>CAXKWD010000003.1:56312789-56821555 GCA_964059195.1 Ectobius pallidus
AGGCTATAGCAAACGTGCTTAATTTCGCAACGCCCCTAATTTCGCAGTAAGTTTTCTTATTATTTTATTTATTACAAAATTGGGAACAGTAATGGAAATAGTTATTCTTATTTATCAGAGAATGCAGCTGTCCCTATAATATAAAGCCACATGGCTGACTGACTGACTGACTGACTGACTCTCACTCACTCACTCACTCATGACATTAATGTTTGCCCACTTCCAGATGAGCTAGAAACTTGAAATATAGCTTTTTGGCTGTAAACCACAGGAAAATTCCAAAAAGTTTATTATTTTTATTTTTAGCCCTAAAAACCCCCGAAAAAGGGCTCGGTTTTCATGGCAACAGTATTATCAAACAGTTTTCACGTAGGGCTCTGAAAGTTAAGAAATAATTATGTCCTTAAACCTAACGGGGTGGTCGAGATAGTAACGTCTCGGACTCGCATTCTGAAGTCTCAGGTTCATAGGGAGTTTGGGGACTTGCCCCCAACGAGCGAAGCGAACGAATATTTATATGTAATCGAGATACCACTTTCCAATGTATGAGACTGTACATTGCAAGTCGTAACTCATAGGCTGTGATATACAACCCTGATGATGGAGGTTAAGAGATTGAGACAAGTAAATGTTCCAGTACGTTTCTCACTATGTGATCCCGATTTTCAACTTTACATACTCGCATCTTTACAGAATAGTAATAATCCGGCTCACCATAGGATATCGCATCAGATATTGTACATGGTACATGGATATACAAGTGATGGTTGTAACTGTATTTCACACATGCAAAGCAGTTTAATTTGTACAACATAATTGCTTTAGAGTACGTAATAGGAAGGATATAAATCTGTCCTTTAAGTGAACCAAGATTTCAACACGGCTCGTTATGTACGATAACACTCTTAACTGTGATGTAGAGCAGAAGTAGTCAAGGCGTCGACCTCTTATAATTGTCTAATGACAAGGATAGTACTTGGCATTAACATTTCCGAATGGAACAATTTCGCACTCAGAGTTCAATGAATGATCAGATAGATAACGCATACTTGCCCAGCCCTCCACTGGGACATTTAGCATCTTTCTGTTAGCATTATGCCAGAATCCGAGACCATCTGTTCAACAGCCAAATGCCACCAAGTTTGAAGTAGAAAGCTTCCTATCAGTGGCGTAGGGAAGGGTGGGGTCCAGGGGGTCCGGAACTCCCCCGAAATCAAAACCAAAAAATTCCATTTAAGTTATTTAAGCTCTGTTTTCTGAAATATTTAATTATTCCATTTAATAATAAAATACTAAACTTGTAAATGTAGGTCTATTATTTCCATTGTTCCATGTGTTATTTAACTGTTCTTATAAATAGTAATAAATGTTATAATTTAGGTAACGAATTCTTGTTTAAGTTAGCACGTCTTAGAGTATAGTAATCAAATTTGCTAACTAGTTTTTCAGTACTAAAGTAGCGTAAAATTTGATTTTCATTAGTTCAATATTTAAAAATTTTCCGGGGGTAAGCCCCCAAACCCCTGGCATTTTTGACCCTCTTTTTGAAATTATTTTCTGGCTACGTCACTGCTTCCTGTAGACCAATACAAGCCTCTATATAGTTATTAATCAACGTATCAATCAATGCTTTATCGCTACAGTGTATAGATGTTAATTTCTATGGCTACTCTTTAGGGATAAAGAGGGAAATTGGGAAGAATTCGGGAAAGTATCTACTAGATACAGCTCAGTCTTTAATGTACCTATGGACGAAGCAGAAATGCGTAAGTTATTACATCTTTCTTAGCATCAAGTTTTTTCAATAAGCCTAGGTGTGTGTGTGTGTGTGTTTGAGAGAGAGGGGGGAATTTATATAGATTTTAAAATGTAACAATGCAGATACTAAAGCTGAATTCTTCCGTAGAAATAGGCTAAACGAAAAAGTCCATCGCCACATTTTTGTCTCAAGCTAGTATTTTTCTAAGGAAAATTCCCTGAATTTGAACCGTGATTTACTCTATAAGTATTATCTGTACTATTCTTTTTTGCTTCAGCAGAGCAAAGAATAGGGAATGCATTTTCCCTTTACGAGTTTTGAATAAAGTTCGTACATTAAATACAAATACAAAGACAGTTACGAGGACAACATTTTACGCGATATAAGGAAACGTCGAGGTAAGAGTGTCTTCGTCCCGTTAGTTTTATAGGCGTAACAAGACTCATTGCCTCCCGGAAGAAATATCTGGCAGTGCGCTGTTCCCATATATATATATATATATATTAGATGGTGTTCGATGGAAATATGAAAATGCATGCTAAATAAAATTCTTAAGACAATCAAATCAAGAGCTAGTCCTACAAGACAAAGAGCTCTCAATCTCAACCTAACGATGGCAAGACGTCCATAAAAACAAGTACTGTGATACTCTATTACACGTATTACGAATTAATCTGATATATCGCCAAAATCTTGACATGACATATTGCTTGAGTCTTCGTAGCCGGCAGCGTTTGTACAGGACTATTTGCTAGATTTTTCTTAAGCGACCAGAATTCGATTGGGGGCTCAGTGATGGAAGGTGGCATTGTAACTAATACCCATCACAAAGTGTAATAGAGTAATAGGGAATATTGGTATCATCATTAAAATTAGGTTCCTAATAATAAACTTTCAAATAATAATCCAGCTTATGTAGCTGGAGTCGAATGTCGAAATTCGATATTCATAGTCTGCTCTGCCCTCTAATGTAAAAGGCAGTAGAATCATAATATGCCCAGTCTTTATACTGTTCCTATTGTTGCTATTATTATTATTATTATTATTATTATTATTATTATTATTATTATTATTATTAATTCATGTGACTTTTAAATAAGCTCTTTAGTTAGTCTGTTAAAATAATTTGTTAATTGCGATAATTTGTTAATTGCGATAAATGTGATGTCTAACAACATGATAAACCACAATGCAAACACCAATTCGATTGTATAGTCGATATCTTCCCTCGTGGATGCATGTGTTGTCAGGTGAGAATATTATGCTAATGTCCAAAAGTGCACATCTGCATTAAATGAGGTAGTTTGTAGGCTTGACTGACCCAGCATTCTCCCAGTCAGCAAATCCGTTATCAGATTGCGTAGAGGCAGCATTTTGTTTCCAACTGTTCACAGTTTCAGCTTCGACAATTCACAAAATTAACCTCGTTATTCAGAATCATGTCTCGCTGAATTTCAGAACTATGAGTCCTGTTCGCAATAAAAAATAATAACTTGAACATCATTAGTAGTACGGAGTAGATTTATGTCATTCTTTACTTATGCCATTTTAGTTGGGATGCATTAATATATTTTTATAACTATACACAAAGTGGAAAAAGTCGTCTTTTAAGTAATATGCCTATTATATCAATGAATTAATTTAGTTAAAATTATATTGTACGAAAATCAAACAAATTAGTAAGATTATAATCAAAATTTCAGACGCCTATTAGATGAAATTAGTAATGTAGAATAGGCTATACATTCAAGTTATTTGACAAAATTATTCAAGATTCTTGATAAAAGTCTGAAAGTTATGTGCAATTACCTATCATATTTCCATTTATTTAGTAAGTCTCTCCTTCAATAGTCTGTCTACTCTCGTTTTGCAAAGTGTAGTTCTCAGCTATTTTAATCCTTATAGCTGAACTTGTAATATATAAATATTTAGCAGAGAGATTTAATATAGCTGATCTTGTAAGATATAAATATTTACCAGAGATATTTAATACCTTATCTTATCTTAGTGTTCAAGATCTATTCATATTATATTTTATTCCTACAATATTAAAATAGTACTGATAATAAAGATCTGAAAGTTCAAAACAGAAACAAATCTCCATTTCTCCTGTTATTAGGTTATTCTGTACAAGTTATTCGTATCATTCCGACCTGTCAAATATCGATTAATTCCTCCCACCTACACTTAAATCTTCTTGCAAGTTTCGGTCTCAATATAATTATCACCACAAAAACGGTTAGTTAAAATTAGTTAAATTACTAGTAAAACTACTAGCTCTAGTGTGGTATTACTCTTGATAATAAAATATTACAAGTTTTCTACAGTGTGAACTATCTGAATTATTCTTTAAAAAAGATTACATTTCTTAATGAACTATAATGCACTATGAACTATAATTATTTAATTATATCTAACGTATTATATATTAATTTTTATTTCCAGGATTTAATATGTTAGTTCAACAAAAGCCTATAAATTAACAACAAATGTTTCCTCTAGTATATTCTTGACAAGAAGTTTAATCCTATTTCTTAGCTGAAGGGATTAGGAATTTTAAACTAATTCTGATATTTCACAATTGCCGAATTAGAAGCAGTGTTCTGGCGCCATGTGAATTTCCCTACTCTCCCATTCCCTTGCATTTACTTCTGTGGACTAGAGTTACATCATTCTATCACGTGATCTGCATAAGAAAACAAGACCAGAATTTGTTCTGTTCATGTGGTTGGTATACCTGCGGTGTTTCACATAGAACTCTTGCTATACATGTGCTCTATCCCTGTGGTATCATAAATAAAGATGGCGGAAGTTGGGGGGCGGTGTTTTTCTATGCCTCCTGAGATGTTTCTTGCAATAGGTAAAGTGAGTCTATATATAGATCTACAGAGAAAAAAATAAGAATACGCAAGTAGAAATCCCCAGAAAGTTTGCTTGGAACTACATATGGCTTGAAAGACAAGATGTAACCGGTATTACTTATTTATGTGAGACACAGCGAATAACTTATGAGCAACGATCGCTAAAGGCATGGTAGATAGAAGCCGTATGCTTATTTCATAAAGTGAAAAATATGGATCTTGTTTTAAAAATACACGTCTTGGGAACCATTATATAAAAACTTTAGATAAATTCATCCTCTAAATTATTCTGTGACATGAATATTCAAACCTTTTTTAAAACATAACATAGTTTTGGTTTGAATAGCATCAGCAACCTAAATAAAATAAAATAAAATAAATAGATGTCAAGTTACTTCTATATAAAAAGCAGAGTAGACTAACAAAACGGCAGCACAATGGCAGTGAGCAGACACACCAGTCCAAACTCACTGCTCACCGTTGTTCAAATCCTATTTTGGATAAAATACCCGAGTGGGTTTACAGATTTGCTGGTTTTTGCTAACATGGACACTCACTGGTCCAAACCATTGCGTTGTGTGGTAGTTAATCTGTTATCGGAATCAAAATGTCATAGTTTATTATCAAAAGACGGCATAATAGGCCTTATAGGTATATCTTCTAGCAGCGCAGCGTGAGCACTGGTTAAGAGAGACACATTTCCAAAACTATAAGGTCAGTGTTACTACACCAAATACTTTTCCCCCTTTACCATCTGTGAGAAGTAAGGCAGAAAGTAACGGTGAACTATTTGCCCTATTTGGGAGTTTTGAAAGGGAAGGGTATGGAATGCATGTTTAATCCAGATTATGGATACTAGATGTAGGCTAGTGAAGGAAACAGACACCCTTAAACTTCAATAAGCGACTGCATCGTGCCACTCTAATGTATTGCGGTAGTTGGAATTATGAAAGCACACACACCTACTCCATGATCCCTTAAATTTAAGTACGGATGGGCATTACTCCCCAAAGCTTTCATCAGCTTAATGTACTATTCTCTTGTATTTATCCCTAGGACAGTGACTATGTTGACATAAGAATGCTGTTCTCATCTTGTCATATCTTTTCTGAATCACAACTAAATTACCATCGCCTCTGTTCGTATAACCGTACATCACAATACTACCAAATGTGTTCATATATTCCAGATGCCACACTCTCCCGTGACATACATCTCAAGGTACCATCGCCTTACTTTAAGAAAAATGTAGGCTAGTTTCCGTGGTATGTGCTCCATCCTTTGTATTAAAACTGTAATAATCACAACCTGAACAAACAAAAATAAAAATTCATCATTCGAATGTTCAAATTTTTAAAGAATGGGTTTTAGTTTAGGCCCATACATTTGTAGAATACACCCATGGTATGTGATTATTTAAAATTCCATTTACTCCTAATACTTCTGTGTAAAAAAGTGGTGCGAATTATTGATGAAAGCATAACTAATTGGTAGGCCTAGTTCTTGTATAATAAGTAAGATAAGTATGTCTTCATTTTGAAGAAAATTGTATTGAATAGGCAAAATGTTAGCAAAAGTTCTTCCTCTGCACAATAACTCAAAATTAACGGACAGGATAAAACAATTTAATTCTTGTCATAAAAATGTATGGAATTGAAGATAAAGAGTATGTTTTAATAAGCTTAAAAATAACGACCAGAATGGTTTTCAGAGCACGTTTGGTTTAGTTGCAAGACAATCCCCTGTTTTGAAACCTCCACATTGAAATTACAGCGGAATAACAAGTTCAGCCTGTGCAGTGACCCTTAATAAGCCGTCCTGTACGTGGGACACCGGTAACTCTTTCTAATCCCTAACTTATACTTCCTGTTAAGATACCACTAACTTCTTACTAATTCATATTTAGTCTTGACCTTTATCCCTTGTAAATTGTATTCCTGTCATACCACAAATGTTAAGCAACCCGTTTGTTAATTTCAATATTCTATTAGCGTGTTTCTTTAAGGTCAACCATACAGCCCCTTTTAAATATATCAAGAGTTGGAAGTAATGCCATGTGCAATAATTGAAACTTCCCCATAACTTATATCTGCAGGCAGTCAATGCATACCACTCATTTAGTGTGTGAGTTATGGTTGAAATAGTAAACCGATTGTACTTGTGAAAGTACAGTCTTAGGAGAAGGCTAAAATCAATTACGAAACTTAGTTTTCCTTATAATTCATCACCTTAGTATATCTTTTTCTTCATCTTCGTAAACTTATTTTCCTCCACAGCCTTATCCTTATAGACCAGCATGTTAACGAAGCGAAACTGCGAACAATGATCGAATGTAAGTTTGAGGAAAGTTTAATTTCTCCAGAGTGTAAATCTACTGTCCCTCGTGATCACTGCAATAACTTCGATTTCAATCTCCTGAAGCCAATGAAATATTGATAAGATTTAAATCACCCCCCTAAATGCAGAATACTACACCTTTAATAACGCAGTACCTCACAAACAACTACTTAGTAGCATATGCAACTTATCCGACTTTCGAAGTAAAGATACAGTAGACATAAATAAAATTATAAAACACGAGTTAATTTTTAGATTTTTTCAATAACTTTCTTATATCAATATGTTTTTCTTCGTTTAATCCTATAGACTAGTAATAGGCAGATGACGACTTATTTTGTAAGTCGGAATGCATATCTAGAAGCTTGCCATTAATGCAAAACAACACAAATACACAACTAAGAGCGATGGACAACTCATCTTCGGAATAATCAAAACAACAAGTGGTGACCTACTAAGTGAATAATTACCAATATGGGTACTTGGGTATTCAACAATTAAAATCTGAACTAATCCAACTTTTAAGTTTATTATTAGTCAATTGGAACGATATTTTTTAGGCTGGTGTGTCAAAGGTTTAAAATTTGTACCTGCTGTAATATAAAAGAATGTTAACAGGGACGAATTCATCCACTTATCAGGGTTTTAGGTCTTACATTTTAATTGTATGTGTTTGACTACGGCTGTGCGCATATAATCTAGGCCTATTAACATTTTATACACACAATACAGCCTAAACAACAATAAATTTATGTAAAATTATGGCAACTTTCCTTGGGTGTCTTCGTTTATATTGGGGGTGTGACACACAATGTGTAATCTTTGGAATATCCATACTTCTGACGGAGATATAAAATCTATACCAAAATCATTTATTGCGATGTGTAAATGTGGTCATGTTATTAGCTGAATGTTCTTAATAGTTTATCACTGTGTTCAAAGAGGGGGCGAATATTTTCTAGGGAATCAAGGCTATTCAGCGTCGTGTATTTGATAATATGTAATTGTGACGCTGCTAATGTGTTATGCTAATCCTTCGCTAAATAAATATCACTAAACGTCATTCGCATTTTGTCTTTTGATCTGTTTAAGTTACTAGGAATATTTTCATCAGTAGTGTAGGGAAACATTACTATAAAATAAATGAAAACTAGTTTTTGCATATTTTGCCTACCTTACTACGCCTGCATTTAGTCATCCTGCCATAATGGTTCATTTTTCTACAAGAATTTGTATAAAACAGAACTTAACGCAGAGGTTGGAAGCCCCATTCAAAGAATTGAATTGTTACGAGTCTCCAAATGAAAGTTCAGTGAGACCATTGTAGATAACATTTTTAACATGTGAGTTTAAAATACATCACGATATCCAAAATATGAATCGATCAACTGTAACTTTCGGGATAGGGACATATCATAAAGACTGCTGTTAATGGTTGTACGACCGTTATGCGGTTTTTATGTATCTAGTGTCGAGATAATAATCAACTTCATATTTTGTGTGTGCCGATTTTAGATAACTGTCATGGATTGCAACGTTTAGAAATATTTTATAACAAAACATGTAAATCTAACCTCAGTTTATCTTATGAACAAGATCGGCGTGCGAGAGCGTTTGTCAATCAGAAATTGTGTTTAAATTGAGATTTCAGAAGTTTGACGGAGTGTTGTCAGAGATAAGATAGTAATAATATATTACTTCAGCAGGGAGAAGTATTGCGTTTTCACAAGTGATCGATGTATTGTACGTTTTATGAAAATGGAGTACCCATATCGGCCTGAGTTATTATAACCGTAATACCGCATATTATAACAAACAGTAATATTTGAATTTATCATTTCATTGTTAATTACTTAGAATTGATTGGGTTACCTGCAATCATGGGAATGTGTGACATAAAGTTTAAGATAGCATATAACTTATACCACTATAATATACAGATAGATCGTCATATTTTTTTCTCTTTAGTTGTGTTTAGCGCAGGATTCATGTGTTTACCTACGCCATTTGATATAACTTTATGATTACGATTTAAATGTTGCTTAATATCAGAAGCAATTCGTCCATTGAAGCTTATGTTATGAATTATGAACCTATTACGAATTTGCATTATTTACATTCACCCAAATTTTCCCCTCCGTCATGACTATTGATAAATCGGACAACGCACTGGTCCATTGATCACTGTTTAGATAAATGTGACTTCAGTAGGTATGAAGAATATGGCAAGCAAAGTAGAACCCAATGTAATATATATATATATATATATATATATATATATATATAAGTGCTTTTATTATCTGTTTTAGTACTGCTTATAACTCACATTAATGTTTTTCTCTTTGTACCAAAAAATATTTCTAAATATTCCCTTTGAGCACTATTCCAACGCAATCAGTTCAAGACATATTGCCATATTAATTGCGGTATTTGCATGGCTATCCTCTATTATACCGCTCATGCTGTTCGAAGGAAAATATATATATTACATGGGCTCTACTTTGCTTGCCATATTCTTTATAGGAAAAGGCAGTTCTGTCCTTCGCCGGCACAGCAAATATCTAATGCGCTCTACATACCATAAATTTACTTATTTATAAACAAAAACAATCTATTTTAATAGCAAAACCCAACCATAACACGAAAAGTTTCATTTAAATAACGTGTATCATACAAAAAGTTCAATTTCTTTATAGGCCTATGTATGTATTGATTTCTATTTTTTTATTTTTTCCCCATTTATTTTTGTAATTTGTAAATATATAGAAAATAGGCCTAGTTTCGGAACGTCCATGCCCTTTTCTTTCTTTTCTCTTAATCCTCTACCTTTGCTTCCCACTTTTTCCTTATTATGAATAAGAATTTGCTAGCCTTTTTTATAAAAGATATGTTAATTGAACAGCAGATTTTCTTATGCTATTAATTTATTCAGTTTTTAATATTTTATGTCGACTAATGCTTCTCTCCAGTAATTTGTTTCTCTACATTCTAATGCAATGTGTAATGCATCCTTTTTATCATTGCATAATGGGCAAATTCCTTTAACTCTTCGGTTCTTTAGCTCCTAGATATCAGGATACCACCATGCTAACCCTACTCGTTTCTCCTTGTTATTCAATAAGCGTGTTTCTGTTCCCCAATATAGTTTCCTTTCTCTTTGGTTCTCTAGTGACTTATAATTCCTTAGCTCGCTATAGGCCTACAGCTCTTGTATTTCTATTTCGTTATATCGATTCTTTATTATTTTGCACATAGTGGGAATGTTTATCTTATCTACTCTCTGCCATATATAAGTTAAGTCTTCCTAATCCACACTATTTTCTACACTAGCCCTTCAGTTTCCAACGTAGTCAATTTAAGAATTTTAAACAATCTTTTCTCAATAATATATTCACAGTTCTTTAAAATGTATTGTTTAGGCCTATAATTATACTTAATTTAAAAAAATCTAAAATTAAGCCCATTAGGCCTACACTAACCATTCCATTTCATACCTAGCTGATCGAAATAAGTAATACTTCAATAATTATTTATAAACTTTATAAATTTACATAAAATGCCGTTTTCAGACGTTTTTGATATATATATATTTTTGAAACCTGGATGTAAGGATTTAAGAAGTAATATTCTTGAATTTCATATACGTCAATAAGGAAGTCTTGATAGATAGGCGTACATGGGAGAACCGGGAAAGTGATATGCTATGACTCTTACCCTCTCGCCTTCATCTGGTTACTGAAGGGAAATTCTCTTGTGTACCTCTCAAGAAATTCAGTTCCCTCATTTGTAACTGTCCTGTGTCTCCCTGCACCTCATTATTACCCGACCCCCGTATCGCCCCTCAGCAACCGAGCTTTTAGAGCTGCCTGCACACTTTGATTACACTTATCTGCCTGCACTCCATGACTTGGCTTTTGTTCTTTATAAGTGATAAGTAATATATCTTTTAATATTAGTGCTGAATGTTAAGTGGATTTAGATGTAACATCGGATATTCATTCAGTTCAACGCCATGGAGTCAGTTGTTCTGCTCCTGTTAATGGCCTTTGGGAAGGGATACCCTCACGTATCAGTATAATGAGCATAAACCATCCTCATTATTATCATCATAATCTTCATCTGGATGTTATATAATCGTCATTCTTGTTAAGAGAAAATAGAGAAATGAAAAAGTTATTTGGAGAAAACTGAGTTTATTGTTATAATTTAACTGAGTTCCAATGCAAACTTCGATTATGTTATTACTCGTACTTATTTTTAAATGTGAAACGGATATATGAGATACATTTAATTTCAAACATCCTTTTTCAACGCTTTTTTCTCGGGAAGGGAAACATAATTATATATAATATATATAAATACATAATTTTCCCATAACTACAACTTACGAGACGTGAATGTGTGTGTAAATAAAGAAGAGAAATGGATATAAATGTTATTTTCAATTCATGCTCTTTATTACTAAAAAAGAATCTGAGTAGAGCAACATATTAAATAAATTAAGTAGGTTAGGAGATTTTATAAATCCTGACCTGCTTTTTATTTAGTTTTTTATAACGATATTAGTAAATAATAAAAAAGGATATTCGATTTAACACATGGAAATAAGCCATATGTGATTCGTCTATAAGCGTAACAATATTTATATTTTTTTCACGTTTTGAAAACAGCGAGATGTATTAGCTTTGCAAGTGTTTGTTGATTAAGATTTCAGGAGAGGCGTAACACGTGAGACAAATTTGTTTGGCTGTAGTAGGTAGGCAATACGTTTTTGCTAAAATCATTCAGTGGTATAATATTATCCTTTTAATTAAAATCATTACCGTTAAAAACGCTTCTTTTGCCTAAGACTGTCCATAAATATATTAAAAACACCATGACAATGCTACCTTTAAGTAGAATAAATACAAATTTTGTATTGTGTGTATTTTTTGTAGATCTGTTACAATATTTCAGAAATAATTTTTCTACTTTTTCTTAGATCAGTAAAAATAGAAGACGCATCATAAAGTTTATCTGGATGTTATTTATTGGTGACATGAAGCATACGTGTGATCGTTGGGAAGCTGTTACTGAAAGAACACAGCTGCCGTACTCTGCTAGATTCGATGTGAGTATACGTATTTTATTCTCACGGAAACTGTCACCTCCACTCACCATAATGTCAAGTTCTATAATATAAGTGTATAGGTTTTACACCATCACTCCTAGACAAGGTAGTTTCGTTAAACATGATAGTTATTCCATGAAGTCCCCCCCCCCAAAAAAAAATAGAAACGCACTGTGGTAGCGATAAGTTTCGACCTGATGCCTTTAAATCCATTAACAGTTATTTACATCATAGATCTTTGAAGTAGACTACGAACCTGTACCCATTGACTTTTAAGATGGTAGAACAATTTGTACCTTATCATTTAAAAATAACTGCATGTTCTTTGATGCAGTCTAAGTAGATTCGAATAAGCTTATTCCATATAAAGCGAAATTATTACTACGCGTAGCCCTCTATGGGTGATAAAGACTATTCTTAACGAGGAAATGAATTTAATAATTCTGGTTATCCACAAATAACTACAGCCGTCATTAGAGAATATAAATTATATTGTTATAACTTCCTCCATTTAGGGGTAGCCAAAGAATGTAGAGTACAAATTTTAAGATAGTAAAACAGTGAACGATCGAACATATTTGCTTGAGGTATCCATCAACCCTAGTTATAAAAAATTACACTTTCCTCATCATCACTTTAAAATTTGATCAGATGTTATTTGTCATAATATAAAAGAGTTTCAATAATAAAATCTAAAAATTAGAAATTTGGGGGCACCAGGGGAAGATTTTTTCCAAAAAAAATATGTATTTTTTTCGGCAAGCATATCTCCACTTCCAACTAAGCTAAAACAGTGATTCATACACTAAATTTTCCCCACTTCATAGATATGTCTACATACTAGCATCATGTTTGTAGTGCTTATCAAAGGTAGAATAATTTTTTCTCCCGGAAGTCTAAAAAAATAATTAGTCTATTTTTTCTTTGATAAGGGGTCAGGATCCTTACCATAGGCTCATTTACTTGATTCTAGTATACAGACTAGCTATATGTCTAAGCTTCATTTTGGTGTTTGGATGAAGTCAATATCTCAATTGTAAGTGCATTTTTCTTAAGCCGAAAGTTAAGAAATGCTGAAAATTTTGAAATAAGAGAAAAATGAAGTTAAAGTTTGGGTAATCCTGTATTTGGACGTTTCTCAACTAGCAGGTGGATGGGCCTGGTCAATCAATATTAGAGAAAACCCAAATATGTTATATATATTTGAAAACTACAGAAATCAAGCTTTCTAATGAGACAAAGGAAAAAAAAAATTTTTTTGGTGGAAAATTCTGATTTTAGGGGTAGATGGATACCTTAACACGCACTTGAACAAATAGATAAATAAGCAGAAAATTTTTATAAGCTTAGGCTTATGTGTGACATCTAGGGTTTCTTAAGAAATTAATGGAACGCTTCAGTGCTTCTAATCTTTTATCAACGTTTGTAAGTTTGTGTTTATTTGTAATGATTGACTGTTGGTTCGTAAGAGTCTTTCTTTCCACTATTCGCAGATGAATTCCTTCAACAAGGTAAAATCCTTTTTCCTGAGAGTCTTAACTATGATGCACCGATCACGCAGACAGAATTATTGTATAATTTAATGAGTTTCTATAAAATTATTTGAAAAATGACCTATAAAATGACCCTAAATTTCAAATAAAATGATTTAATAACTATAAAAAATGACCAAAAACTGATATTTTTTTAAATAAAAAATTATTATTGTACACACAAAGTTATAGACTAGTTTGTACATAATTGTAAAAACTGTAAATAACTGTAATGTTGTGAATGTTCTTTTCTCACGGAAATTTATACTGGCACTGAGGCACTGGTGAGTCAAAATTCGGCGCACCCTTTTGTGGTCTGCCGGATTATATTGTTGTTTATTGAGGGTATACAGTAGTTTGCACTCTCAAATCCAAGCAGGTGGCAGACTCTGGTGCCAAGTCAATCTAATAACCATAGTAATATAATATAAAATTTTGGCGTTTCTTTGATTCTCATTTTAGACAGAGACATGTCAACACTTTAACGCCGAATTTTTCCTTCTTGCATTAAACAAACAACACTTCAAAGACAGCACTGCTATCGACGAAAAATAGTTAATATACTCAATGTAAATACATGAAAATGACTAAATAAGGAAGCAAATGACACGAAAATGACAAAATAATTACCTAATATTGAAATAAATGCCCTAAAAGTATAAAATTGCATAAAATGACAAAAAATGACCTATTAAAAATGCATTTCTATAATCTAGAGGCCATGATTAGGATTTATCCACAAGTTGGTAATGTCTATGCAGCATCAATAAAAAGATGACATGTCATTACAATCTGGGCCCTGGTTATTACATATAACGGTCCATAGAATTTTACAAGGAAAAACCTACAGAAAACAACTAGGAAATCCTAGATATCAACAGAAGGGCTGAAGTGGTAAGTACCTTAACCGGTTCACTGCTACTGAATTAAAGTAGTCCAAAAGCGGATATATAAAATCAGTAAAACCGTGCTTTATACACACGTGAGGATTTCTACATCCAAAAGTTAGAAATAAAATTTATGGAAACCATCAGTTTTATCGAAAGTTTCTTCATTGAATTAAAACTTAGAACTTAGTCATGATTTGCTATTTGAACTGATGATTATTTGTATTAATAAATAAATTCTCCTCTGAAAGGGTTAATTGCATTTGCATATGACACAGTATAAGCAAATAAATATTCTTATCTCCATAGTTAGAGTTTCAGCTGCCTTACCAGGATGATATATTTAAAATATTGAATCTTTAAATAATTCCATCTGAGTTATATCGGTAATGTTCTATCGCAATTGTTATTATTTCCCTAGGAAGAAAACGCATCCCTTTCACAAAACCCCAAGTCTGTTATGGATCTATAAGGTTTAGATTTTTTAATATCGAAAAGAAATAAGATTTCATTAAAATTTGAGTGTTTTATCGTCTTAAATGCGTTAAGTATTTGGCCTACAATCCTTAATACAGTACTTTGTAACGAAATAAAGGAACTGTAAAAATGCTGATCTCTCAATTGATCTCTGCGGCTATTTCGACAGCGTTCCAGCCCACCTGATACTGTATCAGGAATGAAATCGTACTCCTGACAAGTAACAAAAAGATTACAGTATCCGTTTGGTCACTATGACCCATGAGCGTTTCACCATTTCACTCTTGTAATTGGTTGCAAGAATCCCCCCTTTTTTAAAAGTATGATGTAATGTCACGTTTAAGAACCATAAATATTAATTTCAATAAAGTATAATCTACTTTATTTTGTGAAGGCCCTGTGTAACAGTTGATGGGCTCTCAGATAAAGTGGCTGGAGTGTAGCCAGGTGGGCATCTAAAAGCTATTCACGTTTTAGTATGCACATTTTCTTCCTTGACGCGTTCTACCATTACTGACTTGTAGGCCTACATCAATTCGTAATAATACTGAATGCTGCCAGTTTGAATATTACTATGCACAAACCTAGTTAATTTAATCATCCAAAAGTAATATTAATATAAAACTTACGAAAGTTTAATATTGTTTAGTCAAATAATGCCTTTATATTTTTCTAAAGAATTTGAATATTTTTTTGAGTAAACACAGTACATACCAATTCAAGTTGGAACTGATACTTATACGCGATTGATCTTATGGTAAAATACTATATTTCACATAAAAGTCCATTTTGCAGGACTTTTTGCAAGATATTTTTGAAAAAGCAGAATCTATTTATAAGATTTCCAAGCCTATTTGAGGGCCGCAGGATAAGGCGTTAAAAAGGACTATCCTGCGAAAAGTAGGACATCTGGTCCTTCTACATGAAGCGAGTTTTAATTGGTTTCGCCACTACAGGCAATCTTTAAATTGACCGAGGGTTAAGTGGTTAGTGGTTGACAACGATAAGATTTTATAAACCACAAATTGTATTACACAATCAATTTAGGGCAGCCTAGCGAATTCTTCGAGGATAAACAGGCTGACAAACCGTTGGGTACAAGGCACTTACTCTCGCATTTTTAATATTTGGTACAAGGGGCACTCTGGAATGTTTAATATTGGTACAAGGGGCACTCTAGCATTTTTAATATCTTGTACAATCGGGAGTGTCGGCGACAATATACAAGGATAGTTTGTCACCATGCTTCGCTGAGAACCAAAATGTGAATATAGAGTGGGCGGAGCTTAAAGTGCACCCTGTATTTGTATTGTGATAACTTATTGACTGATAACCAGTTTAAATGGTATTGAAACTGGGTGACAGAGCAGTGATGAGTAGACTTCGGACTTTTAGGTCGCTAAAAATGCTGTTTTAGGCACCTAAAATAGGCTCTAAAAATTGTAAAATATGTTCTAAAAATCGTAAAATAGTCTCTTATAAAATCGTTAAGTTGCCAATTTTCTGAAATACCTCAATTGCAATGCAGAATATTATATTTATTGAAGTCGCCATTAATCAACAATCATGATAGAACACAGATATAAGCCTGCGCAGAGAAGGTACGCACGCTAGCATATTCAACCCCTTATATCCCTCAGTGATTCAGATATATATATATATATATATTACTGGATGTGGGAGTCGGGAGAAAACATTGCATTTTCTTGGGAATTCCAAGGAATTTTTCTACTGAAGACGAAACATTTCTTGCTATTTTACCACTTCACAAATGTGTCATGTACCACATTCCGAGCTAAAAATGTAGTACGAACTGAAAACAAATGCTATAATTTATAACAAAAAGTAACTTATTTTGAACTTTAGAAGAAAAACAAGCAAAAAGGCAATATTAGGCTCTAACGTAAAGATAGGCTATTTTAGGTCCTATAAAAGTATCAGTTTTAGGCATAGTCACTTATGAAACATGCATATACAAGTTTTCGTCCATATATCATTTAAGGATTAAAATAGGTTTTTACCTAAAATCCGAAGTCTAGTGATGAGTTAAACAAATTTTAAAAACTTAACCTGCAAGTCCATTGTTTGTCTTTGTGAATGAAGAAACTATGAACAACTTAAGACAAATTGACTGGCCATGAGGCTTGAGTTTTGAATCCAGGGCCTCTTACCTCTGCCACCTCGTTCGAATTGTTTTTAATATGTGCATTATGACAAAGAACTTGAAAACTAAAATTAGCTCCTTGCATCGATAGTCAAAAGTATAAAAACAGTTGGTCCCTCGTTGTATTCCCTTGCAGGGCCAACGATTTTTATACTTTCAACTATCATAGTACTTTTATGTTACTGAGCTCATAAGCTAATTTTAATTTTTAATTTCTTAACATTGTATATTAATTCAGAATTTTCATTTTGATTATAATATGAAACCTATGTATAATATAATTTAATAAGTTTTATTTAATGTAAAGGTAAACTATAAATTTGATTAAGACCATTTTTATTTACAAGGGGGATAAGATTGTAATATATATTATGAAAACAATAATTATTTCAACCCTCTCCTGCAATGAAATTAATTAATTATTTGGTAATAATAATAATAATAATAATAATAATAATAATAATAATAATAATAATAATAATAATAAACGTTTCATTAAGTGATTATAAAATCCCAACAACTTTTTTTGTCAGAACTTGCAAGCATAGCAATCTTATTCTGACCACACGAAAGGTGTGTTAATGTATTAATTAAGGTTCTAATTTGTGCCGATAAAGTCAAGACATTCATTCCTCAGCTGTACTATGAGAACAATTAATTGTTATCACACGAAAACAGGCCTAATGCATTACCTTTGCACCACTTAAATGTTGGTGATACTGATAACATACATTCTTATGTAGGTTATCACTCTTACATCTTTCTTTAATATAAGACTCAGCTGCAAGTTGTTACGTGGATCTACTTTATCGGAGCTGCGTTAGGACCCGCCAGAGCCGCGTTCGGAACCCATTAACTTTTCAGAGCAAGCGAACCCCACCCTTATGGCTTAAAACCCTTCTCTGGTCGCCCAGTCACGTCCTCATTTGTTTTCCACCGCCCCCGCTAACGCCATCACACTTTTTTCGATCCCTTCCCCCCCCCCCCCCCCCCGAAACCTCTCTTCTCTTCTTTCTTGCTCATTGTCACCGAACCTCTCATTTCAGGCATATCGCTCATTATTATTGGCCATGCTTAGTTAATTGCTGGGGTATGGGGTTCTGTTGTATGTTACACCGTGTTGAGGGTTTGCCCAGACATTAACATCCTTCTTTAAGACCATGGAATAAATGTCTCCCTTTAGCTTCATATTTACAGCAACTAGTATTCACTCATGAAGATGTTCTTAAATGAAAACAATTGGGCAGTTGCTTCAGTGATTTTCACGATAAAAGGATTATATTGTCCTAGGCCTATCACAGTAAAAATGATGCTTAAAATACACATTTATCAACTAATAGATCACAATAATTGTGATAATTATTATCGACTGAAATAAGCTACAATTTAACCTTTTCACTACTACTGATGTGTAAATAAGTCATCTAAAAATATTGTATTCAAGTAGAAATATAAGCCTAGTAGATTATTGTTTTATGTAAACTCTTAGGATATCTTCCCTTTTACTATGGGGTCATTGCCAGCCCTTCAATTAAAATCGTCCTCATTGATTCTAAAGAGCCCACTGATGATTTCAGTTGGTGATTGCTTATATAAAAATACAAATTCCGCTTTGAGAGGATTGAAACTGAACTAGATCATATAACCTACCAGAAAAATATCACACTTAAAGTGAAATTATCATATACCTAATTATTTTTATTTTAAAATCATATTGGTCTAACTGTTAGGATCCTTCGCTATCTAAATACAAAATTCTGGACCTGCCTTCCGAACAATGCTGTATAATTACATTTTAAACCTGTTGGGGGTTTTTATTTTTGGTAGTACACTACCTTCCAGAACCACCGCATCTCTTTCGTTAGAACTACAGGCCAGTTGTGATAACTGTAGCCGTTCGTTCAGGTGAAACGAAAGCTTAGCGGGAGGATGGGACAACTCTGAGACTGAATTGAACCCGTTTACCGTGCCTCGCTCTTCACCGCGACACACGACAGACCCTTCAGAAAATGAAACAGCAGTTGGAACTGAGCTGTAGCTGACATCACGACACAAATTACCACATGAACGTAGGCCTATAGTGCTATTTGTGAACTCAGAAAAAAGCTACTGACAAATTTAATTCCCCTAGGAAGCATACAAGCGAGATCCATTGTTATGTAAAAAAATAATAAGTTTGAAATTTAAAAAATCCGATGTCATGCACTAATATAGCCTAACTTTCTCTACCCTGGGCACGGAAAATACCATACTCTCACTTCATATTTATATTACAATAAGAGGCAATATTACAGGGAGTGCATAATTATTCAGTTGTGTCAGCCTCGCGTAAAGGCAGGAAGTAAGTGGAAGAAGTGAGTATGCTATGTCAGAAGCCTGTAATTAATTCTATCTCTTGACGTCTTATTCGTCGTCCTGACTCTTTGCTACTTTCTGCACATATTTTGTGAGCTACTTAATTTCAACAACCCAACAAAATACCAAATCGTTATTTCTGAGAGAAGGGATTGAATGTTTTCTGGTTATCTAATATTCACCATTTTATCTCTTTCGCTTTGGATATACAGTTGGTATATACACAATATTTCTTTAATTGCAGATATTGTAGAAGCCATCGTGGAGTACCCAGCATTGAAGTCAAGTTTTTTTGTTGTGTTTATCGATTATAATAGTGACGTGTATAAACTTTACTATATCAAGAAACAAGAAGACTAGAAGATACATAGTATTTGTGTTTTTATTTAGTGTTTGTGACATCAAGGAAAAAACTTTTCTATATCAAGAACAAGCTGAGGAAGACAACACTAAGATTCAGACTTCCACTTCACAATTCTGTGCTTTGGCATGAAATTTTGAAGTGTAATCTGAACATGCTCCATTTCTAATACTTCTGGACACCTCAAGGTGTACGAAAGTCGTACTTAGAAAGGAGCATAGATAGGGGCCTCTTTTTAGAGGTGAAGAGCGGTCTTGGTGCAGACCGAGGCCATTGAACACCAGAAGACCAGCAATTCTCTCATTGGAAACAGGTAAAGAATATGTATACTAAGCATGATTTTAATAGCATGATCCACTGTAAACTATTTCAATTTTAAATGCATTATAACCTCCGAATGATAAGGTTTACGGTAGGTGATAGAGGCACTATCAGGAATTGTTTGTAAATTCCAATGAAGAATTTGTTAAAATTGATTTTAAAAAATAGCTCTTGGTGTTTAAAAGGTTACTAAATATTCTGCAAAGCCATTTATATCTATCATGTAACTAAACAAACTGAGTAACCTGTATCGGGGAAGCAGCTGTATGTGAAACTTTCGCGAGTGCTGCCTAAATCTAGGGGCTTCATATGGAGATGGACACATTCCTCCATGATCATCCGTCTTGCTTCCCGAGTCTCTTCACGCCATTTCTAGATCCCGTGTGTCGAACTCGGTGTCTGATGTAACGTGTTCGTTACCAAATTTAAAGACATATTTTTTTGTTACATGTTGTCCTGTGTTTACTTTTATAGCCAACATTATAACATTAATATTTAATGTTACATGCCAAGAGACCTCTTACAGACCGATTTTAAAGATGTTTACACTTCACAAAACTGAATTCTGTTTTCATAAAAAAAGCAAAGAAATTTCCAGTGCAACTACGAAAATTATGTAATACTTATATTATGTATGCCGTGGATACAGTTTCCACATCTATACCAAAATTTTGTAAAGATAACTTAATCTTTGATAACTTGGCAAAAGTAAAATGCTCGTTCGGGTTTGGAAATAAAAATAATTGTGTACTGTATAACCTGGACATATTACAAAATTACCACTGACCAAAACATTCAGTATAATTTAATTTTTATAGAAATTGTTTGTTTCTATTTAGACCTAGTTACTCTTCTAATAGTGAAAAAATTAACACTTTTGTTAGCAGTTTCTCAAGTTTTGAATCCATAATTCCAGTACAAAACTATAACAAAACAAGTCCGATGTTAGCCTTTGCGAATGAGGAAACCATGAAAAACCCCATTCAAATTTGGCTGGCCACAAGGTAGGAGATTTGAACCGAGGACATCTTGCCTATACCACTTCACTTTTACTGGTTTTAATGTGATCATTACGACTGAGGTATACTGCATTTCTCAACAATGAGTTAATTAATGTATTTCTTTTCCACCAATGTTTTTGGTATTTTCAACTGTTTTCAATCAGTGTTTTGTTTTCAACAATTTGTTGCCAACAAAAAGGGCCTGAATTCGGCTTCAAAACGAAATTCCAAAAAGTGTTTTCAGTTATTATTCTAAGCACAAGCGAAATTCAATTATTTTCGTTTTAAAATTTACGATTCATTATGACACAGAAGTCATACAACGATAGACTCTTATGCCGAACATGCTAATACGAATAAAGAAACTCGTAAACGCTCGGTTTTTTTTTAAACTTCGTGCTTTCATATTAAGTTATACAGCCCCATAGCTGTCTGAAATCGAACATAACTATAAAGTGTTGGCCTAGGTTGAAAGTTGATATTTTTAAGTTATATAAACAAAATTTTGAATACAATTTGTTCTGATTAAAATGGAAGTCTCAACATTTAAATGTTCATCGAAATATGTGACTTTGAAATACGGTATGTTAAATTTCTGTCGAAATTTTTGTGGTAAGAGCATTTTGGTTGTAAATGACGGATCGCGTTTAGTAATTTGTGGCTGAATGACGACGATGATGATAAAGTGCGGACAGATTATTGACGGTTGGAAAATGAGATACATATGATACTTTTAATAGCAGTGTGTTGGATCATAAATCTTCCACTAATCTTATTTAGATTCATTAAATGCACTTCTGTCGCTATTAAGTACTGGCTTTTAGATTATGGTCGTACAAATTAAACTGTTGAAGAATATTGATTTGGTTTGTTTTAACAATTAGTTGCGTAAGTTTTGGCATTCAGCATGAATGCATCTGGCAGCCTGCCCATTGTGTACCTGTCTGGCATTACGTCAGGAATGACAATGCCCATCTCGTCGGCACATCTTGCCTGCTACCAATGAATGAGATGATAGATTACCCTGACTTGGTGTTAACTTGTAAAGGATTAAACTTTCCAGAGATTTCAGTGCCGAGCGGGGAGAGAGGGGGCTTGTGAATGCTTGTGATTTGTCAATTTCAGCGGAATCAATCTCTGTTACTAGTGATCATTCGATCCATCCCCAGTTTTATCTGCCTGTCTATCCTTTCGAATCAATGGAAATACATTGCAAGAGACCTATCAATCAAGCAAGTGACGTTTAAGTCGATATGCAACCAGAAAAATGTTTAATTGTTCCCTTCCAGTAGGTTTGCTGCAAGCCTTCTTCAGCATTCTCTGACATGAACATAACAATTTTTAGTTACTTCTCAGGTCTTCCTCCTACTGCAGATTCACATTACATGTACAAGTGTATATTGCTGTGGACCATTATCGCAATGTATTTACTAATAATAAGATTTTTGATCGAACATACTATAGGCCTATTACGCTTAATATATGTGACGTAACGGTATAATAATGATATCCTTTTCGAAACAAATTTTCATTATAACACAGGTATTATTGAACACGGAACTACCTTGAAACCTTGAGAGCAGCAAATCAAACCGCGTAATAAACAGCCTGGGTTTAAAATAAGGTCAGTTCAGTTCGTATTGATTTTAATGTTGCACTAAGTTGAGTTCATTTCGTCCTGTAAAAAGTCCTTTTGTTTCAATAAAATGGCCAAGAACAAGTTTCTACTTGACCTACGTCATCTCTCGTAGAAGACAACTACGAGAAAATGCTAACAGTTACTGCGCGCGGTCAGCCGATTTTTTAAATGGATCTAATATCTCAAAACTTCAATATTTAATTACGGTTGAACAAAACCAGTCGTACGCAACTTACGTACCTATAATGGTAATTAAGATATCATTGTGAAAATTATGATACTCGCTCGTATCTTAATAATATTATTTTAGGCTCGTTGCATACTGTACTATTATAAGTATATAATTTAACCATTATTTCTTCCTTTCTTTCTCTATTTCATGCTACAACGAACTGATAATTCGTGGCATTCTTTCAGTCTTATTCCACGATTGATCGTGGGCATGGTGCCTAGACAGTGGTCTTCAACCTTTTTTAACTAAAGGTCCATTTCTTTTTGGGGAAAGACCCATGGGCCGCATTGATTTATTGGTTATTAATTACTTATTACTTACTTACTCAATGCAATAGATAATTCCTCAGCAAGCTAAAGGATTATTATAATCTATTTAATGGAACCCCAAGGTTCATTGCCGCGCTTACCTGAGCCCGCCATTCTACTCTCACAAATATATCAATTATTATTACAATACCTGTACGATTACGTAACATTATACATGTGTGTGTGTTTTATATGTTGTCTTCCACTTTGCAGTGTTAATGAATATCACAAAGCACAGTACATTCTTGAATTTATTGTGAGACCTGACACTCTTTCTTTCTTTCTTTCTCTTTCTTTCTCGTAGTTTTACCTCTCCCCTGACCTGACACTCTTTGTCAATAAATTGTCAATAATGGCATTTTAGTTTAAATTTGTATTTGTTTACTACCGGGTCACTGGTCTAGAGAGAGAGGTAAGATTTCTCTAGAATGGTTAGTCACTACTGGATATCTACTTCATAAGTTCCTATAGGTTTTAATCACTGTTTAGTTCTTTCATTCATGGGACTATGGACTGTTTACGTCCTAAAGGAAAATAATTACTACATTAGCTGAATACGTAGGCACAATTTTTTTTTGTAAGTTCTAAAATCAATAAACTCATGATCGCATTACTATGCATTAGATTCTTGACGTGATATAGAAAAGGACAGCCAAAACAAAAGCTCAATCAATCATTTCTATAATTAATTTCGTTTGAAAATTCGTGACGTTAAGTGATTGAAAGGGTTGAGTACATGTTTATGTTATAGCGATGTCTCATTGGCATTCACCTAACCGCCTCATCTGCGACGTCTCCCGCATCTAATTGTCATTTTGGCAGTTAGTTTGTCTTCGCGCCCTCAGAGAGTCCCTCCATGATGATCCATGTCCTTCAAATTCTAAATCCCCGACGGCCACTTTAAAGTGAAGTTCACTGACGTGCCAAGGTCGTCTGTAACATTTCCGCTAAAACTTCAGAGAATGATTTTTACGAATTTTCTTTTTCTTCCTGAACATAACGTACTGCAAAAATATAAAATATCAGTACTTCATGAAATACCGATACTGTACAGTTGATTACGATTTAAATAATTAATCGGTTATCGAAATCATTTAAACGTATTACTTATGTAACAATTGTAGCTTAACATTATTCTTTCCATAATTTCCTGTTCGTACACTATAAATGAAAATCTATGGATACCTATTATCACTTGAAATATGACATCGAATAAATATAAGAGGGGTGAGCATAAGTCATTAGTTTCTATTTTTTGAAAATGTGGGATCATATTGAAATTTTTAAATATACAAATGAAAGGGCAGAATGTGGAATGCATGTGTTCAGTTATGTTTGATACTTGAGATTTGATGGAGTTTTTTATTTTTTCTTGGCCTTCTATAATAATCTTTTAATAATTATTCTTGTCTTTTTTCGGCCTTGGTAAGATTTTATTCAATGTAATTTTTCTCACGGCCTTCTAGTAATTATTATTTTTATTGTCAAAATACAATCTTTTGTCTTTTAATTGCCTAATCGTTGTTATCTTCGTCCAATGGGATTGATTCTTTAGTATTGTTACTAATCATTGTTTTCAATTCAAAACTTACTTCTTCATTATTCTTCCTTCGTCGTCTATTGTGTAATCCTCTGAAAGGATTTTCAATTCTCTCTGGATGCAGCTAGCAGCAGCTAATAATACTTATTCGTCTTGGAATCTGTTTACAACGATTCAAGGAATTATCAACATCAATTTTATCTGCACAGAAGCAGTTCTAATTATTATTCGCCGCAAAATGGTGAATTTCTTCTACGTCGCTGCTAAGCTTATCTACTAGCTTTAATATTACTTGATTGGACTTCAGGATTATTTCCTGTAGTGATATTCGTTACAAGAAGGAGTTATTTCACAAGTGAGTGTTTAAAAGATTTTAACATTCATAAATATTTGAATATTGCTTTGATGCTACACAACGCAAATTAATTTATTGACATTAGTATTGCGTTTGTGACTTGAGATTAAAAGACATTTCAAGATTAACTGTAAATCAATTTTATAGCATACAATTGCTATATGTATATGCTTAATTAATAATTACAAGTTCTCGACGTATCAAGTCGAGTGGTCCTCTGGAATTTTAAATAAATCTGTATTGAAACCAACAAGGTTTTTTATTGGGCGGATTCAATCATCTCAGCTTTAGAAGATCGTCAAGACATCAAACAAGAATTAGTGAGTGATTGTGCTTAAGAAGAATTCAGTGTCGTGTTACATCGCCTATGGTTTTTGTTTTCTTGTAAACCTATTATTTTATTTTCTATTCGAATGTATGGCGTGCATTTTGATTTTAATCAGCCCTAATTATCTATGCATACAGTCCGCTGAGATGCACGTTCTACAGCATGTATGATGCAGATTATGGGTACTACATGTAGGATAGAATAGGGAGCATTCTCTGGAATTTTCGACCTAAGAAAAAGGTATTCTGACGTAAAAATTCTGTTCACATCGTGTCACATCATTCTGCACGGCAAGAATGCCACAGGGACCTGGTGGAAGCCGTATCGAACTTCGAGGGTTTTATAGGTTGGGCTAGGCGTACTTTCATTCTTCCAACTACTGGAAAACAGTAGAGTGGCACGATGCCGTCGTTTATGCATGTTTATGGGTGTACGCTCCCTATTGTACATCTACACTCATAATTGCATCACACATACATCCCATACCGTGCCCTTTCGTTTGTATATTTCAAAATTTCAAATTGATCCCACATTAAAAAAAAAAAAGTTGCCATGAATTATGCCCCATCCATTGTATTTTTAAAATTATTCGATGTTAAGAGTTTAATTACTCATTTAGTTATAAAGTAACATATATCGGGGGGGATAAATGTAATTTCACTAGTACCATACGTTCCATTGACTGGAAACTTCTTAGTTATTCGCACTTATTCCCTAGTTAAAAATGGCAAAAATGTAACTTTCCTAGTTTTAATTATTGTCAACGTTTTGAATGTGGCCCTCGATTGAAGATGGGGAAGAATCTTAGGCCTATTGCTACAGATAATTCAAAATTATGTAAAAGTTATGAATTATTAATTTAACTCTGCTTAAATTGAAAGCCATTGGTTTATTATTCAGCTTTTTGTGCGTTTATATCCTACATGTTTTGGGTGTGTGGTCATAAGTTTAGTGGAAAGATAGAGTCAGACTGAAAAATTCAATGCCATAGCCGGGGAGTTACTTTTTGTGAAACTGAGGGGTAGAAGGTGTCATGAGGCTATGGGGGGGGGGGTGGGCACCCCTGTTCATAAACAACACCATTGATTGTAACATAATATGAAACACGTAACTAATAATGTAAGTCCAGCTTTTCAGGAATAAAATAGGTTTTTACATAAAATCCGATGTGTAATTACTGGTTATTTCTGTCGCGTGCAAAGATACCAGTCTCTAACAGTAAATGTGGTATACATGTCGATACTTCCTTTCTAATTGTTCTTTGAAAAATATGATAAATATTTGTCATTATTCAGTAAGTAGTAATCCTATTGGAATATTAAAAGTAAACAGTAAGTCATAATATTGAAACAAAACTATTTCGTATTTCTATAGTTCTGTTTAAGAGTTTGTAGTTTTTTAACGTTGAGAGTTCTGAAGAACAGTAGGCCTACCGAGTTATCCTATTAGCCACCGTGCTCGTTGGCCATCAGACGTTTAAACTTGCCTAAAATTAAGCAATAATACAATGGAAAATAGTAAATAATAAATGTTACTTACGAGTAGTATTTTATTTGCAATAACTTGTGCATCATCAGATTTGAAGAACAGAAGCATCCGATTGCCCTGTAAAAATTCCCTTGTATTTTATCAATTTACAAGAAATAGTAGAGAACTTACAACTTTTTCAACATTATTTCACTCGAGAAGTGAAGATGAAGTCATCCTTGGAAGAGTCGCTTATCTCTGAAGCATAATCTTAACATCGCCCAGTGATGGAGTAGTACCTGATAGGTCTGCAAAGCTTTTTACATAGGTCATCGTTAGACATTGTGTGAATACCAAAATAACATCCACATTTTAAAGACACTTCTAGGAACCTGCATGAGACGTCGGTTCAAGGCTGTTCCCATGTTTTACCTTCATTCATTATCCATTGCATCGAATAAGGTCGATATCCTTACTTGTGGCGGCTCTGCAGTATGACTATTCAATTTTTTTTTTTTTTTTTTTTTTTTTTTTTTTTTTTTTTTTTTTTTTTTTTTTAACTCTCTAAGTAAGATGTTCATCTTTGTGGTAATTTTTAAGTCTTTAATATTGTATTAAGCGTTTATTCTAAGTTTATACTGGTCTAATTGTTTTGAATCAGTCATAGGAAAATTATTTTGTTTCATAATAATTTTAAATTTATGCGAACCTAGTTATCTTTTTCATGCAATGAAGGATTGTCATGTATGACTTAACGGCTAATGGTGTACAACCCTTGAAAAATGTGGCAAAACTTTCTTGCCACACTCTTTTCAATCTGATAAATTTTGTTATATTTTGAAAAAAGAAAAGAGATTTTTCCCTTACTGCATACAAAATTTCGGGCTAGTTTCGCCCTAAATCTATGAAGTCGAACATCTCTGACAAAGGCAGTATTTTTCCATTGACAATAAAACAAGAATCAATCTCCAGCGCCGTGGATTGCAAAATTACCTAGAGTAAGAGTTCAAAATCACCGGGTTATCATGATTTTCACGATTCCTCAAGTATTCGTATTTTTAAGTCTCGCCATTAAGCTACCCTTCTTGTATTATACAAGCCACCACTGTTCCCTGCATTTCATCATGTGAACGTGAACTACAATTTAGCATGGTTTACTTCGGTCATGTTTGCAACCAGACGGATCGTAGCTTGGTGGTAGAAAAAATGTTGCTGGTCCTCTTAATTACAATTTCCTTACGGCATGAAGAGGTATAGTGTCACATGTTAACCTCAGAAGTAACGTGGTTTATTTGTATATTAGGTCATAATAATTATTGAAACTCTTTGGCCTAATCAAAGAAATGCGGGTTCAGTACTGCTAGGCTAACCGATCATCTCGGAACAGGTGAACTATTTACCATTGAATGCTATATCAGTAATTTTTATGTTTCTTGAAATTACAAATATTTATACTACCATCGTCAACAATCTCATTGTTATCATCATGAACAACACAAAACTATCCTTAGGCCTATTCAGTCGACTTCAGCTGTGTGTGAAAATGGCCACATGTGTCGCCTGGGAGTATCAATTGATTAGGCAATTACTTCTGTTCCCAGTTAAACGTGTAGGCCTACGATACTGGCCCAGGTCGATGGCATTTGTGATTTTTGTGTGTGGAAATGCGACAGGCAAGTAAAATATCTACTGTGGGATAAAACAATTAAACATTCACATGCATTCTAATTTCTTGGGAGTACAAACATGTGTAAAGATGTAAAGATCGTAATATTACGTTATAAAAGACGGATATATTAGCATTATTTTTAATTACAGCAAATCTTCTGAATTTCATCTACCGGTATATAAATGAGTTTGTAAGGAGTTACGTGTCCTATTGTTACTTTGATTTTAAAAAAATAATTGGCGATCGCAGGTTAGAGGGCAATGGAATCCTTACCCCTCTGTTAAAAAAAAAAAAAAAAGAATTTAGCTTTGCTTTAAATATGTATTTACTGTAAATTTGAAATTTTAAGTGCTGTAAATTTACTGCTGACGTAGAAAGAGCGTGATATAAAAATTACACTTTAGAAAATTGTACCTTAAATAAGTATGTGGATAATTTTAGTCTTCCAGTCATATGTTTAACATCTTGGCATTTAAAAGAATAAAAAAACGGTGCAACCGTTACATGTAGTTTGGCGGGAAGGGAAAAAGTCCTTATTTTATGATTTCTGAATTTTATGATGTTATTCAGTATTTTCTTGCCCTCATATCATGTTATACTAAAATTATATTAATATATTCCTTTTTCAATCACTAGGTCTATACTAGTTTAGTTACAAAAATGTCGGTGTCAGGAAACCATACATTTCTAGAAGGATAGTTGTACTACGAGAAACCGATTTAACTTCATAGTGAAATTGAAATAACTTTAAAAATGACGAATATGATGATATAGATGAAGGTGGCATGCTAACTTCGATGATAATGATGATGGATTCTGAAAAATTGATATTTGCAGTTGACCTGCTCTTTTACAGTATATCAGAGTGTACTTCAGCGATCGAATTCCACTTCAAGGACCAGAAATTATCCCTTCATCACGATTGTCCATTTCGTATCATGGTGATCATACCGTAGTCGTTGGTCTCAATTAGAATATTATCATCTTCTATTTTATTCCTATTTTTAATTTCTTTTATAAATTTACACTTCAAAGACTAGAAATCACCCCTTCTTCACGATTATCCACTTCAAATTTTCTCGTCTACACAAACTAATAACTTACAATTATTGTTTTGTATAGGGTACCGTATTGTTTTGTGTTATGTATCAACTCCCGTCTGCTGTTTCAAATACTCTTCGAATTCATTAGGCCTGCAGTGAAGTAAAGTGTTCCCTATACAGGCCGCGTATGCCCTAAGGGCTCCAGGAGTATGAGGCTCCAAGATTTTTAGACATTTGGCACATGAAGGTAGTGAGATTATCAGCTTACCCATAGGTCTTTACCCCCAGGATTGATTCTGGTTCTGCTCCGTTAGAGGCTGAGTCGACCCCTGAATATTCCTGCAGTACAGACTAATTAGAATATACTTGCAATACTTTGAAAGACCTCAATGCTAAGTGCTGAAGTTGGGTCGGAACGGACCGAAACGGCGCTCCGTCAAACTAAAAAATTACTCTTCATCGCTCCGGCATAAACGCAGGGAGGAAAAAATTACATAGGCTATATGAAATCGGCGTATATTTTGCAAACACTTTTTTTTAAAGTAAAGAATCATTATTTAGGCCATGTTCTTTTGTTCTTGTCACGACAGTTGTATTTTCTTATAAAAGTTGTAATTTTAATGCAATTTATATGGGGTTCGTTCAACTATAATTTTGGTATCATAATGTGAAAAATAAATAAATAAATAAATACCTGCAAATAAATTTACGGTTTCCCCTAGAAAAAATTCCTACTTGAGCACTGGTGGTGCTATAGTCAAGTTATCCTGTGGAAAGGGTGAACCGAACTCTACTCAAGATCTTGTTTAATAATAGGTTGAAGCGAACAGCTTTTACGTAGTGTGTATTGGTAGTGAGTGTATTGTATAAATGGAATTGAAGTGGCTTAAGTGGAAGCACGTGCATGACTACAATGATGATGTCACTTCCCTTAAGATCACAACAAGTGGGTCCCTAACCGCGGCAGGGTCTCGGTCTCATTCACTTCAATTGTTTTCTCTTTTAAATATAGAGTGTCTACTTGAAAACGAGATCTCTGTTCATTACACGAATTTGCTTGGTACTAGGAAAGATCCCCTTTCTTTAGTGTGTTGAACTCTTTAAACCTAATTTTAAAATTTTGACATTTTGTTAATGTGATATCTGTTTTGACCAAAATTCAAGCTGTTGGTTATTTCCAAGTGCTATTACGAAAAAAGTTCGTCTTTTTATCTCCCTACGGCCATATAATTGGTGAGGAGCAGAACTTTAATTCTGTGAGGCACCCGATGTTACTGCGTTTTGAACGAAGACATAATATATAGGCTACTCGGGTTAATTTCTCCTTGCCTTCATATGAGGCATGCATTGTATATGTACGTATGTATGTATGTATGTATGTATGTTTGTATATATGTATGTCTTTAATGTGGGTGTATGTAAATATATAAGAAAAGACCTATTCAATGCTTTAGTTGGAAAAATATTTGGGGGAGTCATTTTTATTATGATAGATAGAGAGAATGAAGGACATAAAGAAGGCACTAGAAAGAATGAAAATGTTGAGGCATTTTAACTTGAAAAGGTAGTTTATAAAATTATTTCGACAAAATATATATTTTTAGAATCATATGGAAGTGTATTTTAATTTTTAAAAACTTGAAACTTAATATTTGGGTACGCCGTCTCCCCACCTAAGGCAGCGTTCACACTGAGGCGATAAGCGATAGGTATACGATACGCGACACGCACTGACATATACTTGAAATCTACAGGGAGGCGATAAAAAAAGGTTCAGGCAGGGTTCACACTCAGGCGATAAGCGATAAGCGATATACGATACGCGACACGCACGGACAGATACTTGAAATCTAAAGGGAGGCGATAAAAAAGGTTCACACTCACGCGATAGCGATATATCGCAAAAGCGATATATCTCTCGAAGTGCAGCATGCTGGTCGCCTGAGCGATTTGTTGCTTACGATATTTCGAGCAGTGAACGTGTCGGGAAGAAGAGAAGACAATTCTGTAATTTATTCTTTGAATTCATTTAGTGAAAGCTCATGAGTGCATCTGGAACTATTCCATTGCCGCATATAGTAAGAATTTGTGAGTGGTGGATTAATTAATTATGTGTAATAATATCCTAGATGTGTAAACAGTTTCATGTGTGGTAGGGATCATAAGATTCGATGCCACAACACTAGTTGTAAGGATATATAAAAAAAAAAAAAAAAAAAAAAAAAATGTAAGACAGATGTGACGAGTGCCGCATGTAGCAAATTGCAGCAGAAGTAAACGACACAGGTAAATACATTATTTAATTATTTATTGTGTAAGACAAGTAAGTAATCAAATTGTTATATTATTTACTCATAATGTAAATATTTCGAAACTCTGACACAATAAATAAGTAATTTAATTATAATTCAGGGATCATCATGGCCCGGATTCTAATGACATGTCACCTTCTTATTGATGCTACATAGGCATTGCCAACTTGTGGATAAATCCTAATCATGACCTCTAGATTATAGGAATGCATTTTTATTAGGTCATTTTATGTCATTTTATGCAATCTTATATTTTTAGGGCATTTATTTCAATTTTAGGTAATTATTTTGTCATTTTCGTGTCATTTGCTTCCTTATTTAGTCATTTTCATGTACTGTATTTACATTGAGTGTATTAACTTTTTTCGTCGCTAGCAGTGCTGTCTTTGAAGTGTTGTTTGTTTAATGCAAGAAGGGAACATTCGGCGTTAAGTGTTGTCATGTCTCAGTCGGAAATGAGAATCAAAGAAACTCCAAAATTTTGTATTATATTACTATTGTTATTAGATTGACTTGGCACCAGAGTCTGTCACCTGCTTGGATTTGAGAGTGCAAACTACTGTTTACCCTCAATTAAATAACATAATCCAGCAGACCACAAAAGGAAATGGCGAATTTTGACTCGCCAGTGCCTCAGTGCCAGTATAAATTTCCGTGAGAAAAGAACATTCACAACATTACAGTTATTTACAGTTTTTATAATTATGTACAAACTAGTCTATAACTGTGTGTGTACAATAATAATTTGTTATAAATAAAATGTCAGTTTTTAGGTAATTTTGTTATAATTATTAAGTCATTTTCTTTAAATTTAGGGTCATTTTTCAAACAATTTTAGGTCATCAGAATCCGGGCTCTCATTATAATACAATTTGACAGAATTAACATGGGGAGTATATTTTGCATAGCCATATGTGCCTGAGGAAATGAAATTTTCAGAATCCCGGGGATGTCATAATTATATTGTCATGCTCTTCTCAGGATTGTTTATCATTCAAGAATCGCTAGCTCTATTTACTTCTTACTATTTATAATCTTTCAACAATTGACACGAAACTTAACACCTGCTTAGCTAACACCTACTTCGCGGGAAACTGCAAGCGGTGCTTGTCAAGGGAGAATCTTTCCCACTTAAAACCAATGACTCCTGCCAAATGTATCCAGTTACTTACTAATGAGTAGGGAAAGGCATTTAATGACCATAAAATAATGAAAAAATGCAAAATAGAAAAATGCATTTATTACCTAAAATAGTGAAACAATGACAAGGAATTTTTTTTAAAGACCAATGAATTTTCCATTATTACTTACACTTATTAAACTTTTAAACTTTGGTATTCTTTTTTTCCCCAAGCATATAGGCTACAGGTATATAAAGTATTTGTTGTACTAAATGGCTGGGTATTGTAAACCGACACATCTACAAAATTTAAAGATCAAAAAATAAAAACTTCAAAGATCGAAAATATTAACAATTCAACATTAAAAAATTCAAAGATTTAAAATTAAAAAATCCAAAATTAAAAATTAAAAAGTCCAAAACCCCAATTTTAAAAAGTTCGATAAGGCGAAATTGAAAAATCCAATAATCAAACATTGAAACAATAAAAAATTTAAACAAGTTTCACTTCTGTTGCGTGGCGTTCCACGCACACTTTATTTGTTCAACAGCCAAAACAGAGTTTCTACAAACAAATAAAATCAGGTAAACTGATGTAAAAAAGTGCCAGTGTGTTTTTTTTAATAAGTTATGACTGCAATTATGATATGCAGAATATGTTTTTTTAATTGATTTACAAGTTAAGCTCCAGATTTATTCATTAAGCAGGGCTTAGGGAAGAACAAAGGTCTAGTTTTCTTTTTAATCAGATTAAAATCTTCCAGCATCAGCTGAACTGTACAGATTTTTGATATCTTGACAATCGCACACTCACATAAAAATACGAAAAAGAAAGTGAAATTGGCTGCTTTCGGGATTTGAACCATGGAACTCCATAACGTGAGGCCAAAACGTTACCATCTCGGTCACCTGGGTCAGTTTAACGGTCTAGTTGGATAAGCGCATGTAAAACAATAGTGTTTTTGGTCATAGCTATCTCTATTTTAATTTCCAAAGCCGTATAATATAACAGTTAAACAATTGACTATGTTGTCATGATAAATGATTTGCTTTTTTTGTTTATACAAATTCTTTCGAATACGTATATTATCATAAAATAGGCACCAAATTGAGCATTACTCCGAAACAGGTGAACCGATTTCATCCAGTATCAGTAGACGTCTTCCCATGAACACTATAAATGTGTATACCAAATTCCATAAAAATCCGGTAAAGCGTATTTGAGTTACCGCGTTTTTAAAATAGACACTAAATTGGGTTTTACTCCGGTACCGGTCAACCGATTTGGTCCGATATCGGTAGACATATTCCCATGTACATTATAAATGGGTATACAAAGTTTCAGGAAAATCCAATAAAGCATATTTGAGATATCGCGACTTCTCATATATTAACATAAAAGGCAATAAATTGGGCATTATTCCGGTACTGGCCAACCGATTTGGTTGAACATCAACAGACGTCTTTCCATGGATAGTATAAATGCGTATACGAAGTTTCATAAATATCCGATAAGGCGTATTTGAGCTATTGCGCCTTTAAAATATACACTAAATTGGGTTTTAATCCGGTACCGGTCAACAGATTACGTTCAAATTTAACAGAGTACTTTTCATGGACGTCATAAATGCGTATACCAAGTTTAATGGAAATCCGATACAGCGTATTTGAATTATGGCGCCTTTCTATTAGAAAGGCGCCATAATCTATTAAAATAGGCACTAAATTGGGCATTACTCCGGTACCGGTGAACCGATTTGATTCAATATCAATAGGGTTCTTCCCATTGACATTATAAATGTGTTTTCCAAGTTTCATGAAAATCCGAAAAAGCGTATTTGAGTTAGAGCGCGTACAGACACACGGACGGACGGACGGACGGACAGACAGACGGACAGACATTTTTCGTCCCCCACACAATCTCATAAAGTACCATACTGGCACTTGATAAATTTTCGAAATAAGTTTTCAGGGTTTATTCGATAAAACTCCCTGCATTTTGATTCATGTTGAGACAGCTGTCGAGAAACAACAGCCGAGCTATGGTGCACGTTGGTAAGATTGTAGGGATGTACCCAATATTTTCTTTTTCTTCTTATTCTACGCCTGAACCAATAAGCCACTACAACGTCTTCCTCACTTGAGCTCATAATTGTAACTGAAGTAGTGAGGATTGTGTTCCACCATATTTTTATTGCCCAGGTCACGCCGATTTATCGCTCGCAGTAGGCCTATATCACCGCAACATCGTCCTTGCGATATATCGCTTATCGCTTATCGCCTATCGCCTCAGTGTGGACGCTGCCTTAAGCATTGAGTGTACAGCGTGTGTATTTATTTGTGTATGTACCTAGTATATAATTATTAATTATACATACACATATTCACAGATCTTTCTGAGATCGTTCAGTCAGAGAAGTTATAAAATATTTGTATCAGTGATTGAGGGGAAAACCTTGATAGGAAATTGCAGCAAGATTATGTGCCCTTGCTATTAGAAGTTGTTGTTACCATCTTAACCACTGGGGTGTACAATGTTAACAAAACTTCATCAAATCTCGTTCACACCATAAGTATTAGCCTATTGGAATGATTCAGACCCGTGTTCATAAACGGTAATAAGGTTTTCAGCCCCTAAATGCCCCAGGGAATATTCACGATATTCATTTCAGTTAGAGGCTGAACTGTCACCAGGACCGTAATGTGGCTGGAAGGATTAGGTCAATGATCCCAGTGGGAATCGAACTCGCGAACTACTGGCTTGTGGCATAATGCTTCAACAAACTATGCCGTCGGGAACCCTGATTCCGCTGCCAACGGCCATGTTAAACAGAAATAAAACCCTAGCAAGCAGATTTCTTGTGGAACTAGGCCAACTGTTGAGAGCAGTTCTTAGTAAATCCTTCAACATGTTATAACGTCACAATTTCCAGATGCTTAAGTTTTTAAAATTTTTTTTAACCTTACCCTATTAGGCCTATGTTTGACGTACAAATTCTGGAATAATAGTAATAATAATAATATAGTAAGGAAAGTACCGATATTAAATAGGCCTATTTCGATTCTGTTGTCAAATTTTTTAACAACCTGTAATAATATGTCCATGATATTTGTAGGCCTACCTCTATTATAAGCTGAAGAAAACGGATGGATACTATACTTTGTAACTGAAGCCTTATGATGGGCTCTTCTGTACGGTATTAATCTCCAGTTATTAGCCCATTTTTTGTTGTTTTGTTTTTGTATGCCAGGGCCAAACATGATATATTGCTAGTTGATTCAAAAGAGGGTCGTGAATGACTGTCAGCGATATTTATCAAGCTTTAGCAAGCTGTCTTATGTTGGAATGCAGAACCTATTTCGGAATCTTAAATGGTGAAGAAGATTTAGGCATATTCTTATCCTAATACCATTCCTTAGCCTATGTTATATAAGGTTGTACAGAACCACTATTTTTCTTAGGAAGTGAGGGATCCAAGTTCATAAATCTTACCATCTAGTTAGTTCTGGGTGGAACTCGAACTAGTGTCTTTTACTACAAGGACTAGGCTATAAGTCGACGCTGTTAAGGTTATAAATTAACTTTCTTTTACTTGAAAATTTATTTACATTAATAAATATCTTTTTCTGCATTTAGATTGTCTATTATTGTGTAGGCCTATTGTATTTTAATAGTTCTAATGGCAGATTTCGTTCATTTTCCTGTTTTTATAACTTCAGAAATTGTTAGAAATTGTGAGGCTTCACACCCTGTTCATGCTGTTCATACCGGTTTATTTTCATGCAGCATAATTATACTCTACAATTATACTCTATAACTTTTTCGGTTCCTGTAGATTGGAGCTTCCAGGTTTTTCAACAGTCGACTCATGCATATAAGATAGTCGTTGGTAAAAAAAACACTAGCATATTTACACTATGATTTCTCTCCCTGCTAGTATTTCTGAAATAGGCTGTACCGATATGCAGTATAGTGCCGCCAGAATCATTCCATTATCGATAGAGGATGTAACCCTTGTGTCTCAAGCAATAAGTACCGGGACGGATCAGTAGGTTTTATTTGTAGTTCTTCCCCATTACCATGAGCCCCATCTATATGTTTGAAATAAGATAAAGATAGGTATTTAATTGATGAGCAGAAGAGCAGTTAATCTCTAAATAGAGTGACACTTGGTTAAGCGATATTAGCTCGGGACTGAAATTGAATGGATGACTCTCTAGCCACCACGCAAGAACAATCCTGAAATGGTTGATATTCCGCTAAGAAAATTTAAAAAGAAAAATACTTTAATTCTACAATAAGAGGGTTACTATCATCTTTTGGTTTTCAAAAGAAGTCAAATAAGTGCACAGCTTCCTTTGACACGCTATAATGAATTAAATTCAGAGCACCCTGTACGAGTGTGATAATTCGGGTTAAGTATGTGAGAAGCCCTCGTGAATCTGAAGGCGGCGCGCAGAGTTGTTTGTTGTGCACTTGTGTGTAACACTATCTGACGTGTGCTCCTCAAAATATCTCTTTCACCAGAATCTTTTATTACATTAGCAAGGACATCAATCATTGAGCAGACACCACATAGCTCTCTCTAATCTCCTCTCTCTCTGACGTGTTTATAATGCTCAATTCTGTCTCTGCTAATTGTCAAAGATGATCATTCACTTGTTGGGCTATATTTCATTTTAACGGGTTTGAAAATAAATTACTTGAGGTAATTGTACTCAGACAGGGACTTCGAACCAGATCATTTACAATACATTACCGTTTAAGATTGCGGGTGCCTTCATGAACTAGTGGCTAAAGTCCCGAGCTTGACACCCTGTAGCCTATTGTTAAGGATTTATGGCTATCAGCCTCTAAAGCCAATTGAAGATATAGTTCACTTAAACGTTTATAAGGGATGCAAAATCGCGCGTCAATTCAATTAAGTTGGCCATTTCTTGCAGTGTATAATATTTTCTAGTAATATGCAGTGCTTTAGTTGGAAAATATTTTTTGGGGGTACTCATCTTACTTCAAAATTTTCCATATCGCCTCATACTGAATGTAATCCTTCGGTTGACATTTTCTGCATGCAGTTTCTTCTGCTGACCTATTGCCTCCTTGTAGTCATGACCTGACGTATGGAGCAGGATCAAAAACGTCTAGTGGTGGTCCTACACATTTTATGAAAACAAGGTGGCTAGCCAACATGTGATCTAAGGAGAAAGTAACTGTAGAAATGCGCACGAAGGTGAAGATTAGAACGCATATCTGTGGAGAATTTAATAGTGCTTGTCATTTTTTGTATTGAATTAGACATTTAATAAGTATTTTAGGACAATCTCGTTCCTGTACTGCCAGTACGACGTACCGGAGCACATATTTTTCCCGGTATGGTAGAAGGAAAATAATTTTATACCGGTACGCAGTACCGGTGCGTACCGGCCCAACTAAAGCACTGGTAATATGGGTTTGCAAGCCCTGTTATATTTTGAAGTCAATACTTCCTCTTAAAAGTTAACCTTTCGCTTCTCCATACAGTGCCCATGCCTCATTTTTACATTGTTGGATTAAGGATGTACTATGCCTTTTACAATAGACCATCATAAGAAGCCGTAGCCGTACAGGATGTAAGCCATAGTTTCTGTATTACATTATAGCATTGTATTGTATGCTATTCCTGTGATAAATTTTAACTACTTGACCATTATTAATGAATTTACTTTTTTCCCAGCAAGAGAATATTACCGGGAGATGTTAAAATCTTGATGATATAAAAAACAAACAAAAATCACAATTTTATACCCTTCACGTAGCTGTCTGGGTCCAGTTTACATTTTAGCATTAACAAATAAAATATAACATTCTTTACTATCCTTCCCTGAAGAACCAAAGTGAAAGAGGATGGCCTATGACTTATGAAGGGATTTTAAAAATGGACAGATCAGGCTGAAATGGCAGAAAGTCTATTTTCTCCTCTCTATCTTAAGATATTCGTTTTCGAAAGTGCCCTAAATTCGAGACTTAACCAGCGGCTTATTCCCCTTACGAAGTAAGGCATTCTGCAAAGTTATGGGCATAAAATACAAAGTTTCGGTCACGAACTCACGAACCTCAGATTCCTAACCCGTGGATAACTGAGAATACGTCTCAAATATTAAATTCAATTCTTTGAAAGTTATGATGAATAATAAAGCATATAGAATATTTGTTGTGGGTTGCAAAATAAGCATCTTTATGTCATTATTTTGAGTTTCCTCCCTCTGTCAGCCGGTTCATTTACTTGACATTTTCAGTAACGTCGAAACTGTCTAGACTAAATGAAGCTACTACAAGATTGTTTCAACTATATAAAGATGAGAGACTTGTCGAACTATTAGAGCAAGTAGACTCCGCTGACGCTGGCAGAACCAAGGATGAGCCAGCCGCAATAGAAGCAGCTGGAACGTTATCTGCTGATTTGCTGCATTGCACTGACATTTCGTGAATTCAGCAAGTCCTACTCAGAACATCGTTTCCACAAAGTCCCACTTTTTCCTCCTCCAACCTCCATCTCTACATTCTGGCAATATCTCTCCTTTCCTTTGACGTGTGTGTATAAGTTCACAATGTTGGCTCGTAGCTCTACTGTCAATTTCTTCACGGAGGGTAGGGGAGGTCATCTTGATGTTTCCTTCCAAATGACATAGCGCTTTTAAAGTCGCGGTAGATTTCACAGCACGGCCCATTAGACACTATAGGTCTTATTTAATGGTTAAGCTATTGATTTCTTGACAATGTTAGCTAACATACGTCTTTTCTCCATATTTTCTGACACTAGACAGGCTACATACAGCTGTAAATACTTTGCTTTTAAAGAACAGCCCTTCTGCCCTACATTTTGTGTATATAGGTTAGTTAATATAAATAAATAATGAAACTGTTATTATAATGTAGCTCTTATATATATTTAGCGAATTTATTAATTATTTCCCCAAATATCGTTTATCGTAATATTATAAACATGGAATGTAGCTACTGAATACATAAACAAGGTGGAAGTGTTGTAATCTTGGATTACTATTTGTTGTAAAATTCTCGGTTGATTAGATAATCATTTTACAGCTTAGAGGAAGTGGCATCTTTGGAGAGCTATGTTTACAAAACGTACGCATTGTTGCGTCCATCACTGACAAATTACTTGTATTATTGAGACATCGATCAGTCTGGAAGAAAACCGACATTCAACCCATCTACAAATTAACTGATGCCACGTTCCAACTATTAGTATGGGGGATTTTCCTCATTAGAACTTAATTTACATGAAAACTGCCATTTTATTCAATATTAAATAGCAAGATGATTTCTTGGTTAGATTTCTACCGACACAGTCAGAAATCAATAAACTGAGGAACAAGCATCTACATATAATATATTAGACTAAAGTACCTATGATACGGGAAGAAAAAATAATCAAAAACTTATTGTAATTCTTATGACGACTCTATTTGAAATATGAAAATCTTTCACTGTCTCCGGATCTGCTATTATTAGGCCTAATTAAGAAATTATTTCCTAATGACGTGTAAATCATTCTTTTTAATTGATAATACGAAAGTAAATCAACCAGTTGTTAATTACCAATAAATAAAGTATGTTTTAATAGACGCTGAACAAATTAGCTGTAAGTTATTATTTTCACAAAGGAAAAAAGAATTGAGACCATTAAATGACAATAGTATTGATAAGCGATAAGCATAGTATAGACCTACCTGTAAACAAATATTATTAGGGATTTTAGTACAGTTTGCGTCATTTTGAAAAAGGGAATTTAATACCCATTCCTATGCAGTTTTATACGAGAGAACAATGCAGATTAAAGTTTGATAGATGAAAAAGCGGATACTAATGAAACTAGGGGATAGAGGTGACATGTGCAACATAATCAGCAAATAATAAACCTTTCCCTTCTTTTACTGCTTGCACAACGTTTGGTGTTATACCCAACACATATTTTATTTATAGCTGACATTTGCAAGCATAATATTTATACAATTTGTTCTGATTTTAAAACGTAAATACATAAATCCATCGTTTTTTATACATTTTTAAATGTATGTTCAGAGGCTGAAGGCTAATTAGGCAAAAATTATAGCTAAATACGCTTGACAAATAGGCATTAAAGTAATATTTAGAATAGAAGCGATAAAAAATTATCACCTATATTTTTTCAATCTGTTTTAGCTTTACCCCACTTCAGTATTTTTTTTTAGTAAGGATAGATAAGCTTTATGCACAAAAATAATTTCCATTTTATGATAAATAATCCTTCTCTAATAATCCTACTCTAATAATCCTACTCTATGTTTCCTTGAAACATATAGGTTCTTAATGGATTCTAATAATGTCTATATAGCGAGCTTTCAGTTAGACTGCTGCATGGGATATAGCAAAGTAAATATGTTAGCGGATGTAAAACTGGCATACTAAAGCCACATAGGTTACAAGTATGTAAAGAGAACCTTTTTGTATGGTAAGCCCATTTTGTCATCTTCATCTTCCATCAGGAATTAGGCTTCAGCCTGTTCTGGTATCACATCTTTCCAGCGTTTCGTTCTATTGATCTATCGTCCTATTGGTTTATAATTTAATATCTGCTTAGGGATCCTGTTAGATGGCATGCGTTCTATATGATGTGACCAGTTTTCTCTATAATACCTTACTTTTTGCTGTACCGGTTAATACCTAGTTTGTGTGATAAGAAGACCTCGGATTTGCAGATTATTTTAGCTTCGAATGTACCAAACTATTTTGTTTTTGTCTTGGCTGTTGTCCAAGGTTCAATTCAGGGGTAGTTCTTTGTACTTCAGTTTGTCCATCGACTTAGTAAGGTGTGATTTAGCCATTGGTAGTAGCAATGTTACGCAGCTCCAGTCAAATTTCCGAAAATTTTTCCAAAAAATGTTACAATTTTCGATTTTCTTAAAATTTGGTATGAACATTCCTTGAAGTAAGATGTGTAAGGATTTTTACATTTTGATTCCGTTTCAAGATGGTGACCTGATGAAGAACAGGTCTTAGATTATTATTTGGACACGAGATTTTTCTTTTCACAGAACTACTGGTATTGTAAGTTTTCCTCTTCTCATGTGAAGGTAGATAAAATATGCTTGGAGACTAAATCTGTATCACGTTGGTGTGAACGCAGCTTTAGATTTGGTAAGACCTGAGATAGGATTCTGCCTTGCACGTTATACGAAATAGGAAATTGGCCGGGGAATGTGGGATAAATTGTATTTCTTCTTGATGTATGCGAACTCTGAGTATTACGCTCAGCCCCATCTCCGGGACAGGCTTTCTTGTTTCTTCCTCCCCAAGAAAGTACCTTGTTACTGTGGATTTATATCAACAGCATTATAGAAAGCCACCTTGGAACTCTGATTCTTTTTTGGGAGGGGGGAATGATTTTTAATACATATTTTAAAGTTTAAGTTATCATGCTTTTATTATTTGCTTATTTATTCAATGACCACCTGCGAAGTCGCTAGCTACAGATCCGCGGGTCCGGGTTCGATCCGAGGTACCTTTTCGGATATTTCTAAGGCAGGGAGTGCTGGAGCGGGGTTCATTCAGCCTCGTGTTGAAACTGAGAAACTAATAGATAAGTAGGTGACGCTACCCTCGGAAGATAGGCCTATTCCCTTCAGGGATGCAGTGCTACGGAGCTTATTATTCCTTTATTCCTTTGTTTATTCAATATATATTTTTTCATCCATTTCCCGTTCATGCTTTCATTGGAGAAACCTGAATCGAACCTACCTGCGTCTTTTCCTTCTCTGCAGCCCACGAGTGTCGTTAAATCAAACCCTCTTACTTTTAATGTATCAATTATTGCAAAGATAGAATACAACCATATTTACTAGTTGAATTTTACAATTTCAGTTCTATCTGTGTCTTTACTTCATTTTTCTTTCTTAATATTGACGTACGATTTAAATAGCTGTTAGCGATTGCCATAATTATTTTCACATAAGTAGTACTTTTATTAGGCTTATTTGCTCTCGTAGAATACAGTTTGTTGCTATCCTCAATGGTGTAATTGTCAACGTAGGCTACTTGGGAGTGGTAAATTTTCTCCCCTGCTAAAATAGTATGCGAATTCTCTCTCTTGCCCCTGAAATATAGTTTCGTAAATAAATAATCTACTGCTTTCAGATATCAGTATTAAATATATTTTTTGTTATTGTCAGTGATACCTAATCGTAAGTTGATCTACTATAATCACATGAATATGGAAAGTAATTTTGAAATTTTGAACGGTTGATTCTAAACACTAAGTTCTTTGGCATTACAGTCGTAATGAATACATTACATTATATTACATTACATTAGTCACTAAACCACTAAATTCGTGGCGTTACATCTCTTACAATCCAACCACTGCGTCATTTACCTCCGTCTTTCGATTTCGTCAGATGGCAGGGTTGGGAGAATATAGTCAACATGCCGACACCCACGGTCATTATGAACTTTAGCCACGACAATGTAAAATATTAAAAATAGTAGGTAACTCAAACATAAATAATTTTAAAACAAACTTCTCTAACAAACTCTTCCTATTCTTGTATTCTTCTTCTTCCACGACAATGTAAAATATTAAAAATAGTAGGTAACTCAAACATAAATAATTTTAAAACAAACTTCTCGCACAAACTCTTCCTATTCTTTTATTCTTCTTCTTTTCAACATTGGGTTATTGACTAGCAGTTCTGAGGCTATCATCCTTCCATCTTCTTCTTGGCCGACCTAGGTCACGTTCCTCAATGAGTTGGTAAACGTATGCCTGCCGTGATAGTCTGATAGAAAATAAATATAAAGTATATGACTTTCTGTTTATAAGATGTTGCCAATTTTTCTGATGCTCCTTCGACTCATCAATAATATTCTTTGTGTTCAATTTCTCCCTTATTTCACTACTTTTCTTTTTATCTCTTATTGTTACCCTTTCAACTGATCGGCGGAATCTCATTTGGCTGCTTCTATTTGCTCCCTATCTTGGGCTCTTACGGTCCATATGTCACTTATATATAACACTACAGGTTTTGATAAAACATTATGGAATCTAACCCTAATACATCAAACGCAATAACTGAAATGCGTCGTTCTTGAAGGGCAAAAAATTTGCGAAATTTCACAAAAACTGTTATTGTGCCTTTGTCTTTAGATATGTCTCATTCCATGTAGGCCTATCCCTATCACCTTTTTGAACATGAACATCAGGTTCACAAAGATGGCGTTACGTTATGTGATGTGAACTAAGGCGATGTTGTGGTGGATTTGAAAAGTTACCTTTTTACACAGAAGGGAGGCAATGTACGTACCAGTGTCAAGAATGGAGCAGGTACTAACTTTCACACGTTCTTGCCCAAAAATCTGGGACTCAATAATTTTCTTCGTACATAGGACTAAAAATGTTCCATCTTGTTTTGTCTCTTTTTACATGTTTAGGGCTTACAATAAATATCCCTATTTTTCAACTAATACAAAGCCTAAAGCGATGAATAACGTATTAGTGGACAGGATTTTTTAATGACTTCGGATATAGCATTACTCACTACCCATCGTTGGCACAAACTCAGGTTGAGACAACTGAAAATTCTGTCCCCGCAATACGACCTCTTATTCTATATCAAACTGTGAAGTGAGAAAATGATATTCTCCATGCCTAGGATAGGGAAAGTTATGTGATGCATCACACTCAATATTTATAAACGTGGATTCCATTCTCCTTTATTAATTTACAGAAATGAATTATGTCTCTAATTATAAAATTATATTTTGTCAAAGTCAGTAAAGTGCAACTGCCAAACTGCCAAAACCCTATGGGAACACTGCAAACAATATTTTTGCCATTAGAACTGAATTGCATTTGATAAATTCAGTGTAATATTTTCAGAAGTTAGACCCGTAACTTTCTTTCTACTAGCCACATCGAGGATTTCAATAGCTTTAAACCTTCTCCGGACAACGCAGAGTAGTAGTTTTTTTTCTAGAACGGACACAAATACGAACATTGACTTTTATATATATAGACAAATTTATTTAAAAAATATCTCTCAGAGATTTTTTTTATTCTATCGTAGTCTTGTACAGACGTTAACCGTATTTACTGAAGTTTTTAATTGTAATGTTTTTCATACTACTAAGTAGAATGGGACGGAAAGCAAGCATGTTGCCATGTGTGGCCAATTTTAATGCAATAAGACTTTAATGAGACGAGAAGGTGACAAAGTTTGTTCAGACGTTCAAATTCAGGATTAAAGATTTTTCATCCCGAAATTCTCACGGCACGTTTGAACCCAAGACCTGGTGGGTTAACAGACTGATATGAATTATGTTACTAAAGGGCAAACTTGCGGAGGAGGGATCTCTTTATTCGTCCAGAATGGATAAAAAAGTAGTCTCTGTTAATATTTATAATTTTTTTCTAGCCGCTTCTAACTTCAAACGTGTCTATCAGCATGTCTCGTCGTCCGTTGAATTTGTATGAATATAATAATAAATCGCTGTTGTAAAGGAAAGTAGACGTGTAGCATCACTGTGAATTCAGCTTTATAGCAACATCATTGCCTTCTCTCTTTCTCACTTTCTCTCTCTATCTCCTCTCTCTATCTCTATCTATCTATCTCTCTCTCTCTAGCTCTGTAACAGAGGCGCTCACGTCTAGTAAATTATCCCGAAAATGAAACTGTCAGTCAGTACAGAGAGATGGCAGCACGTGGTGGGCTATATAGGGACGGGGAGCTGAGGTTTCATAGAAAGAGGGAAAAAACACGTTCCAAAATTGTGAAGTGCGGAAAAAGCAGAATTTTATTTCAGCAAAATGAAATTCTACATGAAAGGTATACCTCACAACAATGAATTCACTAGAAAATTTGCCACAAAAAAACGAGAAGGCTTTCAATCATAGTAGCATTGCGAAAAATGCGTAACATCTTATATAATAAAATAAGTCTAAAATAATATAATAATATAATTGTAATGAAAATTTGGTTTATGTTGTATTTAAATCTGACCTTCTATTCACTCACTTAAAAAAAAATAACATTACGTGTGGGGGGGGGGGCAAATTGCCCATGGCAATACAGTATGAAGTAATTCCAGTTATTAGCAATAATGATAGTTATACCTTAATAGCAGTAAAATATAATTGCCTAATAAATTAACTGGCAACAGAATTCCTTTCATCATCTGCTAAAATTATTTGCTTAGGATGTTGTTTGGTATGTGTCAAACTTAGCATCAGAAATAGTTAATTTCTGGAACATAATTTATAGAGCTCACTTGAAGCTGTCCAAATTAATAAATACCTGTCGTTACAGCGCAGGCGATTACTGAGGTCATTTGTATGGACGAAGCGTCACTCCTCAGCTGATATTATCCCCTATAAAAACATATTTGGCTATCACGAACGACACGTAGATTGCTGCAAATATGCATGGGACGAGAAAGTGTGACTGCGCGGGCATTTATGCCTTCGGAGAGCTATAGAAATTCTCTTAAATAATAAGATTTTGATAATTCAAACATTTCCTGGTGCTCGTCTTTAAATATTATGTATGCCGACTTCTTTTATTATTACTATTATTATCATTATGCTTATTACAGTATTATTATGTTTATTATTATTATTACTACCACAAAGAAAGTACTTTAAAATTCCATGTAAGGGGAAGAAATGATAAAAATCGTCACTATACCATGGAAAGCATAGTTTCCTTTAATGATTTTTAAAAAATTGCTAACAATGTAGTTGGGAAATTTTTTGTTGCATATAATAGAAAGCTCCCCACTTGAGGGATTATTTAATTATTTAAATCTATATTTGAGTTTGACTAATTTTCGTTACTTTAGATGTTTTTAATTACCATGATATGATAAACTCGTTCTTAATAAATAAATGCACAATAGGATAAAAAGGACTGAACAATTAGAATAATTTGATAAGTATATGAGAAGGAATATGTGGGGCAGCTAGCATATTAACAGAAAACATGTACAGCAAATTTCGCATATAATTACAGATGTTTCTGTTTTCTTTTCTGCGGACTAGGATGTTTACTAATTTTTTACGAGATTAAGAAGACTTTTCAGATATGACTCTTATTGATTAAAAAAAACCGAAGTGTATTTGTTTTCGGATGTTTCGCATTATATTGTCTTTCGTGTTAAATTTAGGCATAATGTAAAATGCGATTGAAATGTAAAAGTATTGCAAGTTATAATGACTTGACGGACACATGCGCGGTTTTGTCACACAAGCGCAATGACGCTCTCGCTGCTGCGTCTTGCACCACCCTCCACAGCGCAACAATAGGGTAAGGATTGTGGAAGGTTATCGCTGGGCACCAGAGGCTCTGGAAACGAATAAATGCACTGGGGATGGTACAAAGCAAAATATTTCGAATAGCCTAGAGTGCTTTCTAGCCTTTTCGAATAAGTGGAAACACTACAAAGAAATATTTTAAGTTTTCTAAAAATATATATATTAAACTATTATTTTACAATAAGAATTAAAACTGGACATGCACTTCATTAAGATGATTTATCAACGTAGTTTGATTTCCCTAAATTTTAAATTACAATTTCCTATGAATTCTTTTAAGAAAGTTCTCTTAAAAAAACAATAAATTTATGCTATACACAATATACTTGCCATGCATTTAATACACGCTCTTATTAATAATGTAAGTTTTCATTGCACATGCATATTCTTGGTATTAATTAAACATTTCATGTCAAATTTGATTCATATTTTGATCCTATTAAAATATCAATATTTATAATGAATACGTGCTAAATCCTTCACATAGTATTGATTGAATTTTACAACATTAGTAAAACAAGTTGGGCAAAATCACCAGACCTAAAATATTACAAGTTCCTTTTTTAAAATCCAGACAAGAAATCCTTCACATCAATCTTTATAATTTATTTTGAAGGAGATGATCAAACTAAACAAATAATATTTTAAAAACCCTTCAAAATTAAATTAGAAATTTAAAACTACACAAGATAGTTAAGGGAATACAATCTAGAAGTCAAATTCATAAATCTTCATATTTGGTTAGATTGTATTTCCTTCATAATTATTTTAAATATACATAAATATTTAAATGACACTAACCTGTTCTTTTGGGCCTCACATACTTACAAATAATAAATATTCCCTTTCCTCGGGGGCCCAACGAGGAAAGCCCTCTTTCTTGAAGCTGTTAAAATTTTGCCTACGAACTAAAATGTTCCAGTTGCAGAAGAAAGAAGTTAAGATTTACATAAAATAATAAAAATCCTCAACTGAAATTAATTACCAACTTAAAATTCCAATAAGGAACTCCCAAATTAAATCATTAATTTGAAATCAAAAACCAAAATTAAACTATATCCATTTTTAAAGTTACAAGTTCATATTAATGAAACGATTTAAGCCATGAGGCCTTCAAAATCAAACATGTTTCAGAACATAGCGTTGCCAAAATATTTTCTTAACGCCAGAAAAGAAACACGGATAAACAATAAATACACAAGATGTTACTTGATAAAGACTCACCCTACAACTGGAAAGCTGAAGCCTGGACGGCCATAGATTTCTCCTCTGCCTTTCGGCAGCCATTGTTTAGAGCGACCATTCTTGGCCAACAGCCTTATCAAGAAAGAGGACGAGTGGCGGGATTACATACTGTTATATAGGATCTGCAATCGATCTTCTATTGTTTCCTTGACATGCGTAGAAGTTTCTTTAATCACACCACAATTACTGTCGTTTATAACAAATGAAAAACATTACTGTAATGACAAAGCATCTTGCTCGCAGCTAGAAGAGATTTCACTGCCGCTTAGATCTATACCACAGCTGAACTGAAACTGTGCGAGCGAGAAGTGCAACTGAGAGAGTGAGATAGCGGCACATAAAGACAAGGGGGGAAGGAGAAGAGAGGGGAAGCTCGCTACGAACAGGCATCAGTCTCTCAGAGACTGCAAGAGCGGGCTTTCAAACTAAATGCCTCACAGATTTACGTAAAGTTTTCATAATGCAGGCATTTTTCTATGAGAGAAACAATTCGTGGCATTTATTATTTTTAATAATGGCACAAATCACCCCCCCCATGACTTGGAATATATGTTGGAATATATTCCAAACCATACAGGTAATCTCTCATAGAAAAAATTAATTAACTAGTGGGAAGAAAATCATAGAGTTCACTGAAAGGTCTTCAAGTCAGACGAGCACTTCGCTATGAACCGGATCCGACTAGAGCACTTAATTATTTGGGAGGATTTTACCTTGTTTACGAGTCCATTCTTACAAACCAGGTATCCAACCCTTTTCACCATCGTCCATGTCGGTGCTCGCTGGCAGGCACTGTATATTCACGGAGAGGAGACATTATAGGCGAGACGACGTCTTCCTTTCTCCCACAGTGAGACTGTCCAGCTTTTCAGGACCCGCGTTCAGGAAGTAGCCCACTCTGTCTTGATACCACAGTGACTCCGCATCTTCCACTAGTATAAAGACCTCCTGAAATGACAAGACTAGCGGCAGATCACAGAAATTCAAGGCAACATACAAGTGAATATTTTACTCTCCTGATACTTTGAAGTTTTAAAAGGATAGCTCTAGTATAATCCAGATTTTTAAAATTTCTTAAAGCTTCTTCAAAAATATTTACATGAAACGGAGAAAAATCAACATGCAGTCCTATTATAACATTTACATTACACTATCACAACTAATTAAAATACACTGCATCACTATATTTACAATTTAAATTATACCCTTTTACATGGTAATCACCATGACATTAATTTAACATAATTAGAATACTATATTTACAAAAATTATACAAGTATGAACATTATGTTCGTCTGATTCCTTGGCTTTCTCTTGCTGTTTAAATAAAGTTCTGGGAAAAGATTGCTGACTTGAGAAACAAAAAAAAACAGAAACCGTATTTCACCATGCTTTCCATAGATCGGAGTCCCACTCGACTTGAGATCCCCTCAACTCTTTCGACTGCTGGGAACTACCGGCATCCAGTATCTTCTGTCTTAGTCTTCACCAACTCTCGCCCTGGCTGGTGTCGAATCTGAAGTCGTGTAGCAAACCATCTTCTTCCTGGTACTCTGAAATTCTGTTCTCTTAGGAAAAACTTAAGATCAGGTCTTTTTAACATGACTGACGTGTGCCTTGACTGTTTTATCAGATATACAATCTTTTAAAAGCACAGTCACAGGGGTTAAGAACCTGATTACGTCGTAAGGACCTCTGAACTTTCTAGCGAGCTTCGCAGAAAATCTATCCACTGCCTTACTCTTTGGAAAGTTTTTCAAATATACCCTGTCTCCTACCACAAAATTTACTGGTTGTCTATTAGCATCATATCTCTCTTGAGTCTTTTGGTGAGCAAGTCGCAGATTGGCAGCTGCCTTTTTCCAAATCTCTTTAACTCTACCTGCGTCTTGTTCTTCTGGCAAGAGCTCTGCTAAAGACCAAGCATTGGAAAGGGGACTATTGGGCGGAAAAGCAAACATTAACTGAAATGGAGTTTGTTTGTGAGCTTCATGTCGTGCGGTGTTAAACGCAAACTGTAACCAGAACAGTTCCTTGTCCCAGGCGACATGCTCGTCTGAATGGTACGCAATCAATGCGGCCTTCAGATTTCTGTTAAAACGCTCCGAAAAGTTTGGAGAAGGGTGAAATGGAGCTGTACGGATATGCTGAATACCTAACGAGAATAGGAATTTCTTAAAGGACTTAGAAATGAAGCAACTAGCGTTATCTGAAACTAAAGACTTCGGAAATCCTGTCATAGAAAAGATTCTTTTTAAACTTTGAATAGTAGAATTAGTTGTAGCATCTCTCAAGGGAAATAGCCAAACAAATTTAGAAAATGCATCTACTGCAACTAGAATATAAGCGTTTCCGCTTCTTGAACGGGGTAACTTGCCAACAAAATCAATATGTAACCTATCCATTGGTGCGTTAGGCACACTAGAAGCTAAAAATCCGATTTTGGTACATTGAGCAGGCTTGGATATGGCGCACTGCTGGCATGCCTTTATCCTAGCTTTTATGTAACCATCCATACCCTTCCAAACAAAGGATTGTTTAATTTTCGCCCGCGTCTTGTAGAACCCTAAATGTCCTCCTACTGGAGACTCATGATGATATTTGAATACCATGTCTCTTAATGCAGCTGGTAAGACAATTCTGGAGGGTGACCTACGCGCTGGGGCACTATATAATACATTATTTCTAAAGACATAGTGGCGTATGTCTTCTCCACCTTTAAGGCGGGCTATAAGGGGAGCTAACTCTTCATCATTGGCCTGATGATCAGTTAAAGAAGTGAAAGCAAGAGGAAAATCGCCTAAAATGTTTCCGATCATGCCAGATAGCTCTTTAGGCTCTTCCAAAACATTTTCAGGACTTTGTAATATTTCTTCTGGACTAAACATACGGCTTAAGCCGTCGGCTACTACATTGTCAGTCCCTCTAATATGCTTAGCTATAAATTTAAATGCGGAAAGCCTGACTGCCCACCTCGCAATTCTTCCTGTGGTACGAGGCTTGGCCAGCACCCAACTCAAAGCTTGGCAATCGGTTTCCAGCAAAAATTCTACATGTTCTATGTAAAGCTTGAATTTCTCCACTCCAAAGAGTACAGCGAGAGCCTCAAGCTCATACATAGAATACACGCGTTCCGGAGGGGTCAAAGTCCTAGAGGCATACGCCACAGGCCTTCTACCCTCCTCGAATTCCTGTAGGAGAACAGATGCCAAAGCTACAGGCGAAGCATCGCACTGCAAGATGAATTTCTTGGAAAAGTCCGGCATGGCCAAAACAGGGGGAGACATGATCAACAGTTTAAGTTTTTGAAAAGCTTCCTGGCACTCAGGTGACCACACAAACTTGACATTCTTTTTTCTCAAATTATTCAAAGGCGCTGAAATTTCTGCCATGTTAGGAATAAATTTTCTAAAAAAATTAATCATACCAACAAATCTGGCTACACCTTTTACATCTTTAGGAGGGGGAAATTTCTGAATAGCCTCAGTCCGTTCCGGGTCAATGGTGACACCATCGGCAGACACCAAGTGACCAAGAAAGGAAAGACGGCGAGCAGCAATATTCACTTTTTCAGGATTAAGGGTTAGACCAGCATTCCTTAATCGAGAAAATACCTCCCTTAGATGCTCCAGGTGCTCCTCAAAGGAATCAGAGTAGACTACTAAATCATCAAGGTAATGGTAGACATATTTAAACTTGACGTCAGAAAATATTTGATCCAACAAGCGTGTGAGGACCTGAGCCCCAGTGGCGAGGCCGAAAGGGATTCTAGAGAATTCATAGGTATTCCAGTCACATATAATGGCTGTATAGCGCTTAGATCGCTCTGTAAGAGGTATCTGGTAATAGGCTTGGTTAAGGTCCAACGAGGAGAAAATTTTGGCACCGGAAAAGAAACTGAAGGCTGAATGAATATCAGGTAAAGGCACTGAATCTATCTTGATCTTGGCATTGAGATGTCGATAATCAATTACCGGTCTGAACTTCCCTCCAGGTTTCGGTACTAGAAAGACCGGACTACTATAATCGGACTTGGAAACCCTAAGGACTCCTTGTTCGACCATAGTATTAATATGTTCTTTCAAGATGGCCATTCGGGGCGGAGACAGCCTGTATGGAGGTCTACGAACGGGTTGAGTATCGAGCAGCTCAATGTCATATTCTAGTACATTAGTCAACCCTAACTTCGGTGTCAAAACATCTGGGAATTCCTCTAATAGACGCGTCACTTGGTTTTTGTCACTTGGTCCCAAATGCGCCAAGTCTACAGAGACAGAACTAACATTCTCAGGTAATAAATCAGATGGATTTAGAAAATTTATTAACTTACTGCTATCAGATGTCATTAAATTGCAGAACGGAACACCGAAAAACAAATCAAATTTGAAATCAGGAGAAAATTTGAAATGACACTTCTTACTGCCAAAGTCTAAAAATAAACCTGCCTTCTGCATAAAAGGATAGCCTAGAATGACAGGCATCACTAAATTCTCACAAACAACAAAATGACACTTCCAAGTGAAATTCCCAATTTTGATTTTTAAAGACACAGAACCTACCGATGAAAGTAACTGATCATCTGCCGTCCTATAATTAGCATTTCCCTTAACGATTCCAGGCATGTGTTTATTTGCAAGGCACATCCTATTATAGGCGTCTTTTGAGAGTAAAGACACGGCTGCCCCACTATCCAGTAGTGCGGACAATTTGAATTGACATATTTCAACCCCAAGCATCGGTAACTTAGCGTCTACTATAGCAGCTACTTGATGTGGATTATCGGTACTCTGTACCTCCATTTTGTCACAATTAGGGTAGTCATTATTTGGTTTATTTGTACGGCGAGGATAGTCATTATTTGGTTTATTTGTACGGCGAGGATAGTCATTATTTGGTATATTTGCACGTAGAGGGCCCGGGCCATAATTTATACTGTGAGCCGCATTCACAGTTTTATTATTAATATGTTTACACTTTTTCCTACTAACTTTCCTGTTTTTTCTGAGAGAATTTACATGCGTGGTCATGTAGTCTGTGTTCAGTTTACTCAAGTCACTGTTAATAAAAGTCCTTGTCGGGTAGGAACGGTGAGTCTGGCATTTAAGGTCTGTAGCGTGAGTCCTGTTAATCAAAAAGGTCCGCTTACTAGGGGCGCGCGATTCCCTAGTAGGCTCGTCCTGCAAGTCCGTCTCGTCTGTCTTCCTAACCTCACTCGTCTTAAGTCTTTTGTAAACATTAGAACTGACCACTGAGTCTCCACTCTGGTACCTAGAGTGGAACAATTCTCATTCTCCAGAGCGACTGGGAGCATTATTGTTCTCCACATTTCTATTCACAGGAGCTTTGCAGAACCTCACTACATGTCCTGCTTTACCACATCTAAAACACGTAACTGTCTTCCTATTAGTAGCACTGTCCAATCTAACACTGGGCTTGGGCTGAACGGTACGAGGGGGAACTTCTTGTTCACACCTCAACGAATCTGTGTAGCTTATGGCATTTACCCTGGCACATAAACTCTCCAATTCCTTAAAAGACACCGGCCTACTCTCAAAAACTACCTTCGACCTAGTTTCAGGAGACATACCTTCGGCAATGGTGTCTACAATCTCTTTCTCAGACAGACGTAGCTTGAAAATGCATGCACTTCTCCTAACGCTTCTAGCATATGCAGCAAGAGATTCACCCCACGCTTGAGTACGATAAAAATGCTTATTTACTAGAGCAGCTCTAGCACGGACAGGCAAGTAAATATTTAGCAGCTTTTCATGAAAATGGTTTAAACCTAGTCCAGTATTAATCGCTTCTAATGCTACATCTCGAAAAGCTCCTGAAAGTTTAGAAAATAAATATGCCAAGATATCTCTGTCATCAAAATCAAAAACTGAAGCCTGTTCTTTCAAATCGCAGACATAACCAATAAATTCTAACACCTTTTCCACAGTTTCATCTGAATACTTAGAACCATTTTCAAGAAGAGAAGCTAATGGGTGAGGAAGATTGGCGAAAGATACTCGGTGCATAGGAGGAAACAAATTTGGCTTAACGTCTGGTCTAGGATAAGAAAACCCACTACTTTCTGCTCGGTACGCCTGACTATGGTCTAAAAACTCAGTTCGGGTTTGTCTAATCGGGGATTCATAATCAATAAAGTGTTCCCTAGCAGTTTGACTAGTATTCACTGGCTCTAAGGGATTTTTCACTTCGCTGTCAGGCTGTGCGCTCACCACAGCAGCTAACTCCGTATCATTCCAGTTAAGTCTGCTTAACATTTCATTGAGTTTATGGTCAGCATCGATCCACTTTTGCTCATAAGGAGTCTTTCCGACTAACAGCTTTATGTCACTAACACGGTTTTTAAGATGAAGAGCTCTATCTTTCACTTTCCCTAGCGCTGCACTACTAAGGTTTTGATGACCCAATTGATCATCGAGGAATTCTAACCTCTGATTCACTTCACTTAATAAAAGACATATTTGAGACTCACCCAGATAATCGAAGTTGACTGGTTTGTCCAAATTTTCTGTTAACTCCCTGCGTAATTCTGGCACTACTCGACTCTCATCTGGTTGAAAACCTCTTATTTTTAGTTCGTAGATCAGGTCAGACTTCAGCAAATTATCAGGTTTCACCCTAGTTCTCTCCATTATTAGTGACATGAAAGGCAAAGTACACAAATTTTAGCCAAGAGAACAGACCATTAAAACAAAATAAAACATTAAATCACAGTTAAATTAACATTCAAATATTTCATTTTGATGTTTCCACTTAAAAAAAAAATATTTCTTCACTGTTTTGCAAACTAATTACAATCGTGGGCTAACCAATTTGGTTAAGAACCACGCTCGAAAGCTATCACTAACTTTGCACCACCCTCCACAGCGCAACAATAGGGTAAGGATTGTGGAAGGTTATCGCTGGGCACCAGAGGCTCTGGAAACGAATAAATGCACTGGGGATGGTACAAAGCAAAATATTTCGAATAGCCTAGAGTGCTTTCTAGCCTTTTCGAATAAGTGGAAACACTACAAAGAAATATTTTAAGTTTTCTAAAAATATATATATTAAACTATTATTTTACAATAAGAATTAAAACTGGACATGCACTTCATTAAGATGATTTATCAACGTAGTTTGATTTCCCTAAATTTTAAATTACAATTTCCTATGAATTCTTTTAAGAAAGTTCTCTTAAAAAAACAATAAATTTATGCTATACACAATATACTTGCCATGCATTTAATACACGCTCTTATTAATAATGTAAGTTTTCATTGCACATGCATATTCTTGGTATTAATTAAACATTTCATGTCAAATTTGATTCATATTTTGATCCTATTAAAATATCAATATTTATAATGAATACGTGCTAAATCCTTCACATAGTATTGATTGAATTTTACAACATTAGTAAAACAAGTTGGGCAAAATCACCAGACCTAAAATATTACAAGTTCCTTTTTTAAAATCCAGACAAGAAATCCTTCACATCAATCTTTATAATTTATTTTGAAGGAGATGATCAAACTAAACAAATAATATTTTAAAAACCCTTCAAAATTAAATTAGAAATTTAAAACTACACAAGATAGTTAAGGGAATACAATCTAGAAGTCAAATTCATAAATCTTCATATTTGGTTAGATTGTATTTCCTTCATAATTATTTTAAATATACATAAATATTTAAATGACACTAACCTGTTCTTTTGGGCCTCACATACTTACAAATAATAAATATTCCCTTTCCTCGGGGGCCCAACGAGGAAAGCCCTCTTTCTTGAAGCTGTTAAAATTTTGCCTACGAACTAAAATGTTCCAGTTGCAGAAGAAAGAAGTTAAGATTTACATAAAATAATAAAAATCCTCAACTGAAATTAATTACCAACTTAAAATTCCAATAAGGAACTCCCAAATTAAATCATTAATTTGAAATCAAAAACCAAAATTAAACTATATCCATTTTTAAAGTTACAAGTTCATATTAATGAAACGATTTAAGCCATGAGGCCTTCAAAATCAAACATGTTTCAGAACATAGCGTTGCCAAAATATTTTCTTAACGCCAGAAAAGAAACACGGATAAACAATAAATACACAAGATGTTACTTGATAAAGACTCACCCTACAACTGGAAAGCTGAAGCCTGGACGGCCATAGATTTCTCCTCTGCCTTTCGGCAGCCATTGTTTAGAGCGACCATTCTTGGCCAACAGCCTTATCAAGAAAGAGGACGAGTGGCGGGATTACATACTGTTATATAGGATCTGCAATCGATCTTCTATTGTTTCCTTGACATGCGTAGAAGTTTCTTTAATCACACCACAATTACTGTCGTTTATAACAAATGAAAAACATTACTGTAATGACAAAGCATCTTGCTCGCAGCTAGAAGAGATTTCACTGCCGCTTAGATCTATACCACAGCTGAACTGAAACTGTGCGAGCGAGAAGTGCAACTGAGAGAGTGAGATAGCGGCACATAAAGACAAGGGGGGAAGGAGAAGAGAGGGGAAGCTCGCTACGAACAGGCATCAGTCTCTCAGAGACTGCAAGAGCGGGCTTTCAAACTAAATGCCTCACAGATTTACGTAAAGTTTTCATAATGCAGGCATTTTTCTATGAGAGAAACAATTCGTGGCATTTATTATTTTTAATAATGGCACAGTCTGTTCAGCATCTCCGACTAGGATACAGTGACAACTTGTCTTCTTTCAACGCGATTGGCCTATAGTGTGTTGGAATACAACAACACCGCCGCTAAGTCGGATTTTTGTTGCTGTGTGCTGCATAGTTTGACATGGAATTTAACATCACTTGCGGACAGCATCCAAAATAAAAATAAAAAATATATATCTGAATCTGAGATTTGGAATCTGTTTAAAGAAAAGGATTGACTGTTTCACCCAGTGAAATGTGAAATATATAAAATGGTATTCAGAGTGAGCCAAAAAGCACTACCCATTTTAATGGAAAAATACAGTACCGGTACAATGGAATTAACAGCTTAATGAATCTACAAGATTATTATTTATAAAAGCCAGGGTGTCCACCAAGTAATGCTGAAGAAATTCCCGGCTTATTTCCTGATTTTCATTGATCAATCCGGGAAATTCCCGACCAAAATATGAAGCACTTTCTAATAATTGTGTAAGAAAATTATAGGATTATACATACTTTAAATAAGAAAAACTTTTAGTGACAAAAGTAATTGCAAACAATAATTACTTACGCTATAACAGATACAAAAATTAGGAACAATAAAATAAATTAAATATACTTTCATATAGGCCTATTATTGTCTAGAAGTCTTTTTTGATCTCACTTTGCAATTTTTCGAATTTTTCCGGATATTTTTACAAATTCATTAACTTTTCCCGGATTTTCCCGACCATACGACCTTTTCCCAGATTTTCCCGACCAGTGGACACCCTGTATTAATTCTCATAACTATCAGAGAGTACTTAAAAAATCTTTCCTCTGCTCAAATAAAACTTTTGCCTATTGGTATAATATTTTATTTATGATATTCATTCTGTATAAATTGGTTGTAAAAATGAAGAGAATGTCGTTACCACATCCCATGGAATCTCCGAAGGATATAAAACCCAAACAAAATCTGATTAATGCAAACACGTAACTTTCTTCAACCTAAGCATGGGAAATATATATACCTGCAGGGACAAGGCCTACCACCCGACCGCTGCGTCATCTACCATAGGCAGATGGCAGGAATGGGGCATGTGGTCAGCATGCCGACACCCACGGCCGTTAATGGTGGTTTCTATGATCGGAGCCGCTACTTCTCTATCAAGTAGCTCCTCAGTTTGTATCATGAGGCTGAGTGCACCCCGTTCCAGGCCTCCCAACCTCAGATAAATCCGAGGAGGTATCGGGGATCGAACCCGGGCCGACGCTATCAACGCTAACCACAAGACCACGCCGGCGGTCATTCAGTCAATACCTAATTGTTTATTTAAATTATTTATTTAACAGAAAAATTATTAAAACATATTTAATAACACTGATGTTATTTATTTAATATTATGTTTTCATATAAATAGCATGGAATACATAATTTTATTCTTAATTATATTGTTTAACGTTAAAAAAAATTAATAATTAAACGAACAAAATGAATCCCTTGCTGCCATATGCACATACAAATTCGAAATTAAGTGATAAATACGTACTACAGATGCATGAACCTTACTCGAAAACAATAAAAAAAATTCAAAATTAATACAAATCCATCCATTTAATACAAATTTAAGACAAACACTATTTCTTGTAGGATACATTATGAACTGAACGGTTAACTGAAAAAGAAAAATGTTTTCATATGATTTTTCCCTTTCGAACTACGCTGTATACGGTCACAGACACATTAGACTCAGGGAACCTCAAAACGTGTATTAATGATGGAAACTAATTAATGAAATTCAAGGTCTAATATCTACTCTATCTAAGGCAGAGGAAACAAAAATGCTAGGAACGCTAAGGACGGCCGGCTTCGAAGTGCATTTCAAAATTAAAGTGCACCACCATTAGAGAAACTAAGATCTGAAGATTCCAGTTCCCTAGTCCAAAAAAAAACCTGCATAGTGAGTTTCGTCCGAATCATTCAGTGTTTCCCATTTAGGCATGCATTCATGATCCCCTTCTGTCCACCTATGTAAAATAATTCAGATCTCTGCAAGTCGTAAACAAATGAATCAAGATAGCAAACCAAGCAAGGCCGCCTTCAATTAAGCTCACAATTAAATACTCTCTTGTTAATAGGTGGCGTTGGATGCGCACGAAAAAAAGAGTTCAAATATTATATCTGTTAGAATAGTAGCTATAGCTGATGAAAATTCGAGAATAGGAAAGGAAGAAAAGGAGCGCTCAGAGAACCACTGCCATCTCTGCCATCACTGCACAGCCCCTTGCAGCCGCGACCACTTCTCCTCCATCCGAGTAGTGCGTGTAGTCTAGTCGCTAGTATTCAGGCGCTAACTTTCCTACGCCCACTAATAGCCTACTCTACATATTTTCCGTTTCCATGACAATCATATTTAAATATTGAAAACGCATAATAGGGTGAAGTAAGGTAATTTGGTGATAATTCTTGTAAGTCGTGCCATCAGATAAGGTACATATTTTATGACTTGGCTCGCAGTGCGCATGTTGCCTCCTTCATTCGCACACCTCTCTCAGGGTGTCCACCAAGTAATGCTGAAGAAATTCCCGGCTTATTCCCTGATTTTCATTGATCATTTCAGAAATTCCCGACCAAAATAACTGTGTAAGAAAGATTATAGGATTATACATACTTTAAATAAGAAAAACTTTTAGTAACAAAAGTAATTGCAAACAATAATTACTTAGACTATAACAGATGCAAGAATTAGGAACAATAAAATAAATTAAATATACTTTCATATAGGGCTATTATTGTCTAGAAGTCTTTTTGATCACACTTTGCAATTTTTCGAATTTTCCCGGATATTTTAACAAATTCATTGACTTTTCCCGGATTTTCCCGACCATACACAATTCCCGGCCTTTTCCCGGATTCCCGGATTTTCCCGACCAGTGGACACCCTGAAAAGCGTTTCTCAAATTGTTTTCCATCTCTGTCGATACGTTTCTGCAGATATCTGGTATGCTTATATATATCTCACACAATCGTGCATTTGCGTAATTTCTTCAAAAACATTTTCACTAGCTTTTTTTAAGTCATTTTTAAGTGTTTGTGATCTTGTAGCTTACCTTGAACGAAGCTCGAAAAGAAAAGAAATAAAAATGGTGTAAAGATCGGAGATCTAGGTGGCATATCTATTGACCCTCGCCTTGCAATAACTTTAGTATGAAAAGACCCTTCAACGTAGTTCGCACATAGGCTACATAATGTGGTGAAGCGCCAATAAATTGAAAGTACAGTAAGTGTAAATTATCATAATTCATTTGTAGCCTTGAATGACATTTCTAAGCATTTTTCTCCAGTGATTCCATAAACAACCAAGGCTTAATAACTCCAATAACAACAAAACTATTAAAATTCTATGCCTACTGAATAAAAAAATCGTGATAACTCAACATTAACGGGAAATGTTAGATGTTATCGAAATAAGAGTTCCTAAAATTTACAGATTTCTTTTATGTAATTTTTCAAGATCAAAAGATGACTGTAGATGACTGGACACAGCCAATACGGTACGCAAACCTGGCCGTTCTCAGCTGAATTGTTGCTATAGTAAATTTTATAATATAGATCAGAGGACACGTTTGTTAGTAATTTTCATTTTCTCAACGTGTTTAGTAGGCCTCATGTGTCGCTTGGTACAGAAAGTTAGAGCAGAGCAACGCAATGATATAATAGCCTATATCCTTTACTAAAAACGTTATCTGATATTGCTTGTACACGGCCTTTCGATGCTAGGACACTATCTTCAGGGCATCTTGTTTTCTTCGCTATGTATGGGCTTTATTATTAAAAATGCATCAAATTATCTATTTGAATTAAAAATCACTAAATACTTCTTAAATATTTTTTTTTCAGCACTAGCACTATGAAAAGATAAAATAACAAAACAAAATGCTCTGAAGACGGTGTTGTAATGCTGAAAGGACTAAACAAAAACAATAAAAAAAAGAAAAGAAATATTTGACCAAAACGGGGATCACATTATTTTAGTGCCTTTTTTCATGAATGGTCGTTATAAATTATTCAAATTCACCTTTGAACCCTCCTATGGTAAACTTACCGTCAGATAAACTTTCTTTTTGGATAAAGCTTGCTCCTCATGCTGAAAGATTAAGCGTACAACAAAGTTATAATAGGCCTATAACATTTCCTTAAATATAATTTATGCTGAAAATTTTGCACATACCGATATTCATTAAATTCCTTAGAAGGCTCCATTAGACCCGCTGTGAACCCCATCGTGCTTCCAATTTCCAGTGATGTAATTGGCAGTAATTATGAGATAATACATTTATTGAAACGCTGCATCTTATCCGGGAAATCAAGTTGACAAGGCTTCACCCCTTAATTGACAAGCGCTGGTGAACCCGCTTCCATGTATTTCAACTGACGGCTTTTCGAATATTACCCTCGTTGTGAATGGAACCGAGCTGGATGCTGTGTCATAACTGTAATGATAATTATAGTCTCTCGTAATCATGATACACTGGGATAAGGTAATGAATTCTACTTGGCCAAACATAGAACCATATCAATTTCACTAGATGAAGGGCTGTATATCAGATTCAGTGGTAACGACCCTTCAAATCAGTAGATTTCAAAATGAGCTCATTAGTAAAAATAAACGGTCATTCATATCCATTTCAAAATGTAAGCCTATTACTGTTCCACATCAGAGGAAGAAAATATATTTTCAGAGACTGCAATTTTGTGGAACTCGCGGCATTGTAATATATATTTTCATAAATTATTACGATTTTAAAATTTTTGTAACATTCAATTTACTAATTCCCTATCTCTATTGAAGTTCTGAATGCAAGAACTAGAGAAAAAAAAAAAATTCTGCGCACATTTGGCGCAAGGCCCAGACTGCTCCAAGCAATAAAAAGCTCTTGTGTGTGTAGGCCTACTGTATGTGTATATATGTACATATAATATAAATATATATAAGCTATATTTATATCTAGCCGACCGCGGTGGTCTACGGGTACCGTGTCGCCTCTAGATCCGAAGGTCGCGGGATCAAACCCGGCCGCGGTCGATGGATTTTTCAGGACATAAAAATCTTGGGCACGGAGTCCTCCGGGAGGGAATTTTAAACTGGGGACCCATGTCTTAGATTTAGCCTACGGCACGTAAAAGAACTCCAGCCCTAAATTAGAACCTAGGCCCTTTCACGTCCAAGTAATACCTTAGTTTCCGGAGGGGGTTTGAGAGGCGATGGGATTACCTCCTATCCCTCTGCTCTCTCTCGGAAAATAAGTGTAACAAAATTAGTATAAGTCATGAAACCTCCACTTGGAGGCGCTTTGCACCAACATAGGGGATATAGGAAACCAGGTACAGATACAGATATTTATATTTATATGTTTACATATATAATATATGTATATATTGGCTATAGGCCTATACATTTATATAAATGTAACCGAAATGTAGCTGTGAAGTAACAAAGCAGCTATATGCAGTGCTAAATTCTTTCCGAAAACAATATGCCACCTAATTATAATTGGTTTTAAGAATAGGCCTATTATCTGATGAGCCAGTACATAGTAAAGAGCTAGAAATGCAAACGAAGTCTGGGCACCTGATCTCAAGTTCTGGACTCTAAAAAATTCCTTCCCAGCGCTAAAAGCCTTCGCCAAGCAAGCGCTCCTCGAGAAACAAGACGAAGACGGAAATTAAACATCATGTGAAGGGCAAGCCCCATTGGGCAAACCCTCCACCCAGCCCGAGCAGGGTTTTAGAGAGGTTTCCCCTGCTCACAGGCAAATGCCGGGCTGGACCAAAATCCCCTCACACAATAACACAGCACAACAACTTAGATCCTAACATAAACACACGCAGCACACTACCCAACACAGCACTAAAAGCCGATCAGCGCAAGGCAAACACTAACTCAAAATAAAGACACTTGTACAAGCACACAGCCCAAAACGACATAACCTCAATCATCCCACATGGATGCACACAAGGGCACTATAGGAACACACAGCACAAATGGTCACCAAAATTTGGTTTGACCGGAGTTTTTGGCTTCATTGCTAGGCACTCCGGGGGAAAGGGTGGGCACACAAAAAAAAAAAAAAAAAAAAAAAAAAGTACATAGTAAAGAGGTTAGAATCACAAAAATTGATTCTTCAAGTAATCACTGAATGCGAAGTTTCTTATTAATGTTTTATTCACTTCGGGAATGGACTAACTTATTTAAACTGAATAATCAACTTATTATTGTGAACATATGTTTATTTATTTTATCTTGTCCCACCTAAGGATTGCCTTTAACTAAAAACATGTAGAAGACAAGATAAGATATAAAATTATCATTATGAAACGTTGGATTAAAATTTAAGACTTAAAAAAATTTAAAATTTTCATTCAACGTGTATAAATCATACTTTAGTTGCATATTAATTTTTCTGAATTTATTTTTTATATATTTTTTTATTTTTATATATTAAGACGCGAATTCACAGAACTGAAGAGATAAAATATTTGCAATTAAAAAAAAAAAAATAATTTACCACATCCTAAGGGAGAAGCAGGCAATTCTAATTGGTTTATCCCCATCAGGACGCTTGATTATCATATATCATATATCTAACCTAAAAAAGATGAAGCTCGTACTTTTTTTAAATTTATAAAATACTTTTATAAATTACATATCAGTAAACCTTCAGGACCCGTTGTGAAGCTTTATAAAAACTTTAGTCTTCATATTCCGTCATTTCAACCTTATCGCAGGATAGCAAATTTTCTGAGCACTGTAGGCTGTATATGTAGATTCAGTACTATTATAAAATGCAGCTTACAATTATAACATAAGTCGAAATAGTTGATGCTTTCCATTTATATGTTAGAATTTTTAAAATGCTTTCTAATTTTATTGATCGGTGACCATGACCATTAGTGAAAACAAATTAATTACTATACAATAGATACATAGACTACTACAGGAACAAATATTTTGCTTGCTTTGTTTTAAATTCAGTAGTACATATTGTAATACTATTTTTTGCAAAGTAATTTTTCTTCTTACAAAATTTTAATTAGCAAACGACAATTTATTGTTCAAACATTTTTCATACCATTAAATTTTGTTTTTAGATTTTTAAATTTTATTGTGTTTTTAGATATTCACAATGCTGGTAAATTAGCACCTCTCTCTGTCTCTCTCCCTCTATCTCTCTCTCCCTCCCTCCCTAAAAAAGTCAATGTTTTACCACTGTTTTACTACTCCTGAATTATTGAGTAATTAATTTTTACTGAGCCTTTGTCGCAGTCAGATGGACAGTGATGTTTTTTCTTCCATAATAACGTAACATTAGGATAAAGTGCTGCTACTAAAATAAAACTCAGCTAGTGAAAGTTTTATAAGAATCCCAATTTCTAAACAATCACTCTTATTCTTAATGCATTCTTTGTAGCAATCGGAGAAATTAGTTTTAATTAAATATTTATTTATCGACATAAAAGACACCATTTTGTATTATTATTCAAGATGGTGAATTATATTCTATATTTCTAGGCGGAAGGAGCATTAGAATCAAAGTTAAAAAAATGCTAAGTAAAACCCGTCGAAGTGAAGAAATGATCCTGGTTTTCTCTTAGAGCAACGTGTTGGATTATATTTAAAGAAGTACATTATATGGAGAGACATGTGATAAACAGTATCCTCTGTTGTGAACGGCAACCTGTGAGAGGGATGATCTGGTTGTATTCCCCTCATATACACAGAGAGCCTGCTGCTCCCCTCTTTTCAATTAGGCTGACGAACGTGCAATGCTATATTCATCCAAGGTCCTTACCCGCCTGCTGGATATATATTGAAGTTCCGGAACACCAAATTCCGGGGATTTTAGGAGCGAGTCGCAGTGCAAGCACAGCTTCCATACAATTTTTTTAGGAGGGTTTTCCTTCCCTTCTCTCTCTCTCTCTCTCCCTCTCTGGAATTCCGGGACACACATCACTGTGGAGTAGGGTTGGGGAAAGCCTGTGATGTCGGGAGAGGCTTGTTATTGATTGGACGGCTTTGAGCCCAGCTCAGCCCGGCTCAACTCGCTGTATACGCACAGTACGTACGTACGTGCGTGCGTGCATACGCACAGATATGGGCTTGTATCTCTCCTCCCCCGACCTCCTCAATCCCCTTCCAACTCAAAACTGTGGACTATGCTTACGCATATTGTAACTCCATATTGGTGTTGCTTTCTGAAACAAACACGAGAGAGATACATTTACTGGCGACGCTCGGAAAAATGTTCAGAAGTCTTGTTTCATGATGTAACTTTGTTTAGGAAACAGATTAGTCTTTTGTGTACAGAGCTGAACTCGAGGTAATTATCATTTTTATTTTCCTATGGCCGCTTTTGCTTTTAACTTTGTCGAACATATCCGTATGGTAATAGCACAGAGAATATGCAATATGTAGACTAATTTCATGTTTAACGTAAATTCAGTTGGTTTCTTATCACAAGGTTTTGTACTGAACTGTAACCTTAACATAAATGTTTAAGTTTTAAAATGTAAGCTATCTATATTCTCACTAATATTCTGTTGCAGGAACTTCGTAATTTTTTTTCAAATCTTGCAACCAATTATAAATTACTTACTTACTCAATGGCAAAATATAATTCCTAAGCAAGCTAAAGGAAATTATATATTTTATGGACCCCTAAGGTTCATTGCCGCGCTTACCTGAGTTCGCCATTCAGCCCTATTCAGTTCTAACTCCATCCAATCATCCCCCACAAATCCTACTTACCATAAATCCGTTCTAAGATTGTCCTCCCACCTACTTCTAGGTCTTCCACGTGGTCTTTTCCCTTCAGGTCTCCGAGTAAATACTTTTGAGATATGGGTCATTCCATATTAAATCAACAAATTTTAAGAAAATTCTTTGCCACACCATTTTTGATTTCTATAAAATTTGGTAGGTGATGTGTACCAGTCTTCTGAACCCCAAAACAAATCTTGTTATACCTCTAAAAAATTTTACTCCTGAGATATAGGCATTTGTTTGGAGCACGAACAAGCAAAAAATGTAATTTCAGACCTATTTTCTGAAAGCCATAGAATTTCTATTTGAATCAGTAGGATGGTCAGATAGGGCTCATTGGAAAGCTTAAAGAATGGACTTTCATTTGTGCATACTAAATTAGATTTAAGTTAAGTCTAAACAGACGTTTTTAGGGCTCTAATCTTCGTTTGTGAACTGTCGTTTTGCGTAATTTTAGGCATTAAAAAAAAAACGAAGGACTTGGAGTAACAGGACAATGTTTTTTCCTGTTACACTTATGTATGAGGAGTATGTGTAGGAAAAAAACTGAGCTGTTACTGGTGGTCCTTCACCCTGAAAAATTTGCTTAAACTTCGAATAAATGTAAATCGTGCTTTTTCTCGGTCCCAAAAAGCAATGTGGGACAGGTGATAAAAATCTGAAAATGCCAGGATGAGAAGCCCTTATAGTGTACTTTAAAATAAAAACAAAATCATTCTGTGACTCGAAGGGATAGAGGAGCTACAAGCCTTTGAAATATCAAGAAAACAGCACTTGACCGCTACTGAAAATAGGCTAAGCAGATAGGATAATTACCACAAAATTTAATTTAAATTTACATAAAATACAAAACAATTATTTACAAATGAGAATTTTCCTCAGTTATACAACTTTCTGATTTTTTGTAATTTTTCTAGCAAATTTTCATATTTGACTTCTTTTTAAGCTACATTGATGGCAATTTCAAGTACTGTATTTTCAACTATTTTATTTAGGAACCATTCTTATCCTGGTTTTTTGGATGTAGGTAATGCATTAAACACTAAAAGCTGCATAAAGCTCTTTAAGGTTACATCAAATTAACCTTTTCTGTATGTTAACCTTTTTCTCCATTAGGTCCTCTAACAGATACACAGTACCTTTTCCTTGGCATCATTCTGCTGTACTCATCATTTTCGTAGAAGTCTTGTACAGTTTTGACTGAAACTTCATCAAGTTTATTCCTAGTCCTGTTCTCCCTATTCTGTGGCAAAATCCCGTTCTTTTTCACTAAATTTCTTGACTGGTGGGCTAAGTATTGGCTGACATTAAACTCACTCTGAACTATACTAATACTCCAACTACTAGGAGCTAAACTTACAATGTTCTTTCATTTTTTTTTTCTTTAAGCTTGTGAATTAGTTGCTTGTACTCATTCGCTAAACTGGCAGACTGCATGTTCATTGAAAATTCCTCATTATCAGTTGAAATGTTCAAATCAAAAGACTTACTTAACTTTCCTGATATACTAACCTCATTTGTTGACACTGAGGGTCTAGCTTCAACTGACAGCTTCTGCGTCTTAACAGGAGAAATACCAAGGACTGAACAAGCATCATTAACTGTTTCAACAAGAATGGTTTCAGGTTCATAAATGTCTGGGCATTCATCTTCACTGTCAGTACCGGTCTCTGTGCCTTGATTTGGATTTTTAATTTTTTTCAACATTTTGTGCACAATACCTTCCCTGGGATTAATTTCAGCTCAGGATTGCACATGGAAAGTGTCATTGATATTTATCTGAGAGAGATTTTTAATAGGTTTTGAGTGAACACTAGGGGTGAGAGCAAGACCGTACACAAAATTTGGAAGTATTTGTCCAAAAATTCAGCCTTGTGAAACAATTTATATCATCGCAACCAGTTCTAATTGAAAATAAAGTTTTTTGTTCTTCAGTGAACTCGGAAATAGTATTTAGTACTGAAGACCTAGAGTAAGATAATTTATGACATACCTCTCCTTTATAAGATGCCAACAGAACAAGAACACTCCATCATAGTAATATACTGGTAACAATATTAAATAGCATGTATTCAGCACAAAATAACAATAGTAATAATTTAAAAAAATAAACTAATCAAAAGATAATGAAGCACAAACACAACCTAGGCCTACATGCTGTGAGTCAGCTCAATAAGAGAATAGTGGACAGCATTCAACAGAGGGGCTGGATCATATGAAGCTATGGATATTCAAACATGACTTGGTCAGCAACCAGACTCCAATGAACAGTGCGTGTCCAGAACTTATCAGTTATCAGTTAACATATAATTCAATATACTGTATAGAAGAGTAGAGTTTAATCCAGTACCTACACCTAATAAACCAGGATAAGAATGGTTTCTAAATACAGTACTTGAAATTGCCATCAATGTAGCTTAAAAATAAATCAAATGTGGAAATTTGCTAGAAAAATCACAAAAAATCAGAAAGTTGTATAACTGAGGAAAAGTCTCATTTGTAAATAAATGTTTTGTATTTTATGTAAATTTAAATTAAATTTTGTGGTAATTATCCTATCTGCTTAGCCTATTTTCAGTAGCGGTCAAGTGCTGTTTTCTTGATATTTCAAAGGCTTGTAGCTCCTCTATCCCTTCGAGTCACAGAATGATTTTGTTTTTATTTTAAAGTACACTATAAGGGCTTCTCATCCTGGCATTTTCAGATTTTTATCACCTGTCCCACATTGCTTTTTGGGACCGAGAAAAAGCACGATTTACATTTTTTTCGAAGTTTAAGCAAATTTTTCAGGGTGAAGGACCACCAGTAACAGCTCAGTTTTTTCCTACACATATTCCTCATACATAAGTGTAACAGGAAAAAAAATTGGCCTGTTACTCCAAGTCCTTCGTTCTTCTTTTAATGCCTAAAATTACGCAAAACGACAGTTCACGAACGAAGATTAGAGCCCTAAAAACGTCTGTTTAGACTTAACTTAAATCTAATTTAGTATGCACAAATGAAAGTCCATTCTTTAAGCTTTCCAATGAGCCCTATCTGATCATCCTACTGATTCAAATAGGAATTCTACGGCTTTCAGAAAATAGGTCTGAAATTACATTTTTTGCTTGTTCGTGCTCCAAACAAATGCCTATATCTCAGGAGTAAAATTTTTTAGAGGTATAACAAGATTTGTTTTGGGGTTCAGAAGACTGGTACACATCACCTACCAAATTTCATCAAAATCAAAAATGGTGCGGCAACGCCCATTTGTTGATTTAATATGGAATGACCCATATGTCTTTTCTCCCCCATGCGTGCAGCATGTCCAGCCCATTTCATCCTTCGCGATTTAATTACCCTTACTATATCCGGTGAAGCGTACCAATTATAAATATGGATGGAAAAATCTACATAATATGCTTATTTTTACGGCATATTGCAGTAACAGTGTTTGTTAGTATGACTGGTTTCTTCTATAAAGGTGTTGCTGTTATAAAATGTATTCCGTATAATTAAACATTCAGTAGGCCTACACCTACGAAAATGTTAGTCTATAGTAGTTTTAAAAATCCTGCTAATGTATGCCTACTAAAGTGTATATTTTCCGAGGATTAAGATTCTTTGCCTACTTTTACCTTAATAAAATTGTTCTGATGTTTTACGTTTAACTGAAAGTGCATAATGGCAATAATAATTACTATAAATGAATGGCTTAGGTATTTGGGTAACTCTAAGGCAGCGTTCACACTGAGGCGATAAGCGATAAGCGATTTATCGGAAGGACTTTGTTGCGGCGATATATTGCTAGGAAGGTTCACACAGCGAGCGATAAATCGGCGCGACCTGGGCGATAAAAATTCCCTTTAGGCAGGCCTACAGGCTGAGGTAGATTTCGATGTGCTAAATATCGCCTTATATGAGAGCTATCGAGAAACCAGTTACTGATTTGTAGAGTACTCAACAAGCGCTTTTCAACGATACCCCATAAGACGTGGTTTCAAAAATTTCGAACTTCCATCCCCCAACCAACCACCCCAACTCGTACCCCCAAAACTCCCGAATCGTTGGTGTCACTGTGAACTCCATAGGGAGTTCTCTAATTTATTCAAACAAAGTATCCCTCTATACTTCATAGGTGCCGAGATATACATATTTCAAAATTTCTACCCCTCCCCGACTCTCCCCTGGGGCCAAATTTGGTCAATAACGAACTTGTCCGAACTATTGGGCCTAGAAATAACATAATAAAATTTGGTTCAAATATCTTCAAAATTATGGCTGCTAGCGTGTAAAGATATATATATATATATATATATATATATATCACTTTTTTTTTGAACGGGCGGTGGTTTCGTACTTGGAGGCATGAAACGTAAAGATATGAAAGAATTTTTCGAAAGTCATGACATGGTATCGATTGCAATAGGTAGATTTTTCTTCGAAATCTACCTAAAATGTGGTGGGAACACAATCTTCACTACAAAAGTTACAATATCGTAAGCAACAAATCGCTCAGGCGACCAGCATGCTGCACTTCGAGCGATATAGCACTTGCGATATGTTGCGCTATCGCGTGAGTGTGAACCTTTTTTATCGCCTCCCTTTAGATTTCAAGTATCTGTCCGTGCGTGTCGCGTATCGTATATCGCTCGCGATATATCGCTTATCGCCTGAGTGTGAACCCTGCCAAAGATATTTACATATTCCACTTAACATAAGACAGGCCTAAGATAGGACTTAATTCATTCTAAACCTACCTAAATGCAATTTGACACAAAAAAAAAATGCTAATTATGTAGATATATGGTATTACAACAGTATAAGTATTAGTACTTATACTGTGGTATTACACTCTGAACACTGGCAAATTTGTAACACAGTGCACCGTTTGCTTTAAATGGTTGCCTAGAGATCCTGGCGTTTTATGTGCAGTTTAAGAAAAGTGGCTGTTCAGAATACTGTATTATTAAGCGAAATAGTGTAGGCAAGAGGTTGCCTATTTAACTTGTTGAAATAAAAAATTATGGAAGCATATTCTATAGCGATGTTACTTTATATGTAAGCTGTTATAGAAGTAATATTATAAATAGGCCTATAGTATTTCATCTGATTATACTCTGCAAATTATTCATATGAATTATATACTTTTTAGTACACGCTCTCTAAAACAGCTGCTTGTCGGACTGGTAACACGCCGAAAATAGCATTTTAGCAACCTAGGCCACTAAAATTGCATAAAACTGCATTCAAAGTGCATTCAAAATGCAATTTTATCGGCCTAGGATACTAAAGACGTCATGACATTCTATAAACAAAACCCAGATTACATTACCAGTCACACAATTTTAAAATGGGTTTAAGAATTTGTTTGGTCATAAAACAGCAAATGTAAGCCAAAATGTTTCTTTATAAACAGAAACTTTACCAGGATTTTTTGCAAAACACGGTAGCCTACTTCATCATACAACAACAAACATAAACCAATAACTTTTCACATCTTGGTACACAAGAGAAACATTTCCTACCATGGATGCACCTGCATTTAAATGCAATAATGCAATAATGCATCTACTGCTGCCATGATGTTGCTGGCAGCAGCTCTAGTTCAATGTTTCTGGCTTGGATTGAAATTTCCTCGTCATTATCACTTATATTTTCATAAGCTTTTCATAAATGCTAGTTCGTATGCATTATTGTTTACATAAACAACAAAATATATTATGCATCTATGCCGCATTTCGTATTGGTACGGTTCATTGTTGTTCTGCGATTCAGGTGGCTGTGATAATATGACGTTAACAAATGGCTGACTACACCTCTCTTTATAATTAATTATACGGTGATTTTATTTCATTTCATATAATTTAGAGAGCTTTTACTGAAAAATATTTTACTCACCATGTATGCAATAGCTTTATCGGACTCAACCAGTATTCGTCCAGTATTTTGCATACTTGATGTATAAATAGCTATTATAGTGTGGTACCTGTTCAGAATATGTACATTTTGTGGTGCCGAATTGAATTTGCGGAACCATGTAAACCATACACCACAGAACTTCACACTATTCGTATTCTTTTACAGCAACAGCTATTCGCTTCTAGAACTCATTACCTAGTTGCCTCAGGAGCTGCCAAACGATATCACAAATTAATCAAGTCAGCTTATAGGAATAGGTACATAGCTGGTTAAGAGTTATATTCAAAAGTAAATATTTTATAATTTTTCAGCATTCATAGTCAATATTGCATTAATTTATTTTAATATCATATATCATGTTGTTTTCTTTATCTTTGGTATTTTAGGCACTTTGTATACTATATTGCAATTAACTTTATAATTCTACTAATTTATTTATTTCCTCTGGTTGAGTGGTATAAAAGGCCATATGGTCTTAAATCCATCGAGTTAAATTATTAAAATAAATAAAATATATTAAAACAGTTTGCCAGTTCTTTAAAGAGAGCTGAGTATTTAAAATACCGTTTGCAACAGTATGCATAAAAATCTGCTAAAATATTTTTAGCGATACAGTTTAGGTATTAGGTAGAATTAAATTCTTTCATCCGAACTGGGAATACGTGAATCGCATTTACATTTTTATCTGCCCCATAAACCAGGTTTTTATGCATCACTTCAGTTCTCACTTCATTCTACCCGAACAAAATGAATTTAATCCTCATACACAGAATTCGTTGTAATTTTTCAACTTATCGTTATTTTTTCTGTTAATTATTATAACTTAACGCACCGTTACTCTCCGGACTGACAACTATGTGACTTCTGTCTGTGACATTGCTTGTAGAATATTTTAACATGGAATGGTGCTGCTGCCTGATTCGTATATGGCAAGCAAGCAGGCAAGCAAGGGGAGCAGGCAAACTCAATAACTCAACACTAGTCGCTGCCATTTTGATCAGAGGTCCTCCAATACAGAACTGTCAGTCAGTCTTCCAGGCTTCTGACACATTCCTGGCTGTCTTTCAAAACAACATGCAACTTCAGAGGAATTCAATTCCTTTATAGCTGTCACCAGTGCAAAGGTTTTAAATTTTAATATTCACGCCAGGGAATACTAAAACTGAGTTTTCATGGTTTTTATTAGCAAGCCGAATGGGTGTTTTAATTACTAAAGTTATAGCCTGCACTCCGAAGAGAATGTAAAGATCTGAGCAGAAAGAACTGGGGAAGGTAAAGAATACGCAAAACCCTGTTCCACTGCCTCCATAATACTTATCTTAAAGGGTAACTAACTTTGGTATTACCATGAAATAAGCCGTACCGTATGAAAATGACACTCAAAAGCTATTCCTTATCCTTCACTTGAGCTGTCATTGAAGAATTTGATGAGAGATGTTAATGATTTTAATATTTTCTGGTATGGTTTATGTATCGATGCAGCGTCTTATAGCCCCCATTTCACTAAATGACGTCATCAAAATGTCGTTCATGAAGTAATAACGCTATCTCTTTTTCTCTCGCTTTACAACATATTTTACGATTCGGTTCAATTTGACTGTCAACTTTACTACGATTTCCCGTGGATTACTAAACATACTTATTTTTCGGATTCATAAAGAGCAGACACTTTTTAATTATTCTTAAGGGATATCATAAAATAAACTAATGGCCCACCCACTACAGAACCATGAGATATAGTACAGTAATTTTTACATGTAGTCTTCAGAAATCTTTTTTGTGTAGGCCTATTTATAACTGGAATTTAGACTTTTCATAATATAGGAGTTTTGGGTTAATTATAACTACCCTTATTATTTACCTAGAACTCTTCACATACCTGGATTCTTAACTGAATTATCATTTTTATATCACGTAAGTTATTTGATTACGCTAATAATTGGTTTGTACAGCTGATAACAAATTCCAGTAATTAGTCATTGTAAGTACGCCCTTCAGTGGGCGGAGAAGAGAGTGAATTTAGTACATTTTAGCAAAACAATCAAATAAAAATGGTAAGACGAAGGCCTATAGTGCATTAATTAGACAAATAATAGAGTACGGAGTAAGTAATTGAGTTACATATAGTGAGGCAAATTCAGGTATTAGTTTGACTAATAATAGATTATGGAGCAACTTGTTGAGATCCATATAGTGAGGCGAATTCAGGCATTACGTAGGGTTCAAATTATAGCTAAAAATATTCAGGAATGGTACAGTAAAAATTAATAAATGGAGAAGTTTTGGGAGATTATTAATCCCATGCTGGATTCAGTGTAATGTACGTGTATTAAGGCGTAATAATGCGAGGAATCCGTTAACAGGGGCATTAACATTAGACTAAATTACATCAGAAAAATGATCATAAGCTAAAGATTCCGGATAGACAGTAAAGGACGAATGACAGAAATAATTTTTCCTAAGTAGAACAATAACTGAATGAAATAATTTGCCTGCAAAGGCTATGGAGACTCTTCCTCTAAGGGTTAAAATCTTTTGTAAATCTTGAAATGTGCGTTGAACCTACAATAAGTGTGTTCTTCTTTAGGAATATATTAAGCTTTTCTGTTAAATATTTTTTATTTAGATTTCGAAGAAAGAATACCTATTGCGATCGTTACTATGGTGCCACTTTACGTTTCATGGTCCCCTAGACCCCAAAACATCATCAACCCAAATATATATATATATGAACATATGTACTGACGATATATTTTTATATCACTTTATGGAACGATAACTGTAATAATTCTGCTCAAATTAATTCCAGACTGATTCATAATATAACTTATAGAAATAGAAAATGGACATCGTTAATGTGCAATATAGGGCTAAGAGAATATAAATATGGAAGTTTTTTTAAGATGGAAAAAATCACTATAACTTCCTTAATATGAAAAGTAGGGAAAAAGGTTTTTTATGCCGCGCACGAATTTTCACTCCCACTCCTATAATTGTGAAATATGATTTTTGGTGCAAGGGTACTTTTTTATTAGCCTATGAAATATTATTTTGTTGTTTATAGTTGTGATATATTATGTTTGGTGCTAAGGTCTCTTATTATTCAGTGTAAGGAAAATCTGTGCGCGGCATAAATTACCGTTTCGCCAAAAGCATTACATCCGTTTAAGATTATTACACCTATAGTACCAAACAATTTTTATTTAAAGGCGTTTCAGTAACAACTACCAATCGTTCATGGATTAAAGGAAAAAAAAGTAGCTCCCTTAGTACGCTCAGTATCAAATCCGTTCAAACTTATTGAAAAGCTTCTGACTGTCATCTAAACTTTTTTTTTGAAAGGATTTTTATACGACCAGCCCTTACTACAAGGAGTGACCAAAATGAGGTCGCAGGACAAACAAATTAATTACTCCCATAATAGACGTAATATCAAGCCCGTTCATATTATTGTAAATCTTCTACATATTACCAAAATCTTTTGTATCAAAGTCTTTATTTGAAACTGCAACCATAGCGCGAGGGAGCAATAAATTTGTTTAATATTTATCTTAATGGTGTAAATGGTTATTAATGGTTATAATGGGCCCCTTTTGTTGCAACCTTAAAAAAATACGAAATTAATGTAAATCTTCTAAGTATTACCAAGATCTTACAGAAATAAGAACTTCGAAATCTACCTTCTTGTAAGCCGATCAGAATGGGATTGGTATTATTCTAACCAGGTAGTTTGTATTCATGTATATTAATACTTTAATATTTACATTATTGTAACATTTAATTCCAATTGTAGTGTATGGATATTTTACTATAGTGAATGAGTATGACACATTATTGCTACTGGGCACCAGCTTATTTGCAATATTATAATATAATTATAAATTTAATCAAATTAACTGTCAACTACATATAAATTACAACCCAAACTGACACCTCTGTTAGGTTTCTTGCTTGACGTTTCCGAGAAATCAGCCATAAGGGTAACTGTTTTCCAGATTTGCACATGGATTAATGCTGAGGTTTATGGTTTCGGAATTCTGGTCATCCATTCTAGTGATCGAGAATTGTTTTAAAGTGAATAGGTTATGTTGCATTAATCATTTTTTTCGCATTCATTCAAATCATATTACATAATATAATGTTATACTTCTACGTAATGAATATGAAGGTTTCCTTTTTATGTCTTCAGGCAATTTAACTCCAGAAAGAAATTATTCTAGGGTTGTGTAGAACACAGTGAGAGATATGAAATAAAAAAAAGGCACTAGGTTACATTTTATATTTCTCCTTCCTTTGCAAAAGTGTAAGAAAGACAAATTAAAGTTACATATTTCTGTTTTTAATGAATGGTATTTCGCATGACATTTATTTCTAGCCAAATATTTAATCGAGTACTTAACAAACTGTCCCGTTATTTTATTATCTGAAGACTTGACAGTTTAATTTAAGGGACAATTTATTTACTGGCATATTCTGTCCTGACTTTATAATGTCAGCACAGCGCACTTATCTGTGATATTACATTTAAAAGGGGGACACATCAAACGTGTTTACAGCCGCGTTATATAGCACATGATTACCTATTGAAGATAAAAGCTGAGAGGAGCCTTGTGTTCGAGTAGATTATTTCTGACTGAGAAAAAAGGGAAGTCCGCTTGTACTGAACCAAATCATAAATTCGAAATGTCATTTTAAAAATAAACTGCGTTAACTTTCTTCTTTGACATTTCATAATTCATTTTTCCCCATCCGATCCCCTTTAAATACACATAGTTTCATATTTATTTTTCTCTTACCTAGATGAAAGCTATCAAATGTCTGCGTCAATTATGATAGCGGACTTTCTTAACTAGTTTCATGGATGGACGCTTGCGTGATCTCGTATTAGCGACGCTGACTACGGATCCGCAGGCCTGTGTTCGATTCCTGATACCTCCTCGGGTTAATTTTTTTATTTTATTTTTTTTAGGTAGGGAGGTTTGGAACGGGGTGCACTAAGCCTCGTGATTCAAACTGAAGAGCTACTTGATAGAGAAGTATAGGCTTCGTTCGCGGAAACCATTAATAATGGCCGTGGGTGTCGGCATGCTGACCATATGCCCCCCAGTCCTGCCATCTGCCTATAGTAGATGACGCAGTGGTCGGATGGTTGACCTAGTCCCTTCAGGGATGCAGAGCCAAGGAGTTTAGTTTTAGTTTCATGGATCGAGATACTGGTGCATAATTTGAACCTCACTGGATCGTAGATCAAATTCCGGGTATTACAATAATTTTAGTCATAATTCAAGCTCCTACCATCAATTCCAATGTTAAAATAAACATTCTTTCATATGCTTCGCCAGGAAAACCTCAAATCATATATAAACATTCCTTTATCATTAGATTATCCTGGTGAAAGCACAATTCCGTCTTTTCTTCAAAATTGGTTTGGCAACTCAGTCAGGTTCATTTACTCGCACATGCTAAGAGCTTTGTTGTAATCCGAAAGAATTTTATTCCAAATTTGAACAAATTTATTCATCATTTGTCGATACGAGATAATTAGTTCAAAAGAATGAACAAGCTCCTATGCTTCTAAAGCCCCGCTGAAAATCACGTGGAAACTTGACAAGTACAACTTATATAATATCCTATTGAGGATATAAACGTTCAGGTCTAAGCATGACTTTAAAGAAAAGGCGTTCTCAAATCACAGGCAGTGTTTTGAGTAGCATTTAATATTACGAAAATAAGGAAAGTAGTAGCTTAGGCCTATTACAATTTCTCTTCCGAATTCTCCACACATCCAGCAGCTTCTTTATTAGGCTATTATTTTTCCTATTGGTCTGAATTTTGTGAACGTTGCTTGATCATTTCGGAGAGTATTTGGCGTTCAGCATATTTACACACCTTGATATGTGCACAGTAACTAAAGCGATCATTCATTGTACAATATACTCTATATCTTTATGAAGAGGTGATTTCTGTAGCATATGGTACACTCTTATGGGGTGGATATAGTAATAGCCTTAAACTCTTTAGACTTCAAAAGAAAGCAGTAAGATTGATATGCAGTCTACCATCACGCAGTCACTGTAAACCAATTTTTAAGTCGCTCAAAATAATGAACCTACCAGCGATTTTTGGCTTTCATTGTTTGATATATATAAAAGAATCCCAGGAAAACTACCCTGAAAACTCCATGTACCATTCATATAATACCAAGAACAAAAATAACATAATGATAACTTATTACAATTATTCAAACACACAAAAAAGTTTTTTAGGTATATCTGTTAAATTATTCAACTCCATTCCTAATACACTAAGAGATGTTAAGGTAGATATTTTTAAAAGGAAAGTGAAATCATTTGTATTAGACAATCCAATATACAGTGTTGAGGATGTTTATGCACTAACTTGGTAGACACAACAAATAATAACATTGTGTGATGTTTATAATTTTTTAATGCAAATTGGGCAATCATATTTATAATAACTATTAACTTGCTTTGTATGTTTTTTTGTGATATTGTCTCAATTGATAAATATTTTTGTACTGTTTCTGTCATATATTTATACATTAGGACCTGTAATATAATATTAATATTGACGATTGTAATGCTTCTGATGTTCTCTGGAGTCTCTACAATAAATATTTTTGATTGATTGATTGTTAACATGCGCATGCTTAAACTATGTGTTAACGATTTTGAGTGCTCTAAGAAATAACCTATTACCTTAGTAAAATTTTCAATACTATCGAAAATAGAAATTTTCTTACTGATATAATGCTGTTATAGATATTAGTAACCGATATTCACTTCCTTATCAATATCGATATTTTTCTACCGATATACCACCCCTAATGTGTAGCCGACGCCAGCTGGAGGAGTCTTCACATGTGAAAGTAAGTTATTTGGTCCACCGCAAGCAGCCTTCCCTTAATTCTGAATGGAAAATATAGAGAACAGTGGACACGGAGTTGGAGACAAAACGGAGACTCTAAACAGCTGTACTGTCCCATTAAACAGTTCACACAAATTATTAGTATCGTGCACGATAGCGAAGGCAATAGGGAAATGAAACTTTCAAGTTCGAGGGTCACGAGAGAAATATGAACGGATTGATACCGCTGATATGGGAAAATGACGAAAGAAAGAAGTTTTAGGCTAAGTCAAAACGAGAGCTGCACCAACTGATAAAAAAGGGGAATTAAAGAAAGAATACGGGGGGAGGGGAAGAAAGGAATGGAAGTTTCTGGTCTTGACAGCTTCCAAATCGCACATAGACTTTTTTTTCCTACGAGCAGTAGGGCGGTAGTTGGTGGAAAGGGTGGATTTGAGGGTGGGATGAAAATAAATTCTCCTTTCTCTCTTCTGACAAGGTTTACTAATTACGTCACGATGGTTCCTAGCACCCCCTCCCTCTTACCCTCATGATATTCCCAGTTTCTGTGTCATTACTCCCACAACCCATTTCTTATCCCTCCCCTTTCTCATTTCCGTCAGAAAAAAGAATCTTCCGATTGGCAGTAAGAAAAAATAATTTCCTTCATAATCGCTAAATTCGTTTTCTTCTTTCTTGGACCAAGGCTGCTTGATAATAATGCAATTTATACCAACAGAAGATGGGGTTATTCCCTTTAAACTTTGCTGTAATTCTTATACAGTAGATTCGATCATGATACAGATACTTTTTGCGTTAAAGCTAATTATGATTTCTTAATTACATTCAAGAAAAGTATCAGGTGTCTATAGGATTTCTATGTACTTCATTACTTAATATTATTTTATTTTGGTATTAATCTAAGTTAAATTTTGAATTTAAAATAGATTTCTAAATTGGTACACTTTAGCTCAGGAATTGGTCATTTAGCTCATGAATCAGTGACCAAAGAGCAAAAGAACACCTGGAATTTCAACCATTCGCAAGTGTCCATCGTCATAATTGTATATTTTATTTTTATTACTTCCATTTTATCGTACCTATTTTCACTTGTTTCCTTTATGTAAATTAACAAACACTGTATACTGAAACATCTTTGTGCTTGTAGCTTTGAACACAGCGACTCGTTATAGGATTTAAGTTACATATACGCTGCATATGAGCAAAAGGAGATATGAAAATAATAGAAGCGTTTAGTTTTGTAAGGGTCTAAGTGCCAAAGTCATGATTGTGTAGAAAACAAGACATAGAGCCACAAAAGGACCCTTGTAATTTATTGCTACTAACGTGGCTTTCCCTGGACCTTGGACCTTTCTGAAATGCATTGGTCTGGGTATATACATCCCTTTAAAATTATCAGCTGAAAACTCATGATTTTGGCATTAGACCCTTATAAAACTAAACGCTTCAATTGTTTATGTGTGTGGTCAAGAAATTTTAAATTTCGTATATTAATTGATTCAATATCAATAAGACGATATTATTTCAGCTATGAAGTTAATATAAAAATATATAACAGTTCACTGCAGATCGAAAGTCGCACGAAGCACGACTGTCGACGATGGTGCGACGATCGATATATTATAAATCATAATGTATCGATTGCCATAAGCTATCTCGCTTATAATGATACTATCGCACATAGCGTAGTTTTATTCACTTTCGTATTTTTAAAAAAATCATTCATTACATGCGTAACTCTGCGAGTATTCGCTCAATAGTCACAATAAATAACTTACAGCTTAGCTCGAGTTCCGGATTCTTTTAAGATAAATTCCGGACCTCTCATGGTATTACCTTGTGAATACATTAATAAATGAGTGAACACAAAATTGACACTATCTTCAATTAATTTACTGGTTTTTCTCTGTAATTCTCCTAACGTAAGAGTCTTCAACATTGAATGGGGTAGAATGGTATTCGAGATCGTACATTGCTGCAGTGAAAGAGATATGACTATAGCCTAATCTGAACTTGTGTAGCCCTATTGGTTTTGATATGGTTATCTCAAAAAAAAGTTTTGGTTATTTCTACGGTATATTATCCTGTATGTTATTATTGTGTTGCTCATAATGGGCTTAATGCACATAATACAGAGTAATGTAAAAGAAAGTAACCGAAATTCTGATACTTGTACATTGTACATGTAAAAAATAACAGAGTGCATGGAATATGTTATTCAAAAGGAAGCAGGAATACAGTATAGAATTTGTAGCCTACGGTGGAGAGTTCTGAGACTTTAATCGTAGGGTGTATAAATTCGTATAACACATGACAATAGAAAATTAAAATAAACTTTTACAAAATTCAGTTACATTTTTTGCACCACTCTATATATCTCCTTGTGAAAGTACATTATACAAATGCCATGTCGATAACAAAGGGATAGTATACTGATTTTAAGAATCGTCACATGCTGTATTCCATAAAAAATGCCTTCTTTCTAATTGCTCTTCATAGTGTATGAGAAGTGATTTAAACATGTTATGGTATGCACAGATCAATGAAACTAATGAATGATAAAACCTCTTGCATGAGGTGTCAGACCCTTTATAGCTGGCATGCGGAAGCTTTATACATTAAGTAACTTATATTAGTTGAGTGATATATTGAATAGGGTGGCCTCTCTTTAAGTCACCATATCATTGACTCAACATTTGTTAATCATTATTACAATACCAAATTATAAGTCCCTTATTCCTGAACAAGTTTGAAGTGCGAGGGCAAGTGAATAAGTATCGGCAAACAATTTTGTAATTTATTAAAACCACACCAAAGGTATTTTGTTAAACATATTCTCCCTGCTTTTCAGTGCACTTTTTTCAAGCGTCCCACAGCTTTTAGATGCCAGCTAAAATATATACCGCCTCAATGTTTATAACTTAATTAAACAGCAACAGATGCTTTGCAATTGTATTATGTTCAGTAAAGTTATTCCAGTGTTCCATTATCATCTGCAGACCCCCCCCCCCCCCAAAAATCCTCCGAATGAAGAGCTAGCTATTAATATACAGTCTCCATTTCTTCGTATGAAGTATAGCGATGGCTCCTCATTGCATCGGACTGAAAATATGATCATCCGACCGAGCGAGATGGGAAGTGTATGTAGGATGGTCTAGTACCAAGAAATACACTTACACGCGAAACATTCATAGGCCTAAATTAAAGGATTAATAATTGATGAAATAGCTAAAATGTAAAATTATTGATGAATTTGAAAATCCTTCAAGCATGTATGTTGTTCTTATGGCGATGTTGGAAAATTTTAAGTTATACTTAATGTTATTCAGGTCACAGTAATCAACAATGTGTAAGTAAATTTTAAAATGTAAACAGCTGTTAAGATTAAATGGAACTTTTAACATTAATCGATGATAGGCATATGTTTTAACGTTAGGCAAGTTTTACTAGGCAGTGATAGGCAGGAATTTTAAGGCACGCATGTATTCAGAACTAAACATTCTATTTCACCTATGTTATTCTGACATATACATTATTCAATTACTTCGAATTGTGTACATGAGTTTTTCTTCTTACCCTGAAGACGGTCATATGAGGTGTCTACTACTTTAAGGCGGAACCAATCAACCCCATTTTGATATAATGAGCATCATTGGTACGGATTCTTTATTGAAATCTTAGCTGTTGTTTAACAACTACCAGGAATGAAATCTATCAGTGAATTTACTGATCAATATCTGGGGTGTATCTTACACAAATATAAACAACTATATAAGTACAGTAGCTAATGCTCTTCTTTGGGAATTCCTCTTCTCGATTTCTTGAAATGTATCAATTCTTTCCCCCTCTTCCTGCATAAACTTCCCGGGCATCAACACCAGTAATTACGTACGTTCCGGAAATTAACAAGTGAAAACTTATCCCAGCGTTTCTTTCTACTTTCTTTTCATACTCCCCCTCCTCTTCCAATCCCTCCCTCATCTTCTACTTTTTATTATCGTTTCGCTCTCACTTATTCAAAAAGCGACGAAGCCATTACGAAAAGAAATAAATGGCAATGCGTGTGACCCTCTTCTCCCAGAAGAAAATAAGGAAATACAACAGCGTTGATACCAATGTCATTAAGACTGCTAATGACTTTATTCAAATCAGATTGCGGAGGTAGTAGACGAACATTGATGTTCGCATGTATCCGGCAGAATGATGAGCGCCTTGACAGTATGATGCAAATTTGTATTAAACAAACTGTTAGGGTTGAAATTTTCTGTTAAATAGGATATTAAATTAAATAATATTCTGTTTTCTGCTAATACTCGTCGAAAATAAACGTTTTCATCTGCAAAAAAAAAAAAAAAAATCACATACACACATTTGGTGCTTAATAGATAAAACAAGTGTTGGATGAAGGTTTCTCTGCGTTTTCAGTTAGCAGTTTTAGCACACATAAGCCTGGACCTAGTGTTACTATTGTATTACTTGCGTTATCGCTTTTTAGTAAATATCAACTGAAGGAAATGCCTCCATTTTATTTTATTTTATTAGACCTGTAGACGTAATAAAACAATGTTCACTTAAATTAACTGCGCAAGCATACTTGTAAAATAATTTTAAACCCTCATCGTGACTTTCATTTATAATAATTTATTTCGTTATCTTTTAAATAATATTCAATTTATGGAATATAGACCTGTAATTTCATGATATAAATAAAATTTTGGTCCTATAGGTGATTGGAGAAAGGGCACTCTTAAGAACATTCTCGATTTAAAAAAAAAAATATATATATATACATATATATATGTACTATATACATATATATATGTGTACTATATACATTTATATATATATATATATATATATATATATATATATATATATATATATATATATATATGTGTGTATATATGGAACTTGTTTTACTTACTCAAATAAATTTATACCTACCCCATAAAATAACTTGATGTGGAGTTAAATGTTGCATTATGCTTATCGGCCTATTTTAAAACATAGTTTACGCTCTGACAACAATACAATGAATCGAAATGTCTTAGGGGACTGCGTGTCGACAGCATAGATGTCGGAACTCCTGATTAAGTGTCCTAAGGGAGATATAATTCTCACGTATTATGACAAAACACACTGACAGGTTATGGCGACAATTGTAATGAAAACTAATAGTGTTTATATGACAGTAGTTTTACAGGCCATGATTGGCGACCACGCAATGTTGTGAAAGAGGATCATAAATAAGGTAACTTACGTGAGAAGACCTGATATCGTATGTGAATCTAAATATGAGCTAATTTAGTTTAAAGTTCGAAAATACATACTATTACATCGCCTTTGGTGGCTCAGTCGATTGCTTGCTGGTTTCTGTTCCCAAGGATGAGAACACAAACAAGGCGAAAGGTCTGACAAAGTTTTCAGCGTGAAAATCTCAGCATAATGCTACGGATGGGACTTATGCCATAGGTGTCGAATCAGACAGGTTTAGTTTAATGTACAGTAATTAAAAACCATCAAACTCTGAATACATTTTATAACTTTTTCTTGCCCTAGTATTAGGCCCTCGTCGCAACAGGCGTTGTCACTGATGCTACAAAAAATATATCAAACTAAATTCACATGGCTGTTTGATGTTGAAACACCCAAATATGATTTACTGTATGATACTACAGAATGGTTACATTACAGCTCAACACGGATTTTCATTTTTTAAAAATTTCTTATGTAATTTTTTTCATCTGAATCCAGAAATTCCACAGCTTTATCTTATCACATGCCTGTTTTTAATAAATTAAGAATTTATTATTGCAGAAATTCAAATTCAGATGGATTTTAAACAGCATAATAATGCGACCTAAAATACACGAAAATATTATTACAATTTAAACTTACAACACATGTAAAATTAATATTACTAGGTCTAATCGTATTGTATTAAAGTGAAGATTCAATTGTAATTATCAGTAATAATCGCAAAATACTTTTACTCCATCTATCTTGCCTTGGAGCGGGTTGTTTTGTTTGGAAATTAACACCATGAAGTTGCATGGTTTGCCCTCACGCCCGTCGATCACGATTCGATCCGTGATCTTAGTCTATTCTAACCTCTTCTTCTGACTGAGGTCAGCGATGATTAGACTGCGTTTTTAAAATTAGGGATAAGCATTTCTTTAAAATAATGCTACAAAACGTTGTTTAATAAAGGTCATACATCACTTTAAATAAGTCGTGTCTACTGCTGCACGCTATGGCATTAATAATGAATAGGGTGGTTATGAAACTTGATTCCCACAACATAACCATAGCGATTGTGATAACTCTACTATAAAATTCAGATTGTTGATCTTGACCTTAGAGTTCGATAACTACTCTTTTTTTACATTTTAGTCGATAAGACTTTTTTTTAAATCAGTTAACGATTACTAGTGCTGCAAATAGTACATAATTTTCAATTATAACCATGTTTGCATTAAGTAGCAATATACAGTATTTAAGTTTACGTATGTATACCATATTTGTTATATTCTGCTACAGTTTGCCGCATTAAAAGTAATACTTCATTATACCGGAGAGACTCTTACGAAAAAGGGCCGAGAAGGCTGAAGCTGTAAGATAGCGAATTTGCATTTGTGAAATTATGAATTTAACCCTTAAATGCGCGAGACTCAATATATTAACCCATGCCGATCTGCGCCACTGAGCCAAACATTTATTTAAAGTAATAATAATAACAATAATAGTAATAGATGGTTTTGCTTGAATAATAGCAAGTTGCCTTCTGGACACACCATAGTCTATCCACCAACCCCTGGAGGACAACTAAACACAGTCAAAAGATGATTGCACAAATATGTTAAAGAAATACAAATATTATGGTGGAAACTTAGAGATTTTGTACAGAGTGTTAATAAATAACACCGAAATATTTTACCTGTATATAGAGGGGACTTAGACAAGCAACTTTTATTAAGAGAGTTTTGCTCTACGACGTAAAATGTGTATGCTACAGGGCATTAAAGTCATTACAATTTGGTGGTCCTAACTCAATAATGTAGCGAAATAGGGTTAAAATGTTCATTAAATTGACTTCATGCCTTCCTAGTGATCGATAAAAACCTGACTCTAAATCATTCGTCAACAACTATATCATAATTTAGTGTTTACATAATCTGCAATATTTACAGACTAATCACATGACTGGTCGCCACTGCATTAGTAATTGTTTTATTCATAACTACTGACTACAGTGTTAACAACGAAGTTCCTTTGTTTTGTATTTTTTTCTAATGTTAGAAATCAGTGGCGGCCAAGCCCTGGGGGATTTTAGGCTGTAACAGGAAAAATTGAATCGATAGAGTAAAAATCTCTTGTTTGTCTATGTCCCCTATGTCCCCTCTATACACAGGTAAAATATTTGGGTTTTATTCATTAACACTCTGTATAGCCTACGTGATGTAAGATGATCAAAGAATCTGTAACTATGCGCTCAGCAAGAGAATACAGTACAAGTGATCCGCTTCCATGCCAAAGCTGCATGGGAAATGCGCAACATCCTTTTGTAGACAGCACCCCAGATACCAAACAAAACACGATGTTTGTACCCATCTTGATATATTTTCCTTCAGGTATGGGATACAGCTTGCATAAATGGCCTTTTTCTCCCGTTCAACTTTAGACTCTTGATCTTTTTCGTTGTTCTCAAAACAATTGTTGGATCTAGTAGGTAGGCTTTAGTTGATCTTAGCTTAAAGGCAACAATGTCTGCAAAACTATGCTTTCTTCAGAATCTAGGATATGAACCTTTTCATAACATTCATATCTGTACTTACTCAGGATGTTGTGGATCGGACAATTTATTGCTTCCTACTTTATTCTGAATTTTGCATGAGATTTAAAATTTTCTTTCAAATTATTTTACATAATCTGTATCTAAGATCAATTAGTGTATTTTAAAATCATTTACATTTTTAGTGTCTTTTATATATTTTTTATATTTTCTTATTTTTATATTTGTGCCATTTCTCAGAAACCATTGGCAGTACAAGTTTGAAATTTCTGTTACATTATTTTTGGAACATGTTCCACTAATTACCCTCGAGGGTGTTCCAATTAATTTGGAAGTAAAAATTTAAATCAAGAACATACGTTTTGTCTTATAAAGACTTTAAAATCGGGGGTCACTTGCTAAAAACGCATACAGTATAAGGAAAATGTAGATGTAATGGGAACATTCAAGTCTGAACAAAGTAAGTGTAGGCCTACAAACCATGGCGTCAATAGACCTATTCCATTCTTGATATTGAATAAAGAGGGCCTTGACTACAATTCAGTAATGAGTTTGTAAATTTACTATGTAACTTCTTGCTTTTGGTGTGCAAATTTAACAGGGAATGCATATTAAATTATAACTTAACTCCGTGGCGGTACATCCCTGAAGGAACAAGGCCTACCACCCGACCACTGCGTCATCTACCATAGGCAGATGGCAGGATTGGGGGCATGTGGTCAGCATGCCGACACCCACGGCCGTTAATGGTGGTTTTCATGACCGGAGCCACTACTTCTCTATCAAGTAGCGCCTCAATTTGAATCACGAGGCTGAGTGCACCCCTACCAGACCTCCCTACCTCAGAAACATCCGAGGAGGTACCAGGGATCGAACCCGGGCCGACGCTAACCACAAGACCACGCCGGCGGTCATTAAATTATAACTATATTAATTTTAAAATACTAACTAAATAGTAGGCTATAATATTCGAGAAGAATATATATTGTCTCTAAAAAATTAACAGAAATGGGCAGAATTATACCTATATTATTTTTAAAATAAAAGAACGTTAGGCTATAACATAGCAAAATAAAAAATAATTAAGAATTTTTTATTCAATTTATTGAAAATATGAAAAAATCCTAATGTATGGAGCGCACGCACGCACGCACCAGACGTTTCATATATTTTGCGGCTGCCACCCCAATACAGCCTACCCGATTATTTAATACCATTTTTATGCATTTTAAGATTTACTCCTACAAAAATATGTAATAAATTCGCTGTCTTAAATCGTGCACCAAGATGTACTGAATATTTCCAGACAGTGTGGGATAATTTTGGGTAATAGACGCTGAAAAACAGTACAAATTGTAAATAAAATTTAAATTTCAAGGAGCCATGGCAATCGAAGTTTGTGGTAAATTATAGAATCAGAAATATGGATAATCATAACCCCTCCTTTTTGTTAGGAACTACCAACAATATTAGAGGAATATGTCATTTTATGCTGTATCCTCTTCTGTTGCACTTTTGAATCCATTGCAACATCTTCAACATCACGTTTGTTAAATTTTGCAGCTAAGGTACACTGATCATCCCTACTTACTGTTAAAAGAAAACAAAAATTTTAAAATTTTTAATAGAAAGTAGGCCTAGTGTGTTTCATCTAGCTTACAATTGGATAGGCCTATAGAAAAAAGTTTAATATTTTAAGAATTCAGAATGGACAAAGTAAGATAAAGTATATAGCCTAGACGATATATAATTAAAAACAACAGCAAATGGAAGAATTGTAATTTAAGAAAAGAAACAATAACTACTGGGAATGAACAGAGAAAGTGCAGTTGAGTTAATGTGTATAGCTAAGACCTCAGTAAATCTCCCGGCGCGGAGGCTAAAGAGAACCGATAGAGGATGTATTGGATTGGCAGAAGAAATCAAGCCTACTGGTTGCTCCATCCAATAATTAAGTTTCCAGTCCAGCGGGCCTGGAGCACAGAGGAACTCATGTGGTCATCATTACACACAGACCTGATCGTAGGGGTGATGCATGTGGTAAACAACCAGGGGATGCAAACACTCAGCACTTTACTTGTTATTGCACAACTCGTGTAATTTATTTTTGCAATTTATTTCCTTAAGTAAAGCTCTTCAATTTAAAACAATTGTTGTTATTAGAAAATAAATTGAACCTCATTGAAAAAAATCTGATGTGAAAGTCACATAACTTCCTCTGCCCAAATAAAAGTTAGCAGTATTCACATATCCTTGTACAGAATCGCAAGACACAATTTTACGCTAATTATTCTATAAATACCTCTTCTTTCAATGATGCGACTAAAAGCGCAGTCTATATAACAAACTTAAAAAAAAAAAAAAAAAAAAAATGACTGGAGACGTTTATTGAACTTTCTGCCGTAAAATATAATTTCCGAAATTTATCGAATATTTCCCTCAGATACATCTTTACTCTATGTATGGCCAACAATACATCTTTCTCACTTCACATTCTTATATAAAATAAGAGGCCGTGAAAGAGCGCGAATTCAGTTGTTCATCACGTAAGACAAACTTTCTACAAACAGTGGGTGAACAGTGGGTGGCTTGTAACTACCCTCAGAGAATTTTCTCGAAAAAATGTTTCAAATAAAAGTTTTAGCTCTTAGTATAAGCAACCTATGTGCAAAATTTAAAGAAAATCGTTAGAGCCGTTTTCGAGAAAATCGCGAAAAACGAAAATTTCTTCATGTAAAGTACCCTTAAAAATAAGGGAAATTTGTCGCCAATCTACGAATCACATCTTCAGAAGGTACCTGACCCAAATACGAAATTTTGTTTTCATACGATTTTCCGTTTTGGAGCTAGCTTGTTCACAGATATTTTCCACACAGACACACAGACATGTTTCCAAAAATAGTATTTTTGGATTCAGGGGGCCTTGAAACGTGTATATATGCTAAAACTCAACTTCGAATTTTGGGGTCGAAAACAATACTTCCTCTACCTATAGTACCTATGGTACGGGCAGAGGAAGTAAAAATGAATAACATACATACTTATTGGCATTTCTTCAGAAAAAGATAATGAAATAGTTACAGTAATTTGCAACGAAAGAACCGTCACACATGTAACTACATACAACGTGTATTATATAGTGCTTATCTCAAACAGGAAAGAAAATTAAAGGAATATAGATGTTACATTTAAAATTTTTCACAGGAAATTCATCCGGACACATAATGTTAAATGTTTGTTAACGTATGTTTTTAAACCGAAGGAACTTAGCAGGCTTGAAAATTTGCATTGTAACCGGTTTATGTGTGAATTGTATCCTCATGTTTGGACACATTACCAAGGGTTATATGCTTAACTTATTTTATGTTCTTTCCATTACAGAAGCTGTTATTCCGGTAGGTGATCATCGCCAAAGCAACAAATAAGGTAAAGTGTGTAAAAAAATCACTACATAGGAATTTTAAATGTAAACTGTTCTTTAAAGATCGTTTGTGCATTTAATGGGAAATTATTAGGAATGGTTGAAGTATTCTCTAATCTAAAATTAATAGACACGAATTGGTCTACTTTCTAACAAATTAGACCAATAGAGTGTTAGGCCTACTTCTAGTAATATTGTTCTTAAGAAAAGAGTTGTTATGATCAGTTAAGATCCCAAATTGCAAAATCTGTAAGCACTTGAAATAAGTTTATTATTTCTCGTTTTAGCAAAAAGATTGATCGAAATTTATTTTCCCTTGAGGTTGGTTAAATATGGAATTATAACGTCATTCTCTTCGAGTGAACCTCATGTAAGGGATAGGTTGAGCAGTGTATCAAGCTTAAGTTATTCTTTTGAAAGAGACTTCAGAATATTAAACAGGATAATCCCAGAATTTTATACAGGAAATAAGCTACACTCTTTTAACGATAAAATATATTTTGCAATTATTTCCCCCATTTTTTAAATTTCATTGTTACTTTTTATACGGGTAACCATGCTCAACGTAAAACAAGCCTAGCTAGCTGAGGATTGACCTTCAATTACATTAGAGGTTGAATGTTTTCATGTTTAGTATTTTCGTTTCTGAAACGAAATTTCGAAAAATCGTTCTAATGCTCAAGTACAAATATGTATAGACCGAATATGAACAAGAATATTCTTGGAAATTCAGGTTTCTTTAGATCTGTTAAAGTGACAACTAATGTATTATACGACAAACAAGAATATAATTCTTTATCGCATAATATAATTAGTTAGCTTAAATATAACTGATTACATGATTCAGTAGTTTTCTAGAAGATGATCACGTTTATGGCATCAGCCGATATGACGTCATGACACGCATAGAAACGAATATTTAACATAGAATATTTCAAATGCAGATATAGGTACAATTCATTTTGAAATGCAACTATATATTCGATGGAATATTTTTATTTAGAAGTAGAAGTTGAGATGTTGCAGTATTTCCTACTGACAGTTTTCCCTTTCTGCTGATTGTATGATACTAGTGCCTCTCTTCTTTTCTTGCTAATCGTTCATATAAACCTATGTGTACAACCTATACATACACAGTAATATATAAATCGCGAGTTATACAATCATATTAGTGTTGGTTATTACGGTTATTACATATAATGCCCATTAATGTATTAGGGCCTATCATAATTTATAAAATTTATCAAATTAGCCTATTGAGAACATGTTGCTCAAGTTAAGAAAGGTATAATTTTTACGCAGGAGTATAAATCATTTATTTATTTAGGTCCATGTTTGATATAATCTATTTTCACCTCATGTTTTAAATCTTATGAATAAACTAACCGATCAGAGAGTGAATGATAAGGAAAGATGAGCGGTCGTAGCCATGCCGGAATATAGAGGCAAAGAAACGGCGAAGAAATATAGTAGCTGAGAAACCATAGATTGCAGTTCTTTCTTACGCTTCAGAAGATTGCTTTATTGATCTGTAGTCGTAAATTGGAATTGAACATTCCTACTTTATGATAATCTTCGCTTCTCATTTGGAAGGAATACTTCAACTGTAATTGCCATGTCTTGAAATCGAATAATCTAATAAAGAGTCAAATTGTTATCAGAAGAAAGAAATCAAGTAAGCAATCTGTATTCTTAAACAGTGATTGAATGAAAGTTTAAGAAATTGGATTTATTAGGTTGATAGGAGGAATATCCTATTTCTTTAAAATGCCTTCGTGTCCATCATTCATTTCTTTACGAAAATTGATTTGGCAAGATCAGTACCGATAACGTTCACCTGTTCACAGTTATTAAAAAAAAACTATTTCATGGTTACAACATTGTTGATTTGTCCAAAATAAAACTACACAAAACATTTATTTAAAAAGCAATAAACAGAGCTCCTGGATTCCTAGTGTGATTCTGAAAGATAACTTTACAACTCAGCATGTCAGCAATGTATCCCCTATCTAAAGTAACGTGGGCAGAGAGTTTAAGGATTTTAGAGGCCTAATAATGAATGCCGAATATTAACGATCGCTTTACTATTATACAATCTACTTAGGCGGGATTTGGGGCAGTTAGACTCACAATCGGAAAAATAAAAGGAGCAAGAAAACTTGCTAGAAGAAGAATTGAGATAGGCCTACTGGATAACATCCAGAAGAAAGAAGCTACGGAGAGTTTTAAAAGATGCAGAAAAAGAGTTGGAGAATATATAAATACCATAAATTGTATCCCATAGTGATAAAATACGTTCTTCTCTTACCTACTTTACACAGAACCATAATAAACCCTAATAGTACATTTTTAAAATAAACAAAAATAAAAATAAGATAAAGTTAACTAATACTTTGTCACTTTCGAATGATTAACATTTTTGTTCTACTCAGATTTAACGCTATTAGAGGGAGCTAAACCAGATGAAAATCACCGATTCAGACCTAAAATTACTTCAGATAATTTGTTCTGTAGCACAGCTGATTTAATTGAAAACGAACGACCCTCTATAAACAGGGGCAGGTGTAACAGTCCATGACAGCTATATAGAGGTCGGATGATTTTATTTGTTTAAAACAAGTTGGCAAATTCGGTGTTCTATCATAACAACCATGCATTCAATGTGGAATATTGCAATTCCGGCGGACAGGCAACGAATTTCCAGGCAGTGATGCAGTACGCTCACCCCCACTCTAACACGCTCCGTTATCCCAGGTTTTACCGTCTATTTTTCCCGCCATTACATTCATCCACGAAAACCTTTATTTCCCTCCGGTTTGGATCTCAAAACGACCATCCAGGGCAGCCAACCTTGAAATACGACCCCGCTATGAATCACAAGCCGACCAGATGTTAGCTTTATTCATTGCTTTTGAATCGATTTTGTTGCCCTGCCTATGCGATGAATATCGGCTACGTTCTTACGGATTAAAACCTCGAATGTTTTTAAGCAGAATTAACGTTTCTTACATGAAACATGTCTACATATATTCTTTTGGACGAACACTGATTAATAGAACATCAGTTCACTTTAATATAATTATATTAGAAAAAGTCACTTATTTGTACTGCTCCTTACAATGGACCAAACTTATATAAAATTATATATTTTCTTTTTATTAATGAGGAGTTTTGATAGCCTGCGTATAATTAAGATGTAGCCCGATCTTCTTTGTTATTTATTTAGTTACAAGGTTCACATTTAATTTACAAGAATTCTTAACTTTTTTAAAAATAAGAACATGTGCCATTATTGATTTAATATTGATAAGAACAGAAACCTTAATTTGTCTTTTAGTCTTTCCGAACTTTGAATACTTGTTAATAGACAGTCTAACGTTCTCGATTTCCCAATTAATTATGTCTCGTTAGAAGAGCAGATAAAATACATAATAAATTAGTATATGCTGTATATAATAGGCTATATATTTTTTAAATTTATTCTTTTCTTTTGCATTTCTAGGTAATCTCTCTTCTGGGTTGAGTTTCTTCCTCGATGTTAAGAAAACACTTTACTTCTTATTTTCAGGACCTTTATGGGTATTTCATTTGCTTCGAGGCCAACACTCGACAACATTCTCGTTCGTTATTCAAACCCCATTATTGACAATGAACAAACTAGACACTGAGAGTCCTTCGATCGATTTATTTTACAAAATGCCTCTCACTCTGTATACCACGTTTCCGTTCGTATTCGGATAGGCAGCTAAACAATTAATATCTTGTTACGCTTGAATTATAAAAATAAAGTATTTTCGTATGTCTGCAATACCATGTAGAAGTACTGTTGTAATTTTGTTTATTTTGGCATGATTCATCATTTCCATGTTCCCCCTTAGTTTCTTTCATTATCTGCATAATCAATGTTTTGAAAAAATTAATTACAAATACCAACGAAATATCCCTAGTTCCAAAAAAATGAAAGCAATATTTTATGAAAAAACTGATTATTTGAAATGCTGGTACTCATTATAGTATACAAAGCAACGAATGTGTGAATTAAAATGAAATTCCTATATTATAATAGTACATTATGCAATGAACCTACAATGGAAATTATTATGTTTATGAAACACGAGTTTTATAATTTTCATACGAGCATCTTAATTACCATTACAGTATAGGCAAGTTGCATACGACTGTTTTTGTTTGACTAGAATTAAATGTCTAAATTCAGGTTTTTAGAATACCTCGTAATTGATGAATTAAACGACTTTCGCCATCAGCTGTTTAAGTTAATGTATTTTCCGAAAGATGACTGGATGCAAGGTAGGCCGCAGGGCTTTTCTCGACGCTTTAACTTCAAACAACGCACATTAAATACAGGAAATAAACTCAATTTAGTATAACATTAAAATTAAGACAAACACAGTTGATTTTATTTTAAAATACAGGTTGTTTGTTACGCATTGTCATTTGCTGCTTTTCACGGCTTCAAAATCGCTCCATGTTCAATATAATCGATGATATAATATGATATGTGTTATAATAAAATCTGTATTGAACTTTTGATACCATGACGTCACGTGTAATAAGCATATTATAGAATGATCGTACAAAAACTATACACCGGTATTTAAAGCTATTAATTTATTTCTTATTTAAATTGATTTTATTTTGTTAAAGTTATTTTCTCTGACTTCCTCTGAAGAACCTGCTGATTATAGTAGGCTACTTTGTTCAGAAAATATAATACCGTACGGTACTGCTAAGAATTTGGGATATTGAACTATTCCGAACAATGGTCAGAATATCGGGCTATCAGAGGCAACACATAGCCGGATATGAAGTGTTTTTATGCGGTGTGTAAGTTCAATGGAAGGAACCCCCCCAAGAGAAGCTACGGTATGCAGCCAACAGTGACTAACTGCGTTGCGGGTATGCATCTCCTCTAACCGCAGGGGTTCGTCGTAAGGAGGAAACTGTGATGGAGGAGGGGACAGTAACTGACTACTAACTACTCCAGTCGGGCAACCCTGTCATACAGGAAGTTTCAAACTAAGAAACTTACAGGAAATGTTACGGATTTACAAAATCCTCTCGTGTGTATCTCAGAGTCCATTTCTGCTTATGTTTTCATTTAGTGCAATCAATGGTAGTTTTGAGGAACTCCTTAGATTTTGTATTTCGGCAACTTAAACGTCTACTAATTTCTATAGCTATTTCTTTCTTATGAGTTTCGACCGGTCTTCTATTTTGAGTTGGACCGATGGCATAACAAAATCAGAACTATGAAATGAAATCAGCACTATCATGCATCATCGAGTTATCACACCTTTATATATTTCTTCTCTTGAGCTTGCAAACATGTCAAAACGATTCTAAACAAAAAAGAAGTTGAGCCTTGCTTAATCTCAGACGAAAGCTACATATATCTTGATGTCTTCATGTCTACAAATCTACAGATCTATGGAGATACTAACGAAACTCTGCTTATGGTGTCCGATTTTCCACTTACCTGCCTGAAGCCTACCTTTTTGCCATACAGAATCCTCGATATATTGGTGTTTGCTACTTTAGGTAAACAACTGTTCATTTCATTCATACTAATTACATTACGTAAATCGACCATTACATTATTTTTCGACAACCGTTGGCTAATATAAGTAATGAAATATCGAAACAAACTCAAACCAATAACTGACAGAACCTGCACAATTAACGAAAAGTAGCCTACAACCGATGGATCCTAATGAAAAGACATCATCTGCTAAGAAATGCGAGTGTTTCTTCGTGGTTATAGTGACCAATTTATCAAACAATTCGTATTTTGGATGTATGAGAAGTATGGAGATGATAGATTATTAAAATATGTCTTGAAGGACTCACTGAACTATACGGTAATCTCAACAATCGTTTATCTTCATTTCATCCTCCTTTTTTATAAGCAATTTACCAAAATGTTTTCTTTTTCTATCACTCGGATTGTTTGAATAATATATCAAAATACCAATATGAAACTTACCAGTTAGAAATAATATCTATTATTTAAAATCAGAGCCATGTAAGAATCGTGTTCCATTGTAGAACTTGGAATTAGGAGTGTGTTTTACGAACATCATTAAATATGAAAATAGCGAGGGCCTATGTTTATTTCAGTTCTACACCTTCATTTCCTTTTTTTCAATTTAGAAAACACGAAGAAAAATTAAACTTGACAGTACAGACATCCTTTTCGTTCTACAAAAAAAGACAGTTTTGTTTCTACTCGTGTTTTATATAAAAGATTTTTCTTTCTGTGACGTAAATGGGATTACTGAGAAACAGGTTTCCGCATAAAGCATTAAAATGGTTATGTATGTATTATGTATACACAGGTGTTAGTGTGGGGTTGGTGCTTTTTACTATAATAAAATATAGATTTGTGGAACTTGTTTTTCTGGACACTTTTCTTTCGATGCAAAGGACAGGCCGTCAATCGGATGAAGCCTTGCTTACTCATTTAATACGAGACTGCACCAACTGGGGAGAAACTGCCCACATCCTGTAAGCCGATGTGACAATAAACTACCTTTCTACTTTTGGGACTTGGGCACATCCCTGATCCGACACCACATAAAATATCACTGTGAAGAGATTTCCAGGATAGATAGACGTTGAAGGTGATTCAGGGCAGCGGCAGTTCGAATGCTCACCCCGACACATTGATATGGGGGAATTTTTTTACAGTTACTTCAGAAATGTAACCAATTGGAGAAAAAGTATTTTATTAAGTCCATGATAAAATGCCGTTAATCAGATAGTGCTTGAGATAACATAAATTGCCGGATTTTTATAACAGGCACAATTGACAGTTTAATTTATGCTGCTACAATAAATTGGGGTTATGCCGAGGTGAGAGTTGAGGCACTTCGCAATAAACCGGAATCCGCAGGTTCCATCCCCGATGAGGCTGTTGGGATTTTTCAATTGGCCTTATCCTTCTGGTGGCACTATGATCACTACGGTCAATTTATCCTTTAATAGAAACGAGTTCCGGGAGCAATCCTGAGGTAAAGTCAGACGATGCATAAGGCTGACAACCTTATCACCTTCATAATACGAATGTCTCAAAATCTGAGAGCCTATACCTTCTGGAATCTTTTGGACCTCCTCGACCTGTTAACTTTACAATTAATTAGTCATGTTATACGAACAATAATTAAAAGAAAATGTGTTCACAAAATTCTTACACATTCTTAATTATTGTTTTCTTTTCCTAAACTATGACAGTTTGTTATAATGTTACTTGTTATAATGTTTTAAATTAGATTTCAATTACTTTTCTTTCATCGAAGAGAGATAATTTATTGGAATTCGCATTTCTAGTAAACAAAGAGATTTACAAATTACCTGTTTAAAATTCTTCGTTGATGGTTATTTGATAGCGCTACCTGATGAATAAATTCACATAGGCTTAATCATTTTGCGTATACTTTTAGAGATTGAATTGCAAGTTGTATACTTTGTTTCTAGCTCCTTACGATCGTTCCAGTCTTAATTGCAATCCCAATAATTGATTTTAGAGTTAGATTCAAATTTATTTTTAAACACATTCTTAACCCTGTTTACTGTAAAAAGTGTGTTGCACATGATTGTACCACCTAGATTTCAATTATTTAATGGTTAACTATCTTATTCCCAGACACAGTCTCTTTATTGAACTGTAGGATCTTGTTTCGATATTTCTATTCATGTAAATTCTTCCTTCTTTCATACTAAATCGCTCACGGTAAATAGGTTCCGGCTAGCGTCGTAACATCTTAGATAATAATTAACCATATGAGGGGTCTATTAGCAAACCCGGGAATCTCCATTCTGAAAAAAGATGGAGATGCTAACTTCTATTAAAGGTTTAATGCATTTCATTGTACATGTTTATTGAATATGTTGCAAATCCTATTTCCCACATAAGGGAGGAGCTCAGATTTTCAACACAATCACTAAATATGTAGTAGGAAATGCATTAAACATTCATTAGAAGTTAGCATCTCTATCTTTTCTCAGAATGGAGATTGCCGGGTTTGCTAATAGACTCCTCATATGAAATCTTGTTTCTTTTCCGGGGGGAGGGGAGCAAATTACACACTAGATACCTTTGATCTGAATTCAATTCTTCGTGCCACTTTAAGAATTTGCTTTAACTTTAGACGTATAGGCCTACTACATTATTTGACGTTTTATAGACGTACCTTGTTGTGTAGCAAATGCAGCCAAATATTCAGGTCTATATGCAGACCCTCAACAAACTGGCAACAATATCGATTTCTAAGAATACTGGATACGGCTGTCACAACATTTCTAACATTACTATACGGTATTGTGGTAAGCTATGTATGGACTGACCAATACCTCTCGAAGGCTCTATGTGTTCGCTGAGGTAAAAAGATGGAAAGGTGTTTAAAGATTGATGCCATATCCAGCCCACATGAGCTGTCAGTTGTCAGAGTGTCTCGAATTGAAGGCAGACGGAAGGTATAGCGGGGGTGAATGTAAAGGTAGAAGAGGAATCCCCAGAAGCAGGCAGGCAGGCTATATCACATGTCTATCACTGCTGTATGGACTTGTCTCCTGTAAATGAGAAGCGACGTTACTGTCCCACTCATCCTCCTCGTTCCTTCTCATGTAGCCATGTTAGACAGCCTCCCACACAAATGAGATTTTCATCCATCCTCATTGCATTTGAGAGAGTCTCTTCAAGTACTGGGTTATGATTAGCGAAGGGAGAATTTCATGGATCTTCCGTAATGAAATTGCCAGCATAATTAAATTCCTAGATACCATTGGAATTAATTGACGTACGGCAAAAATATTTAAGGGACTTAATACGTCATAAACGTCTTGACAGCTTGAATAAGCTAGGTAACCATTTATGAAAAGACGTAACGAGTTATAACGCCTTTATCATATTTAGTAAAGTAAGTATAGTGAATCTTTTCGCAGAATCTTATTTTATTTCTTGGGAAATTGGGATCAGTAATGGAAATAGTTGTCTTTCTGATCAAAGAGGGCAGCACACACTCTTTGGATTCTTACATGGTCTAGTTTCGTGACCACAGCAACCCCTCTGAGAAACTCATTTATGTTGCCTGTAGGCCTATGCAATTTCTATTTTTGCCTGTCATGGCCCATGTTTCACTCCTGTACAGTAACTCATTTCTTATTTGATCTAGTTGTATACACCCTAATAGTATTCTAAAAAACCTCATTTTTGTAGCTGAATGTGACTGTAATATATTTTCCTTAGTGTACAGTTCATCTGAGGAAAAATATAGGAAAATAATGATATTTTTTAAGGTTTTAGCTGTATTTATGCCTAATTAGAAGCAATAGATGGCATCAGAGATTTCTAATTAGGCCATGGAGACCCATAGGATTCCAGATTGAAGCTCCCAGATTTTTAGACATTCGGTAAGCTAAAATTGTTCGCTTGTCAGCCCTACCCATCGACCGCTTTCATTTCTGTTAAAGGCTAAGTCGAGCCCAGGGCCGCCAGAAGGATTAGACCAGTTGATAAATCCCATCGATTTCATCGAGAATCGAACCCACGACTTTGCTGTTTGTAGTGCAGCATCTCAGCCAACTGATTCACGGCGCACCGCAATAAAAATAATAGTATTAATATTAAGAATAATACCTTAATAATATAATTTATAAATCTTCTGTGAGAGATCGGACATGCCAGACAATCGGCACTCGATTGGTAATTAATTCAACATCAAGTTCCAGCCAATAGTCGCCAATGTGCTTTAATTAATCTATGGGCATCCTGCTCTTTAGCCTCTCTCGACGGTGTGAAAACGGATGGTAACATGAAAACGTTTTAGATTAGTACAAGTCTTTATTTAAGGTGATAACAGTTCTTTACCTGAGTTTTATCTCATGTTCTCTTTGACACAGAAAAGCTAGAAAACTTGTATCCGTTCTGTTACTGTCAATGGTTACATGGTGGAAACATCAGGTTTAAAAAAGAAGATGGTAGTTTAAGAGAAGAAATTACAGCGTTGTATATCAGACTGCTGTTATTTTTAATTACAATTAAATGACTTCCACAAAAATAAAGCTAAAAGAAGGAAGATGGAGAACATAAAACGACAGAGGAAGAAATAGCACGACTACAACAGTCTAAACTTAATTTACAGTATGTGTCACCAGCAAGGAGTAAAGAATCTAGCGTTTTGTCTACATTAGAAAAAAGATATGTAACCCAATTTGGTATAGCGTTAGAATCTCAATTCACGTTTTCCTCTGTATCAATTGTAAACATTCATAAAATGATGATCGTAGATTTTAAACGAGAAATCAGCAGATGTACATATATATATATATTTACATTCCTATAAATTTCGTGTACAGTACATAGCCTATTATGAAAACCTCAATGAAAATATTGTTTAAGATACTCATTTACTAGGCTTAATAATATTTGTATATTGAATATTGGTTCTAGTATTCTCCTCTATATTCCATCTTACATGTTGGTACGGTACTTTAAGTTTACAAAGCCACAAAAATTGCTGTAAATAAAAATTTAACCCTACACACTAATAAAAATATCATTTTGTCATTGTTTCAGTACTTTAGTAAGATTGTTGATAAGGTGATTTTAAAATTCTTTCAAACTTGGTTTCCCATCTTCAGGCCTATAATACTTTATTAATAATATTTCCACTGTGAAACCCGGTCACAAAATCATAAAAGTAGTGTCCCTCCGAAAATGTTATTCAGTGGGGTCGACAATTAAGGATAATCAGAGGAGAGAGGTTCTGTCTGGATTCTTGAATCGAACTCTGCGTTGTTTCTTTGGTAGAGCATCGACACGGGAAGACGATGGTTACAGATTAGAATCCGAGTGTCAGAAGAATTTTCTCTTAAATATTCTCATGGAGACATTGTTCTAACACTTTTCGATACTGTTATCAATATTATCAATGTATTAGTAGGCCCTGTCGACATGTTGTCGCTTACATTAGACAATTTTGTTGTTCTTAGTGACTGACTACAACATGCATTGTGTATAAAATCTCTGTTTACCTTGTAAAGGATCACTCTACAACTCAAGTTTTCGTTCGGGTAACCTTTGAAAGATGCGGCGGTTGATTCTTAAAGATGGAGCTTGATGATGAAAACCCCTCATGCATTGATATGAAGCTCTGACTTATTACATTCCTTTTCCGTTGACTGACTCTACTTGATTCTTTTATGTTGATTAACATGACATAGAAATATTCCAACCAAAATCTCAGCCATTTCTGCTTCAGCTCGTAAATCAGGTTTATATACTCGAAGACATTATAAACACGTGTAACAGGGATATCCAGTCCTCAACTTTTGTTGGAGATGAAGTGATTAATAAACTTACAAACTTCTTATTATTGTAAGAGTTACAGGTTTTGTTATTCTTGCAAGTTTGCTTCTTGGGATATAAGGATATCTGCATATTTTGAAAAAAGTAATATGATATTTTACCACTTATTTATTTTAGCAGATTCATAACTGCTTAAGAAGCTTTTTCCTTACCGCTACTGAAAGTTTATAAGAGTTTAAGGATAGAAATGTCCATTAGGTCTACCAAATAAGCGTTCTCTAGTGTGTAAAGTATAGAATCAAGAGCATTCACTCATTGAGGGTTCTACATACATAAGTTATGGGTGCGTAAAGCATGCATTTACGGGAAGTTATTATTAAACCTCATTAACATTATATTCTGAGTTTAGATCACAGTGAAAACACTTAGGCATATTCTACAGTAATGTAGAAGTACTTCAGAACGAAATAATTGTGATTTCAAAATCAGTAGTTTGATTTGTGATAGAATAATATTCATTCAGCTAATTAAAATATAGATGAGTATCTTTAGTTCATATTGAAAACTATACTAAGCTTATGTGAGTAGATAAACCAACATCCACTACAACTTTCAACACGAAATGGTAATTGCAGCTTATAGCGTGAGACGTAACGGTATCATAATGACACTAATTTCAAAACTGTTTTTCATTTCTACATCAGTGTGGTATCGAAGACCTTGAGAGTAGGAGCTGAAAACTACGTATTAAATAGCATGTATTTAAAATAAAATAAATTCTGTTCATATTCATTTTAATATAATACTAAAATGAATTTAATTCGTGCTGTCAAAATCCGTTGGTTTCAAAAAATCAACCATATATGTATATATAAGGTAGCTTCGAATTGACGAGGCTATGAACTGCCATCTCTCGTAGAAGACAAGAACTACTACAATCAGCTGACACGAAGGGCATGGTGTATCTCCAAACTCATACCAAAACTCACACTCCAGGAACTTATATATCATAAATAACTATTTTATATAAACCTGCACATCTCCCTCAAAATTTAAGGTACATATTATCTGTATCTGTAATAGTTTCTGTTGGAAATTGCCTTTGAGGTAAGAAAAAAAACAAATTATCCGGAAAATGCGTCCAAAGATATTTTTTATCTTTAAATTTTTGCTTTGTCTTTGGATTACCTAGTCTTCTTCTCACATGGATATATTTTTTTAATGTTTCTTTGTTTTTCCATACTTTTGTCATCAATTTTATTCTTGCTGATGCCCGTCAATTCGGCGTGGCTTTGAAATTAATACGTATTTTAAGGAATTTTCAAAACGATATAGTTTGCGTGTTATTTAAGAATCAGTGATACATTGCTGGAAGGTTTAACAACTCAAGAAATATTATTCTAGGAAACAGGCTGTGAAGCAGTGTCTTGTAGATAAATTCTCTACTCTTCCTATCACAGTGCCGGCAAGAGTATTTCTAAATCCCTTGCAAATTAAATTATGCAATCAACCAAAATGTACACATGTTTCTGGAAGACATTTCGTTGAAGTTGGAAGTCGGAGGGGGAAAAGAGATACCAGACCAGAAGTACATGCAATTTACAATAGTAGAAACAAATTGCCTCAGGTGACCGGAGAATGGATGAAGTTCAGAATATCTCTTGTAGTTAGGTAAGTCCTGGATGTTCATGGTATTCCTCCAGGGCTTGTAAGGTAAGAGTACATTTGCCTTTATACATGTTAACCAAGCTACATTTTTTAAAAGTCCGTCATATCTTTCAAGTCCTTTAGGGCTCAATGTTATTCCACACCTCTGTCTCTCTCTTCTTTCATCTTCCTCAGTTATCTCGAAGCCTTTCCTCTTACCGACTACAGAATAGCATAGCATCCATGTGTATGTGTATATATAACAACGAAGTAAGCCACGCTTAAAGCTTATGAAGGATTCATTGAGCTAGCAGCTTCGCCGCAAAGCTTTGGACCAACAATCTACATCGCTTGACAGGTGAATGCATATTTCAGAGCGGCATAGGGCGGAGAGAGCTCCTCTCTTTCTAGCCCCCACGGCTGGGAGGTAGGCAACAAGCGTGTGTCTGAAACAACGCGGCCAAGTCTTCTCTGCTATGTTCAAGTCCCTAATAAAGTGAACATACACACGACATTCAAAGCAGTGTTATCTAAAATGTTTTACATTATCCTTTTAAATATTAATTTTTTTGAAAGAGCGAAATAAATGTCATGCTTTATACAAACCGACTTCATAAAGACCAAATAAAACAGAACGAGTTTTTAGCACAATGCACTTGACGTAAAGATTATTATTTGCCGAATAAAAAAAAAGTGACATTTTAACAGTTGTTATGTTGGATAAACCATGCTTTCTATAATACTTGAAAAAATGTATACAAATTTTAAGTTAGGTAATCATTAGGAAAAGTTAGTAAATTTCCTGTTGTATGTATGCTCCACGGAGTGATTTCATTCTGCTGTACGAATTTTTGCTTTATTTCATCTGTTCATTATCACTTTTTTTAAATTTAACTTATTAGTTATATTAAGGTATATAGAAATTCTGCGTTGGTAAGTCTTACTTACTTACCTAATGGTAATATATAATTCCTAAGCAAGCTAAAGGAATATTATCTGGAACCTGAAGGTTCTCCCTATTCTGTGCTAACTCCATCCAACCATCCCTCTCAAATCCTACTTCTCTTAAATCTATCCTAATATTGTCCTCCCACCTAAGTCTAGGTCTTCCAAGTGGTATTTTCCCTTCGGGTCTCCCAGTCAATATTTTTTCTTCCCCATGCGCGCAACATGTCCAGCCCATTCTATCCTCCATGGTTTAATTACCCCTACTATATCCGGTGAAGAGTATAGATTATGAAGCTCGTCATTATGCAGTTTTCTCCAGTCCCCATTTTCATATTTCTTAGGCTCAAATATTTTCCTAAGCACCCTGTTTTCGAAGGCTCTCAGAACATGTTCTTCCCGAAAAGTAAGCGACCATGTTTCACATCCATATAATACAACCGGCAGGATAATTGTCTACATAAACAATATGAAAGTCAGTAATAGGAAAAAAAACTTGTATGATTGGTCGGGCTCATGTAAGCGCTTCATTGAATCTCCAGGTTCCATAAAATAGACAATATTTCTTTAGCTTGTTCAGGAATTGACTATTGCCATTGAGTAAAAAGTATTAGACTCATTACTCTCTGCTTGATATCCAGTGTTGGGAGTAAAAACCCATTATAGGCTATACCTTTCTATATAGATTCACGGCATGTTCAAGAATTCCATAGCCTCTCCATATGGTTACTAAGAAAAATTACCAGCAGGTTAATTGCCCACCTGATCTCTTTTCTTTCTTGCCTTTTGTCGGCGTTGTACCAACTATTCATCAGGAAAGGTACTAAGCGAACGAAGGAGCTCTTGAACCTTTCTGTAGAAAGGAGTCATCAGAGACTTTCAGGAAACATCTTTATCTGTGAACTTCGAATCATACCAAATATGTGCAGTTTATAAAAGATAAAGTTAGGTATGATTTAATGATCTGAGCTACTTTGTGAGAAAAATTATATCTTATTGCATTGTCTATGTTTATGACATTTTGTCATGATGCGACACTTCTAAGTTGTAATACTTCAGCCTATTGTTATTTTATTTAAGTTGTTTAGTTATTGATGAATTGCGTTATTATTGTGATACGATAGTGAAACGTGATTATTAATGTAGACCTAATTCTTTATAAATATCTCATAAAAGAAGTTTTTATACGTGTATGTACTTATTTGCTACAATTAGGCTGTAGCCTGGTGATAGTGTACTGCAATCTTAATAATAAGCAAAAACGGAGAAATTATAGATAAATAGCAACACAAAATACATAAATAGAAAAGAATAATTCAAAAGTAATATTGTATAAACAGTAACTCAAATATTACCCCAAGTACATTTTTTGTTAATATTTTCTTTAAATCTCTTCTGTGTGAAAGGATGGACATGGAAGAGTGAAGCAGGCAAATGATTCCATTTATTTATACCCCTATTAAGAAATGAATGTTTACCTACATCTGTTCTCTGTTTTCTATTCTTTATTTTGAAAGCATGATCATTCTTTCCATAATATGACGGTTTCTCTAATCGTTATCCGATATCACACCATGCAGCAAGTCTGTGTAGGATTTAAAAAGTGCACTCAGTCGAGCTTTTATCCTCCTAATTTCTAGTGGCTCCCATCCAATTTCTTTCATTTTTTTGGCATCATCTTGCCAACCCCCTTTGACAAATTTTGCTGCCCGAATCCGAACTACGCGCTAAAGCAGTATATGCTAGTTCTTTTGAAGCGATATTACCCTTTTTCAGCACACGCATGACAAAATCTAATGCTCCCCAAGCCTTCCCAGTAACTGAATTTACCTGTTGGTCCCATCCCAAGCTAGTAGATAAGTTTATACTCAAGTACTTACAGCAGTCTACTTGTGATATAGCTTCTTCGTTTAAAATGTAGCTTAATATGACTTCTGCTCTCGATTTACAAAATACTATGGTTTTACTTTCATTGCCGTGATTAATAAATAAGGCATAAAATCGTAACTCTGTTCACTAACAGTAATATTTATCTTGTAGAAAATGATACGTGCCTGTTAAAGTAAGTAATGAATTAAAATATCTTCCTTTTTGTCAGTGAGTTACAAATCGATAATAAAACTATGATGGAATGGAGAAAATAGCACTTACGGAACATGGTCAACTAGGAAACTACTGACGAGTAATATTTCACAGAGCCTGAAGAGTTGAACTTGGATGAATAATATATGACGGCTATCTTTACCTAAAGTTTATTTAGTAAGCAAGTGTACTATTTTGCAAAACATATAACTTTCACCCTGCTTTTAACCATAGGGATTAGTGAAAAATAGGCGTCCCTCATTAAAGGCCTAGAAGCAAAACTGTCAGGATTTTGTATTTTCTGTCTTAATGTATAAAATGTCCTTATTTTTCCGATCCAGGTTTATAAATGGACATCGTCGCCACAACAGAAGAATGCGTACTCTCTAAATGCACTGTCTCCGGGATTAGCGAACAATAAGCGACCGTTATTAGAAGAGAACACATTGTAAAACCATTCCTTAAAGTCATCCCGGTCCTCGGGCGGTAGAGTAAAATGAGGGCGTCATATTTTGGAAAATACTATGTAAATGAAGTGTCCTATATGAAGATGAATTCGTGGGTTCGATACCTGTCCAGGTCGAGGCATTAATGTGTGCGCAAATGCAACAGTCCCTTGTCGGGGAAAATTCAGGCACACTAGAGACGGTTACAGGACTATGTATAGTACAGTTATTCATTGCATACCCAGGGAGTTTTTTGTTAGAAGGGGAAATTTGTCGCTAGCTCAACCCATGCTTTTATTGTCACGGCACCTATCAGATAGTTTGCTCAGCTAATTAAAATCTAAGAATGTTTTGTGATAGCTACCCATCTATTCCTCATGGAGTCAAAAGCGGGGTTGCTATATCTAGTGACTGTAAACAATAATAGAGAGAATATCGCAACGTTGCTTTTGTTTTGGAAAACAAAAATCAAAACCGATTTGGTCAGCTCAGTTAACATGAAGAAACACCGACTTAATGATTCATTCCTTTGAAGCCAACTGGGTATAATAGGCCTATAGCAGTATATAAGCAGCGTTATTAATTAGCCATCACAACCAGTAGTTTATCTTATCTATAGTGGTAGATAAAAGTAGATATAGACTATGTAAAGGAAGTAAATCTGTAGGACATAATCCTGTGATATATTTATTCCAATAGGCCTAATTGTGGTTGTAAAATTTTCAATGATAACTTACATCTACAGGATAAAAGTATTTAATCTGAAGCAAAAGAAACTGTACGGGCAAGCTGAGAGCAAGCGGACTGTATGACAAGATTCATATGACGTAACACTTCTTGAAATTGAGACTTAAACTATAAATAGATAAGCCAAACTTGCCCAATACATTTTAGATAAATTCTCTGGTATGTAACAATTTATTGTCACAACAACAATACATACATCATGCTCAGTTCATAAATTCTGGATTCCTTGGACGTATAATATTATTATTCATAAACACTGATGAACTTGTAGATATCACAATGTTTAATACAAATTCCTTTGTTAAAGGTCATAAATATCCTTGAGATGGCTCAATCAGTTTGATCAAAACCACAAATATATTAGTTGAATGATGAAATTACGTCCAAATTGTTCCTCAAATAAATTAGGTAGTAAATGACGTACCTTTGAATTGATTAATACCACCTTTTGATAGTTGATACAGATGTTAGCCTGAGATCTTGCAACGCCAACACCAAAATGAAGAAGACCCGATGAATCACACGATGGGTGATAATAGTCCTTAAATCGTTCGAAGTCTTCAGAATCAATAAGGCATATGAAACCTTAATGTGAATCGAAGAGCTGACTGCTTCAGCTATTGAAAGTAAACCACCAGATCTATCTGATAGGTAAAGAATGGCATTGATAAGCCAAGAAGAAAACTCATGTCCTTATGAGTAGTAGTTGAATTGATTACAACGAAGAATAGGCATTTAAAGCCTAGAAAAACTAATGTCTTTATGAGACACAGTTAACTTGAATCGATGAAGAAGGAGAAAGAAGCTAAAGATAAACATTATTGGCTATCAAAACAATATAATAAAAATCTCCAGTCTCTGATTGGATGCAAGACATAAAAAGAATAATTTTGATATTACAATACCCATACATAACAACTATTTGAAATTCATTTGTTCAATAAATAAAAAACAAGATAGCAAGCAAGGCCTGCTAAAAACTAATTACAGAAGCATGACCTACTAAACTAAAAACATAACGGAACATATTGCCCACAAATTATGACACTTGAGGCATAATTTAAAATTACAAGTGGAGTTATGTTTAAAAAATAAATAAAGAAGAGAGGAAAAAGAAATAAAAAAAATAAAACAAACATGAGAACAAATAATTAAAAATGAATTGAAAAATATATGAACAAATGCAGAGAATGACTAAACTATTTGTCATCTTCTGAAATTGGCAATGGCGCCAAATTGACAATTGGTTGCACATAAAGATTCGTGGCAGTACGAACCTTTGCAACTTGAACCAGACTGACCCCGCCAGGGTGAATTTGTCATGGTGTTTGAAGTCCTTAACGCTGGGTGGTAAGTTTTGATGTAGTCGGAATTCTCGTTGGAACCCTGACCAACGGATTCCATATGTCCCAATTTCAAGTGCTTGGACATAGAATTCCTGTAAACCTTAGCTAATACAGGATTAGAAAGAGAATGTCTCTTAAGAGACGTCAATCTTGAACTCGCTTGGCGAGATGCATTAGAAACCCTTTGCAGGTTTGAACTTACTAAGGCTGAATAATGCATATCTAAGGTATTAGATTGGCAGGATAAATCATTAGGAAGTCCATTGCTAAAGTCCTTAGATTTATGAAGTGTAAGTTTGTTGGACCTACGAACAGACAACCTAGGAGAGGAAGGTTGGGGCAGCTTGCCCGCAAAGTACCAACCCAGTTGAGAGTTATGAATGATGGGTAGGTTAGGAGCAGAAATATTACCCACACAATCAATTTGCGAGAAAACCTCAACACCCAACACCAAATCTACAGAGTTAGGTGTATTGAAATCAGGATTGGCTAGTTGAAGGTTAGGCGGAATGTTCCAGTTAGTGATATTAATAGGAGATCTTGGAAGTTTCGACTCTGAAATCTCCGGAACAACAAGAGCAACAGTATTACAAAACCATCGAGTTGTTCGAGACCTGATTTCTATAGAAGCAAGCTTATGGGTGCTTACTTTAGACGATAGTATTCCAGTCAGCCTTGCTTGCTGCTGACAAGGGGATAGTTTTAAATGTTTAAATAGCCTTTCACTGATTAAGTTGCAATCAGAGCCGCTATCTAAGAGGGCAGTGGCCTCTACGGGTTGACCATACTTGTTTATCACAAACACATTTGCAGTAGGAAGTAAGCAGCCTTGATGATTATGAGAGGCTGACATAATCCCTGCAGTATTAGATATTTGTGACTCGTTCTGAGCACTATAATCGTGAAGAAGAGTACTATGTTTCTCTCCACACACTCTGCAAGAGAACGAGCTGCAAGCCTTGGTATGTCCTCTTGAAGAGTAACATACACGACATAAATGGTTAGCCCTGACAAAATTGCTACGGCTTGCAAGATTCATTGCTTTGAAAACATCGCATTGGTAGACTTGATGTGAATCCTTTTTGCAACAAATACATTTGTTGACAAACTGAGCTGATTTGCTCTTAGCCGATATAGGTTGCGAATTCTGTGAAGTTGAAGGCTGATTTTTTAGAGCTGAATCCGTCATTTGCAAGACTCGGACTCTAGTCTCCAGAAACTTAAGTAGTTCCTTGAGTTCAGGCAGTCTGTCTGATTTCAGCGATGATTCCCATTCTCTAATAATATGAACTGGGAGTTTGTCTAAGATCATTTTAGAAATAATTAAGTCGGATAAATCGACATTAGTATTTAAAGAGTGCAATGCATGCACCGTGCTTATGAAATGATCTATAAATCTTTGCAGAGAGTCTGCAGAATTCTTTTCAAGAGAGGGTGGTGAAAATAATTTGTCAATGTGACTATTAGCAATCAGACGATTGTTGTCAAATCTTTCTGACAACGTTTCCCAGGCTACATCAAAGGTAGCTGAGGATACAGGAATATTCTGTATTACAGTCATGACTTCTGGCGATAAGCATGATTTGAGATATTGGAACTTGTCCATGTTAGAAATATGCTTATGTTGAATGACAAGGGAATAGAATGTATCCCACAAGGCAGGATCGCCTGTGAATTGAGGAAGACGAATCTCGGGAAGTTTTGGGAGTGAAGGAGTCAATTCTGTAGATGACTGGTGTACTACAGAAGTTGAGACCTGATCAGGGTCATAGAACTGTTTATTTTTAACAATAGAACCATTTAGAAGACCTATTGCCTTATGAAAAGTAGTTTCGACCTCTTTCCTCTGAAGTTTGATTACTTCAGTCACTTCTTGCGGACTGATATTAGAATATTTGATCTTATATTCATTAAATATGGCTTCAAATGCATTACGCATACTAATAGCTTCGAAATATGAAACCTTGTCTCGTATAACTAACGTTTGAATAGCTTCAATATAATCAAAGAATTGAGTTGCTACAATATCAATAGAAGCTAGTTTGTCCCTAGATTCAGCTTGAGCAGCTTCTTGACTAGCCCTAGCTTCTGATTCTGCTAATTCTAATTTAGTCCTAGCTTCTATTTCTGCAATTTCTAGTCTAGTCCTAGCTTCTGCTTCTACAGCTTCTTGTCTAAGTTTAGCCTCATAAGCTGTAACTAAAGAGTTTACACGAGAAATGGCTGCAAAACCAGCCTTTTCCACTTCTTCTCTATAATCTGCTTCAGCTTCTGAATACTCAATTTGGTCAATCAGAGACTGAACATCTTCATATTTGATCAGGACTTCATTAAACTTAGCCTTACGGGCTAAAATTTCATTATAAGATTCATCGTCGAGATCTGTAAATGATAGAAAGGTATTGACGTGGCGAGTGATCTGAGCCTTTATAGGAGTTCTCTTGGCTTTAAGAGCATTAATGTTTAACTCCTGATTAGCCATCTCTATAGATTTACAGCACAGATTACAATGAATATCAATAATTGCCCGCTCTTAGGGCCAAAATAACAATAAATACAATGCCCGATTACGGGTTAAGACAAATCAGTACATAAACGTCCAATGCAATGGACGTTGAAACAATACAATATCAGGTGTGATATGTGTACTAGTGTAAGTGTTGCTGTCTGTGTAGGTTTTACAAGCATGAAACTTATAACACTAGTTTAACAATAGATCCTCCAGCCTTCACCTCAAACATGCAGAAGACATGGAGGTAGTAACAATGTCAATTATTGTTTGATTATTGTTATGATGAGAACAAATTCTGGTATATATTACAGTTCAATTCACCAGATAACAGTCGAGATATGATTCAACTATCCGGCAATAGGAGGACCATTAAAATGGTCCGGAAATGATTCAATTATCCGGCCCGGAGGACCATTAAAATGGTCCGGAAATGATTCAATTATCCGGCCCGGAGGACCAATAAAATTTACGGGCAAGCTGAGAGCAAGCGGACTGTATGACAAGATTCATATGACGTAACACTTCTTGAAATTGAGACTTAAACTATAAATAGATAAGCCAAACTTGCCCAATACATTTTAGATAAATTCTCTGGTATGTAACAATTTATTGTCACAACAACAATACATACATCATGCTCAGTTCATAAATTCTGGATTCCTTGGACGTATAATATTATTATTCATAAACACTGATGAACTTGTAGATATCACAATGTTTAATACAAATTCCTTTGTTAAAGGTCATAAATATCCTTGAGATGGCTCAATCAGTTTGATCAAAACCACAAATATATTAGTTGAATGATGAAATTACGTCCAAATTGTTCCTCAAATAAATTAGGTAGTAAATGACGTACCTTTGAATTGATTAATACCACCTTTTGATAGTTGATACAGATGTTAGCCTGAGATCTTGCAACGCCAACACCAAAATGAAGAAGACCCGATGAATCACACGATGGGTGATAATAGTCCTTAAATCGTTCGAAGTCTTCAGAATCAATAAGGCATATGAAACCTTAATGTGAATCGAAGAGCTGACTGCTTCAGCTATTGAAAGTAAACCACCAGATCTATCTGATAGGTAAAGAATGGCATTGATAAGCCAAGAAGAAAACTCATGTCCTTATGAGTAGTAGTTGAATTGATTACAACGAAGAATAGGCATTTAAAGCCTAGAAAAACTAATGTCTTTATGAGACACAGTTAACTTGAATCGATGAAGAAGGAGAAAGAAGCTAAAGATAAACATTATTGGCTATCAAAACAATATAATAAAAATCTCCAGTCTCTGATTGGATGCAAGACATAAAAAGAATAATTTTGATATTACAATACCCATACATAACAACTATTTGAAATTCATTTGTTCAATAAATAAAAAACAAGATAGCAAGCAAGGCCTGCTAAAAACTAATTACAGAAGCATGACCTACTAAACTAAAAACATAACGGAACAGAAACCTTTTATAATTTTAAGATATATAATAAATTGTCTACAGAATATAGTCTCCTAGAGACTGGAAACTACTATTTTGAAGCTTATCTACAGACACATTATTCTGTGTTAATTAGCGAGTCAGAAGACAAGCAAATTACAACACAAAGACGAAGTCCAAACGTTACATGACATTATAGAGAAAGAATGGGTCGTTTACTCATATGCCTCTAAGCGAGCGAGGTTTATCAGTAACAGAAGCGGGTCTTGTGTTTATCTCATGTTATACTAGTTTCTGCTAGTGTTGCTCTCTTGAATGTCCGGGCTAAGCAAGAGAGTGAGAGACGAATCCCAATTTGCTTCAGATAAGCCGATAGCACCAGGGTCGATTCTCATATTATACTCTAGAAGTTAACTCACAAGTTTATGTTATAATTTTCTCACATTGATATAGGCCTACTACATTAATTATTAAATTTGTCAATTTAAAGGTATTCTGTATTAATTATTGTTACAGTAGCTTAGTTTACTTAAGTTATTAGGCCTAAGTTTTAATATTCGCTTATCATTAACATGGGATGTGCCGTGGTATAGAGGTTGAGGCACTGCGCTACAAACCGGAAGGTCTCGGGTTCGATTCCCAATGAGGTCGGTGGGATTTTTCTATTAACCTAATCCTTCTGGTGCACCATGGCTCTGGAGTCGACTCAGCCTCTAGTATAAATGAGTGGTAAAAAGTGGCCGATGCGTAGGACATAAAACCTTATCATCTTCATGTCTCAGCCACGGCCCATACAGAGATCACTTCATCTTCAGTTATCATTATTATAATTATGAACGTTTAGTATTGCATTATAACGACCGTTATGGGCTATATTTGTTATTAAAATCCAACAGTGGACAAATTTCATCATGCAACTGAAAGATTAGGACTCCGAAGAGATAGTTTGTTGAACCCAAAACTTTGTATCTTACCCTTGTTGTTTCAAATTATTTTTCAAGAAACACCTTTTGAGTAATTGTCTTTTTGAAATTGTGTAAAATAATAGTTTCGCAATTTTGTTTGTGACATTATTTATTTGACTATAATAAATAAAAATATTAGTAAAGATTTTTCCGAAGGGAATAGAACACCTGGAAGACCCAGACATAGGTGGGAGGACAATATTAGGATAGATTTAAGGGAAGTAGGCTTTGCGAGGGATGATTGGATGGAGTTAGCACAGAATAGGGTTGAATGGCGGGCTCAAGTAAGCGCGGCAATGAACCTGTGGGTGCCATAAAATAGATATCATTTCTTTAGCTTGCTGAGAAATTGTCTGTTGCCATTGAGTAAGTAAGTATTAGTAAAGGTTCGTAGTCCCCAAAGGTTACACAACCCAAATAAATCTTATATAATGCACTCACATAACTTACTTTTCCTTAAGCATGGGCAATACAACTTTCTCATTTCACATTCTGTGTTTCAAGGTAGTATAAGTTTCCGTATCTGTTTTCTCATACTCAGCATGACGTGTTGTTTGCTAAGAAGGCTTGAGAATTTCAAAGAACAGCGACAGACATGTAACTTCCCTTCAGAATTATATTTCTAGTAATGTCAGAAGTTTTCTTATGCGTTAATTATTATTTAAACTTTATTACGAAGACAGGCTAATCACAGTACATTGCTGATTTTTACATTGTTATCTCTATTACGGCACACTACCCAGGAGCAGTGAATCTTCATCAGTCAGACTTCTGATGTGCAGAAGGTAATTGTGAGGGCATTTTTACTAATCCAGTTGACATAAAGCATGTTATAACATGTTTCCTGATGAAATGAAAAACTACAACAGAGGATTTCAGACATACTGTACAAATGATACTCTGTACGCTTAATGACATTTTAAACTTAAAAGTGATTGTAAATATGTTGTACTTTTTTTTGTATGTTATTTGTAACATCTCATGCATGAAAATGTGCCTAAAGATAATATAATAAATAAATAAAAATAAAAATTGAAAACCTTTTCCGATTAAAATAATAATTTCTACCCTACAGACTATTTCGTGGCAGTGCCTCTTGCATAATTCATCTAAACAATTTTGTAGTATTCATAAATTCAGGAATTCATCACTATTCCCCTAATTGGCCACTGATTGTAACGGTAAGATTTATAGTATGTTACGTAAATTTTTCAGTAATTTTCATGTTAATATAATGTATAAAAGATCTTTAGGGTGCTTAGGTGCTTAGGAAATATTTGGATCTAAAAGAGATGAAAATGGGGACTGGAGAAAACTACATAACGACGAGCTTCATAACCTATTCTCTTTACCGGATATAGTAGGGGTAATTAAATCACTGAGGATGGAATGGGCTGCACATGTTGCACGCATCGGGGAGGAAAGCATATCTCAAAAGTATTAAATGGGAGACCCGAAGGGAAAAGACCACTTGGAAGACCTGTACGTAGGTGGGAGGACAATATTAGGATAGATTTAAAAGAAGTAGGATTTGCGAGGGATGGTCGGATTGAGTTAGCGCAGAATGGGGTTGAATGGCGGGCTCAGTTAAGCGCGGCAATGAACCTTCGGGTTCCATAATATAGAGAATATTCCTTTAGCTTGCTGAGGAATATTGTATATTGCCATTGAGAAAGTAAGCAATGAAATATCTTTCTTTATGAAGAATCATGTCATATTTAATTAAAAACCATCGATAAGGACTTTCCATATTGTTCATGCTGGTTAAAAGTATCATGTATTCCTATTTTTCTATGATTAAAGCTCTAACCTATTTGTCGCATAAAAAAATTTCACGTCACAAGGCCATAACTGGTTAAAAAAAATTTCACACTATCCTCAAAGGGTTATCAATTATCATAGTGAGCTTATACTCGAATCTACGAGACTTCCGTATTGTGGAGCGGTAACTTATATCTTGCAATAACAGACTCTCACAAATCCCAAGGTAAATTGAGTTCTTTAGAATTTACACAGGAAGGTTATAAATTTACTCCACATATGAATAAAACATAGAATTGTCTCCGGGAACAGTATGCTGTGCTTTCCCCAAAACACATTTTCTGTCCTGAACATCATGACGTATGAATTCCTCCCTCTTCCTGGAAGTGCAGTAACACAAGTCACCATGTTTAAGCACATTGTGGCATCAGATATTTGAAATATCTCAAAGGTCTCAGTGGAGAAGTTAATATTCTTCTTAAGTAATATTATTTAGATTTGAGGTTTATACCCATAGACATAATATTGACCTAATACGAGCAGATTTGGAATAAAAATAACATCAAGTTTAATGTTATTATTGAAGGTCTACCTGAGTCACAAGTTCACATATAAATAATAAATTTTATTGGTTACAGACATTAAAAATAACCTATATTTTATAATTAATGATATGTGAGGCCTAGTTCCATGGCAGGTCCAGTCCTACGCAGAGAAAATCCTTTTTTCCATAGCTCATACAATTTTTATATTTTAAATGATTGCTTTATATTATTCTTAAAAATCATGTTAACAAAAATGACCTTATCAGTTATATAATGAGAATGAGAAATATTTTTTCCCACATTTTTGTCGTGAACTCTTCCAAATTATATTTTACTTAAAATTAATAAAATCAATTTGGGATCTGCTGCTATTTTGTTTTAATTAAAAATAGTGGAATAATGTAAACTATAAAAACTATATTTACATTTATTTCAAGTTTTGCACTTTTAAAATAACACATCGATGCACAAACGTGTAACGAACGAATAAAAAGTCATATCTGCATGAAAATAAAATAATTCTGTAATTAATTTGAACAAAAGGAACTTCTATACAGACATTTAAAATCGCAGATTTATTCCTTCACACTTGTTCGACCATTTTTGAACTTTTCAAACCATTCGTACACGCTTCGCCATGGTAAAACATTGCCCGCATATTGTGCGGAAAGTCCTTGATGAATTTCGGCTCCTGGTACACCTTGAGAAGACAGAAAAATAAAAAAACGGGTCACTACACGCTGTTCTTCTTTGGTGCAAACACTGAGCAGTGCAGCCATGTTTAATGTGCAACAGCGCAACACATAGTAAAACCATAACGGTCAAACAATCGAAAGCAGAGATAAATGAACAACATATCGACGTGCGCGAGCACAAAGCGGTACAGCCAACCTATAAAAGATTAAACGAAAATTGCCGATACTTATTGACATACATAGATACATAGATATGGAAGCATACGTATACACACTACCAAATTCACTCACCAACCAAGAAATATTATAATTGGAACTTACTATATACAATAAGATATAAAATTGCAGGTCTATTTAAACTTACGTTATATTATGTATGAGAAAGAAGATGGAAATTCGTACTTGTCAAGAATAAAGTTCTATGAATGACGTGGATTATAATGAGACCATCTCTTGTCCTTTTAAGTCTCATTAGTGTACAGTCTTCAAAATACTAGCAGTGAGTCTTCAGGGAGGCTGGAGGAGAACAAACTGGCAGCTGTAGTGGTAGTAGTAGTAGTAGTGGTAGTCTCTAAACAAATTTTATATAATGTTTTAGCTTATACACAAGAGCCTGCATAAAGTTTTTGTTATTAGACTTGTGACATGAAGCCAGAGGAGCAGCTTCTCGAACTTAACCTGGGCGACCTGTCAGAACGTAACATTACCAACTCTTGCAAGAGCATGCACTCACAAAATGGCGGACGCAGTCTCCATAATTTAATTACCCGGCAACAACTTGCCGTCAAGTTCTCTCCTCCTGTCTACCTTCCAAGAGATTGCGAGGCTTGTGATCTTGGTCCAGGCTAACTCCCCGGAGGAGTCGCATATTTCTCTTTTCCATCCACCACGCCAACCAGCCAGCCAGGCGAGAAGAGTGTATTAAACACAGACCACCTCAAAGAGACCATTATAAAGTTATGTTGGAAGAACATTGATGAAGCTCGTCTTGGAGTACTGATATTTCACGTATGTCAAGTTTCTGCGTGATCATGAGGAAGTGACGTGTTTTCTGTACAAAGTTTAACAAAGAGGAATATTGTAAATCCTGTAGAAATTGGGCTAGAATATTCTTTGTAAGAGAAAGATTCTCTAAAATAATAGACCTAATAATGCGCCTTAACCTATTAATTCTAGATGCTTGCTGAATTGTTCATACTTGAAACAGATGTTAATCTCTAACCCATAAAAATGTTCTGGATATCTTATCCGTTATATAAGAATAACCTAATTATCAATTATATATATAAAATATACATATAATAATATAAAAGAAGGAAATGTTCACAAGAATAAGTTTAAATATCCTATCACATATTCCCTAATGCATGCCGTAAATGTTGTGCTGTGATCGTTTTCTGAAAAAACAAGACATAACCACAAGAAACTTTCGGAAACGAAATGAACATTTAGAAATGTAGCTATTTTTAACGTCACTCTTTCATTATTGAAAGTATTTAAAAATTAAATTCCCAGCAGTAATAATGTATAATAAAATATACCTTATACTTTTAGTGGCATTAAAGTAGAACAAAAAACAACTTCCATTGCTAATAGCGAAATGAATAATGTATTCTCTCATAAAGCAAAGAGTGCAGAATTGCTGGGCAGTATGAGGAAGGAAAGGGATCGATTCCATTCGGGGTCACAGAAATTCTCAGCTCACTTAATATTCTGCCCGCATTATGCACCAGACTGTGGCATAAGTACACAATAGAAATGCAATCTTGTTCAGCTTAACAAACAAACAAAATACAAATGGTATAAACAAAAGTACGTTCATTGGGAATGCTTGAAATTGAATTGCAAAGATCTGGTAATTATTAAAAAGTATAAATTCAATATATAAAGGTAACACATGGCAATGTTTTGAAGTCCCTAGATTTAAAAAATAGCTTTTATAAAAAGTGTCTGTATGTTTCTGTGCCTATGAACAACATACCTCAAACGTGAAATTAACATATTTATCATCATCTTTGATAATATGTTTGATATTGTCTGTTTTATTTCTTTAAATAGTATGTGCTGAATATTCTTCAGAATTTATTACCTAGGGCACTGGGTAAATTCTAGCCCTCTTGGCTACACTCCAAATACCACATCAAAACATAAAAATAACTATAATATAGGTAATCTGTTGAAGCTTAGAGTTAACATGGAAAACTGAAGGGTATCTTGGGTATCTTGGAAAATGTCTCATTTTTAAGCAATGTGTTTCTTGAGTTATTGTGTGATTCAAATGCTGCTGCAACAATGAACATTTTAAGACCTGGAATAGATAGAGCCGTCTTTTGTGGTTATGTGATATTAAATTATTTCATGTAGCGTTATAGATTTCAGATTTGTGTCTAGTATCAGATAAGTTACTAATTACTTTACTTTTAAAATATATATTATATTATATGTAATATATAATAATATAATACATTATAATATGTATTATATATTTTATATATTTCGAATTTTTGTTTAATTCTTTTTCTAAATTTTAATAATGAATACACATTCAAAACAATGAAAACCTTTTACTTGGAATTTGTTGTAATTCTGTAGTAGGGATTTGTGATGATAGGGATTACTAATTTGATCACCCAATACACATGTTCTCATCCCATAAAACCAGGTGGACCGTCCTAATTATATTTTATATTATATTACATTACATTGTATCATATTACATTACATTATATTACATTTCATTACTTTACATTACATTACATTATATTACATTATATTATATTTTCTCCTGTACGACAGTATACAGACTTTATGTTATTAATTCAGGTTAAATCTACTTATATTTGCATATAACATCTGAGTTTAAAATGTAGATCTATTCGCTTTATTTAAAATTGGCAAGATTTTACTTTGCATTTGCACCTGGAATAAAACTTATTACACTTGTCACTTATATTACAGTACAGCATTGCTCCTTTTCCTGTACAAGTTACTTAATATAAATCGTAGACAGCTGCATGCTGCTTAAGTGAATATAGCATCTTTGTAACAATGCTAATTAGTGAGTAAAATGCATCCCATTTGTGAATTTTATTAGAAAGCCTGCTTTTATTGCCCTCTATAAGGAAAACTTTATTTTAAGCCTGAAATGAAAGTATTTATTGCTCTCTCCTGCACATTTCTTGCATTACCGCAACAATATAAACAGTCTTGAATTACACATAACCAAATGCAATGTAGAATTAACTAATGGCTATAGACCTTGTAATTAAACATTATCTTGTTCCATTGCACCTGCTTATGCAGACCAAGAACCATCATCCAGGCAGTGTCACCGAAGGACACTCAAGTCATTCAGAGTACAAGGATAGCAGCAACAACTCAGTGTCTGAAGTGGACGGTAGTTTATAACTGGTGGTCCGCAAGATGTTCGAAGGACCTTGTTTTCTAACACCTCCAGCAATGCTTTTTAAGCGATCCTAGTTCAGTGGCGTAGGAAATGGGGGGTCGGACCCCCATGGTTTGTCAGATATTTAATTATTCTATTTAATAATAAAATACTGAACTTGCAAATGTAGGCCTCTTATTTCCACCCTTCCATGTTTTATTAAACTTGTCTTACAAATAGTAATAACTATTAAGTGTTATAACTAGACCTGGGATTTTAGGCTCAAAAGAAATTAGTTTTAGGCACCTAAAATAGGCTTTTAAAAGAGAAAATAGGCACTTAAAATATGCTTTAAAAATTTGTAAATAGATAGAAAATTGACTTTAAAATATTACAATATACACATAAACTGTAACATGGTCTTTTTTTTTAACTGCAAGAAACATGCATTCTTAACAGAATTAACTGCAAAATTAGGCAACACGAACTATATTCGCATAAACAGATGTTCTTTCACTGGTGACTTGACACAGTAGTCCTTCCTCCTTAATCCTCTCCCTCCCCCGTTAGTCAGCATTCCTTTAGCGACAATTGTTTGGAATAATTAAAATTTCTGTGAAAACCCCACCTCTGCTGGTCTGCTTTTCATTGAGGGGTGTCCATTATAAGATTGTAAAGATTGCAGAAGTTGAATTTTATTTTAAATGTACAAAATAGGCATTTTAGGCACTAAAATAGTAAAATTAGACTCTAAAGGTCCAAATAGTCATTTTAGGGCACTAAAAAACTCTATAAATATAAGCGATTTATCAAGAAATGTCAAAATATTTAAAAAATTTCATGTTATTTCATAAGGAACAAAATAGGCATTTGCCTTAAAATCCCAGGTCTAGTTATAACTTAGGTAACGATTGTGGCATGTCTTAGAGTCTTGTAAACAAATTTCCTAACTTATTTTTCAGTGCTAAAATAGCGTAAAATGTGATGTTCATTAGTTCAAAATTTAAAAATTGTCCGGGGTGAGTCCCCAAAGCACCTTTTCTTGGGGGGAAGGGGTATCCCTCGACTCTTTCAGCTTCTGCCTCACGTTGTGATAAATAAAAAAATTATCTTATGAAGATAACTTTGAAGCAGATTCTGTTTCTTGTAGTAATATGAAGATGATTATAAGAAATGTGAGCGACAGACGCAGAGGAGATCTACAGCTACATTGTTTCTTATAGGCTCGCTGAGGAGTATATGGGTAGATAAGTACACCAGAAACACTAGAGTTCGCTAAACATATAGGACATCCCAAATTAGTGTATTAAGAATTAAATTAGCTAGTGCATCTATCAAGGAAAAGCCAGTGAACAATAATACAGCTTGATCAATTTACTATTACCGGTGAGAGATAGGTCGTTCCTTCAAAATGTTTCTTTCAACTGATTTTAAGGATAATATTATGTTTTCTGCAGTGGTGAGAATGTTTACTTGGTCAACATTGTACTGCAAACGACAGTAAAACGCGCGCAAACATAAAAGTGTTTCAAATACATTTCGTCGGTAATCATATCTTGGCTACCCTATGTAACTCGACTGAACTATTACTGATGACTTGGTGGAACATTAAACACGCATAGCATCTTTGCCTAGATTTTTCGTGTAGGCCTATAATAGGCTTAGTATTTTTGTGGATGTTAATCTTATCCTCTTGTGTTTGTTGTATTCGAAACAATGAAGGCACATTATAAATAAGTATGTAGTACATGTTAAAACACTGGATATTTCAAAATATCCCCCCCTGTTTAGTTAATTCATTGCAGTTCCAATTTATTATAGAACCAAAGCATGCCATACTTCCTCTCCCATCTCTGAAGTCTGCCAATAGGAGCGCACTAAACATACTTTCCGACTTTATCAGAAATTGTATTTGAATGAAGTTCTATTTCTTGGTTTCATGCAGAGTTGTGGTGTATGAATTAGAATTATATTTATGTTTCATCTAGGATCTTTGGACATGCCATGAGACGTTCCTTCAAAACTATGGGCCTTGAAAGAAAGTGAATAACCTGAAAATTGCACTCTTTAAAGATTAGGCTACTTGTTTTAGGCCTAACGTTTAGTTTGTTAGTATTGTCAAACAAATAGAATGATTGTGGTGGTGGAATTGACAATAATGAGAATGATGGCATTAAAAACAATAAACGTAGGCCTATAATACCTCTAACGTTGCGGTTTCTATAAAAAAATTTATTGGGCCCAAAGAAATATTATAGCCTATAGGTGGTCCCAAAGCATCAGTGTAGTATGGAAAGAGATTTTTCTCCAGGGATTGTTTAGAGATGGAATCAAACACTCGGATACTACAAACAGTTTTGTCACCTTTGAGAGTGGCAGTGGATGTGTGTAAGTTTGGATTGTTGTCAGGCTGTACTGATTCCGGGAAGTTTACTTGCTAATATTTACATGATATCACACTGACACCATGACGCAAACCGTCCATCCGTCACTTAACCCCATCGATCCTGCATATTTGTTGGAGAAGAAAATAGCAAATATGTCTAGATCGGTTTATATGAGCAGTGATTTTACATACACTAACCAAAGAAGAGGTCTTTCCATTTATCAAGCCGTAGTAAACTGACACGAAAGGGATCTTTGTATTCCGTAAGTCGTCACTTAGGCCTGTAAGTTACAATTACGTGCTTTTTATCTTAGATTTTTAATAAATCTTGGAAGTAACGGGATTTGCAAGATTTTTACACCATACATTTCGGTGTATAATTTTAACTGATTACATTATTATTATTATTATTATTATTATTATTATTATTATTATTATTATTATTATTATTATTATTATCATCATCATTATCATCATCATCATCATCATTATCACCATATATTTATTTATTATTATCTATCTATTTATTTATTATTATCTATTTATTTATTTATTTATTTATTATAAATCTTCCTCTTACATCTCACCAGTAAAGCTGTATTCTACATATTACAAACAATACACAATTCGTTAAATAACTAAAAATTAGTTACTATACATGATACAGACAATAAAAGTCTTATACATGATTTAATTACGAAATTTAATTTTAAAAAAAATTAAGTCTAATTTTAACAGACTTAGTAGTGTAGTAACCTAACAGGAGTTGCGGCAGTTTCGTTCATGAAACAATATTTCTTGTAACCAATTAATAGAATTTAAAAAAAAGATATAGATAAATGATTAATAACACCCAAGTAATACAATAATTCTAGGCCCATTTTGTGCTAATTAATTAATTATTTAATAAAACGAGTATTTATTTATTTAAATTTTGGTTTATTTCGACAGTCTCTGATATGAGGGGGCAAAGAATTCCAAATGCGAGGGATAGACACACTAGATTTAACCTATAGGCTAAGGATTTTTGTATTCATCATCGTGAATATTCAAGCTGATGTTAGAATACTTATTATTAAAAAATATCATTACTGTAAAACTTGTTAGAAGCATGGTAAGCTTTGTTAATTTGGCTATTTTGCAATGAAGAAAGTAATGTTTAAATAAAATATTTTTTTTCAGTCTATTTATATATTTCAGATATTTATATCGATAATCCTTTTATTATTGTTAAATATTCTAATTTTTAGTAATATTTTTTTCTAAAGCATTCTAGGATCCGAATGCACTTTTTTTTCTAATCTTCAGTGGCTTTATTAATTTCTTTCCAGTTTTAAAAGTTATAAACTACAGTCATATGTTTTCATATTCATTTATTTACATAGTTCGGTTTCGGTATTTATTTGATTACAAGGAAAAGAATACTTTCTTCGTACGGTTGTTGGCGATGTAATACTTAAGGAACTGGTACCGTTATGTCTCAAGTTTTAGGAAATAATTACCATACTCTTTCTCTTAACTAAGTTCCAAGTATCACATAGATATTTTGTGAAGCATTAATTTCCCCTTAAGGGGGCATCTGCCGCACATTATATAATATTACGAGTATTACACCATCACACAGAAGGAGGCCTATATCGATTACAATACCTTTATCTCGTTGAATATTTGTTCTGTGGTGTTAAAACAATATTAAGATTTTCTAAATTGCAACAAATTATAGCTTAAATTATTCCTGGAATAATTCAGGATACCAATTCATCTTTAATTATTTAGCTGCAGCGGTTATAGCATTAACTGAAAGAGATACAAAAGGTGAACGTCTCACAACTGGAGTAGAGATTATTAGGAATGGATTTTTCAAAATTAATCCTTCAAAATGAATCAGAAAACAGATTTCTAACCAGTATGATCCCCAGGTGGGGCGAAGGGGCTTCCAATGGAGGTTTCATTACCTATACTAATTTTGATATGCTTATTTTCCGAGAGAGGGTAGAGGGACAGGTGGTAAGCCCATCGCCTCGCAACCCCCCTCTGGAAACTAAGTATTTCTTGGACGTGAAAGCGCCGAGAAATTTTGTCCAGAGGCTCTAATTTAGGCTTGGAGTTCTTTTACGTGCCGTAAATCTACGACACGGGACCCCCAGCTTATAGTCCCTCCCGGAGGACTCCGTGCCCAGGATTTTTACGTCCTGAAAAATCCATCGACCGCGGCCGGGTTTGATCCCGCGCCCTGCGGCACGCTACCTCTAGACCACCGCGGCCGACTTCTAACCAGTATGTTATTAATATATTTGTGTTGCCATTTGATCTATTCTTTCTAGCCCCATTAACTTATTCCTTCATTCCCCAATACCTTCATTCCTTCAATACCTTACTTCATGTTTGTTTTCATTTCATATATGCTTAACTTCCTCCAATTAATTATTTGTTTCTCCTTCCTACTTCTGTTAAGTTGTACTTTTTTGTTTGGTTTTACTATTTCTTCTGTTATTTGATTTTTATTTTGTTTTATTTCATGATTCCTATCACATTTTAAATATTGAGATGAGTCTCATGTATTTTTTATTTCGGTTCTTTCAGACTTTTTATTACGGATGTTTGCTTAGTATATTTTCTCTTCAGCACAATTCTTTTAAAGTGTGTTAATGACATCTCCTAGGTGAAAATTAAAACTAACGATGTTGACTTCTAGAGCATTCCATTGTCATAAAGCTTTCTGGGCAGTATATAAATGGATTATTCCTTTTCATTTTTTTTTATAGAAATAGGCGGAAGGTGAAGGAGACTGGAGGAAAAGACAAGTCTCAACGTATGAAGAAGAATTCATAAGATTTTTTGTTTAAGCGCCCATTTCAGGATTTCTGGAGTTTAGAACCCTAGTCTTCAAAAAAAGAACTAAAGATAGCAAAAAGTGTAGGCTACGATTCTGCTGAAATGGTATGTTTGCAAGATAAAAAGAAATAAGCTGGAATGCTTTAAGACTTCTCAGGACTTCGTATGTGAGGGAGTAGAAATATCCACAATCTCTACACTGCAAAATGAATCGTCCAGAAATACTACTAAATAGAACACATTACTTACACCTTTTATTCGAAAGAAAACTTTGAAAGAGGCATTTCGTTCTGGCCTTTCAGAATGTTATTATAGAGGTGGTAACTTTAATTTATTGAATTAAAACGACAGCTCTGATGTTCTCAATACCAAAATTACTCTATTATCTTATATATAAAACTCTTAGAATCTACGAGAGTGTATGTTTTTTTTAAAAGATCCTTATATAACTTACTAAAAAGGCATATTCAGTTTCACAGTTATCACTGATTATTATTTTTTAGAAATATCTCTTGTATGACGTATTTATCAATAATTAAAATTGGTATTGTAGAAGTGCTGAAAATATTTCATTGCATTAATCCCTTCTTTTTAGATTTCGTTCGTAACTCACTTAACTACAGTGTTTTACAATTATTATTGCCATTGATTGCTTTTGGAGAAATAAGCTCTTGTAGGGTTATCAACACTTAAAATTGGTCTTGAGGAAGTTCTGAATATACTTCATTATTATTAATCACTTAATTAAGACTGTTCAAGATATTATCCTGTATTGCATAGTTTTAACTCGACCTTTCAGAATTTCGTCTGTTTGTAAATTTTTTTGTTACGCAATCATCATCAAACGCGTTGTTTGATTTTCTTCTGATTTTGCATAAATATTCCTTGAAGTAATGAAAAACGACATATGTGTAAGGATTTATTATTATTATTATTATTATTATTATTATTATTATTATTATTATTATTATTATTATTATTATTATTCCGTTTTATGTTGGTGACGTATTTATTGGTTCCGTTTTAATTAATGTTCAGCTTCTTTCAACGATTCTAACCAAACGGTTCATGCTATAAAAGTTTGAAGTCTACTTCTACTCTCAAGGGTAAAATTTTCTACAACTTTCTTCTAGTACATAGACCTACCTGTTTTACTATTAAAAGTTAGATGTATCGAAATTAAAGTTTTTTCGAAAATCGTTAGAGTCTTTTTCAGAAAATAAAAATTTAGAATTTTTTCATGAAAACTACTCTCAATATTTTACTAATAGAAATCAAATTCTAGTTGTTGGGAAAAAGGTTACAACAATGACTATAACCCAAAAAAATCTTATGTGAAACTCACAGAACGTCCTCTGTCCAAATAAAGTTTTCTTCTTAGTATAATGTATTATGTACCACATTCTCATAATGTAAATTGGTTATACAAATGAAGAGAACATCGTGTCACATCCCCGAAGGATACATATCTCACATAAAATCTGATTAATGCATTCACGTAACTTCCTTTACTCTAAGCATGGCCAACAATACATCTTTTTCACTTCACATTCTGATATAGAATAAGAGGCTGTGAAAGAGCGCGTATTCAATTGTTTCAAACGTGATGCAAAGCTTTATTGTTCACCAGGCAAGACCGAGTTTCTATAAACAGTAGGTGGCTTATAATTAGCCTTCCGAGATTTTTTTCGGAAAAATGTTACCTCTTGGCATAAGTTCCGCACATACAAAATTTAAAGAAAATCGTTAGAGCCGTTTTCTAGAAAATCGTGAAAAACGAAATCTTGTTTACGTCAAGTCTCCTTAAAGAAATCTGATGTGAAAGTCACATAGCTTCCTCTGCCCAAATAAACGTTATCATTTTTAGTATCCAGCCTGAAAATTTAAAAAATAGTTAAACGGTCAAGTTGCCAGTATTGACATGTTATCCTCGTACAGAAATGCATGACACAATTTTAGCTAATTATGCTATGAATACCTTATAGCCTCTTCTTTGAATGTGGTGACTAAAAACGCAGGCTATAGACACACTTAAAAATATATAAAAACGAGTGACTGCAAATGTTTATTGAACTTTCCGCCGTTAAGAATAATTTCCGAAATTTATCGAATATTTACTCTATTCTTGGCCAACAATAGGCCAACATCTTTCTCACTTCGCATTCTTATATAGAATAAGAGGCCATGAACGAGCGCATATTCAGTTGATCACCAGGAAAGACAAAGTTTCTACAAACAGTGGGTGAACAGCGGGTGGCTTATAACCACCCTTCAGAGAATTATTTTGAAAAAGTTTCAAATAAAAATTTTAGCTCTTAGTATAAAATTTAAAGGAAATCGTTAGAGCTGTTTTTGAGAAAATTGCAAAAAACGAAATTTTATTCATGTAAAGTCCTCTTAAATATAAGAGAAAGTTGCCGCCAATCTTCGTGTCACATCCTCAGAAGGTACCGGTACCTAACCCAAATACAAAATTTTGTTTTCGTAAGATTTTCCGTTACAATAGGCCGTATTGGAAAGAACGCGTATTGGCGGTGGCTTATAACTAAAACGAAACTCCGTGGCGCGACATCCCCGAAGGGACAAGGCCTACCACCCGACCGCTGCGTCATCTACCTACAGGCAGACGGCAGGATTGGGGGGGCATGTGGTCAGCATGCCGACACCCACGGCCGTTAATGGTGGTTTCCATGATCGGGGTTTATAACTACCCAAGAGAATTTTTTTCGAAAAAAGTTCCAAATAAAAGTTTTAGCACTCAATATAAGCAATCCATGTGCAAAATAAAAAATAAAAAAGATTTAAACCATACCAATAGGAGTTTGATTGTTGTACTCTGTGAGAAGATTTCTCTGCAAAGAACATGATTGGTTTCAAGTTGAGTACCAAATGTTAGTCGCAGCGTTCTAAGATGCGCCGAACCCAGAACCACCTATTTTGACTGAGCGCTTGATTTCACCGCGTCTCCCTTATATGCGATATGCAGACTGCAAGGACCAGGTTACGGTGTCGTCGGCCAAGTGATCAATATATCATTTCCAAGGAAGTGAAAAAATAAGCATTTCCATACATATCCTACCTCTCATACCACTACCTTGTACTTAATTAGTATAAGATGCAACTGAATTAAACGACTCGAAATAAAAATGTCATTTCATTAGAATAAACTGTACACGCGATTGACACTTTCACGTTAAAACTTCGGCAATATCCGATACTGCCTATATTTTTATATTCTTTTTAGTAAGTTACTAATTTTAATGTTATAATGATATACGGTTTAGACTTCAAAAAGATTACAGAAATGAGAAAGAAAACACTTTGTAAACACACGGTTTTCAATTTTATACAGGTAGTATTCATAACAAAGCAAAAAAAAAATAAAAAATAGTACATGCTTCATATTGCACCGATGGGCCTACGCGGGTTTACAGACACCCACTCAGTCCTCTCACAACCATCCACCTACCCCCTCACAATAAGTACAACATATAACTTCCGTGAGATTTATAAGGAAAACTAGTCGGGAAGCTTAAAAATAGTATTTCCGTTTGAAATTTGGGATCAAATTTCAAGAGAGGGAAGGATACTCTCTTCAACCTTGGGTCAAAATATTTAAATAACTGAATTTAATAGTTTAAAGCAAATTTATTTATGAAATTTGTTATAAATAGCATGTTTACTATCGCATTTCCTTTCTTTTCCTTCCTCTTCCGTGTCTGAGCATTATTTTTTACCTCATTAACTGTCTAGTGGAGATCATCTCTTAAAATGTAAATTATAATACGAATTGTGTAATGTATGTAAATACTAAAATGTATAAATATGCTACCTTTATAAGCCTCATGGTACCAAAATTGTTTAACATAGGATATTAGCGAGCAGTTGTATGCTATATAGCCTAACGTCTCTTTATTTCTTGTTACATCTATTTTAAACACACTTAGGTCTTAGTGAAATATATTTTCAAAAAGTTATGTGAAGTAGCTTATCACATTCTTAGCATAGATTCATAAAATCAAGACGTATGGAATGTCTCACAACTGAAACGTTTTTGCTTTCTTTAATATTAGTTGCATTCCTTAGTCAATTTTGGGCGTGTATATTTATAAACTGACAGTATCTCGTCAAAAACGAAAGGAAAACAGATACATTTAACAATCCACACATTCTTAAACACGACACAATGATGCTTGGAATGCATCTCAAATGACGAAGCCAGAGCCAACTTCCGTTTAATTAAACAATATCTCTAGCCAGTGACTGGTGCTGTCATCTACACAGTCTGTTTCTCCCCAGTGCTGCAGTTTAGAATTGCAGCGTATGGAGAGAAAACATTAGCGCTGTCCAAACCGGAATTCGGACACCCATTGGTCATCCAAGATTGCTTCTTAGGGTTTTGGTGACAGTCTATATATATAGGCATCTCTTCCTCCCTCCGGAAATTGTGTCCACTGGAAACTACCCCTCCACCTACCCACTATCCTCTTCTCCCTCAGTCGTTTTCTGCTGCTGTCGTCACTTCCGGTTTCCGGGGGACCGATCTGCCTTCTGCTGGACACGGTCCGACTGATTTCAACGTACCGGAGTCGCCCGGAATCCATAGAAGACTTTGCGACTGATAATAAAGTTCCCTTCGCCGTTCTCTCTCTTCTTGTCTGATCCATATAGCTGATTGAGGAAAAAACAGATATTGCATGGACATATAAAATGAAGATCTCCTTTCCACTCCCACAACATAATGTTCAATATGTTTTAAGACTCAATATGGAGAAGTTTTATTAACGTCATCAAAGTTTAACTTCCACCTTAATATAACTATCGGTAATAGCTTTCTAAACGTTGTTATCCTATATTAGGGGATTCCAGATAACAGGAAATAAGTAGTCTAAAATAAGCATACATATATTCTAATGTATACGTACACGTAGCCTATGTTATACTGCTTCCATCTACAGATTTCAATTTTCTAGTTAGCACAGTCAAACGGGTAGATTTTACTCATAAATAGGTTTTATAGCAATTACATTAAAGTTCATAGACTATATACAGAATGGAAAGAGTTAATTCGTTTCAACTCATACAAAAATACCATTAACTTAACTATTACCAGTTATAGCAATACCACTACCAGTTTAACCGTTTTCCCTCAATACCGAAAAACCCCTTGGACCTTTAGGACCTTTCACTGTATCTCTGGTCATGTGACAATGAACTCTTAATATCTTATTCATCAATAAATCTTTGAGTCAGAAACTGGAATGTATTATTCTAAAGTTAATCTTTAAGATATTTAATAAAAATTGGATCAGAGATGTTAGGAAATATCTGGTTTATGGTCCTAATTTTTCTCTTGTAAAATCGTAAAAGTGATTGGTTAGAGTAGGATTACCTCCACAACGTCTCTGGGTTTTTATGTATATACCTTAGGAGCGAGTCTCACCGCTCGTAGAGTTCCTGGCTAGGGGAGGTAGCTGCACCCTGATTGGCTCAGCTCTCCTATCCCACTCCACGTGTTGTCTGTCTCTCTCGCAGTGGCATTATCCCTCCACTCAACTATTATAATATTTTCTACGACTGGCGACATGCTGCATGATGTTCACTCTCTGCCCAGCGGTAGCTTACTGATCTTACGCGCACCGAATTCGCGCATCTTGGTAACGAGACGTAACGAGAAGCTCGCTGGCTGGGTTTGTCTTCAAGGCCAGAGACTTTGTGGGAATAATCCAACTCTAATAATATCGTTATAGGCTAAGGCAGTACGTAACAAAGTCTATCTACTTAAATCCAATGTAATTTAAATCTCTTCATCGAGATATAGCGAAAATATTTAAATAACCTTTTATTTTATCCAGTGTATTGTGAAAAATATCTGTAATGTATAACAAAATTGTACTGGTGAATAAAAAATATCCTAGGCTGCTTTTCAGCATTCTGCAGATTTTATATAAGAATTTAATTATAGTATCCTGTGCAATAGCTATAATGTTAACATGTTACATTAAACGAATAAAACAATTTACATAGGCCAAATGCGCTTGATATTTTAATGTAATTTCAAAGCAATTCCAAAAACATCTTACGACATTTATAAAGGTTATTTATCCTTATAAGTAGGGGCGGATTTCTATGACATGTCATATTTTTCCCCTTTGCATTATTTCTGGTCTATGAGTAATTTAATCCCGATTCCAAGCATCCTGGTGAAAATGGAACGGCTTTTATTGTGCATATAACTGCATATTTAGGAAATTTTCAACTATTGTAGCATATTTAGTATGATTATGCATATTTAGGTCATATTTTTGTCATATTTGTGTGCATATTGCAGAAATTATGAAGTTTCATATCATATTTTGTAAATTTTGCATTATAATGATACATTTTGAGAATTTACAGATTTTTAAATAATTAACATTATATTTTAATAAATTGAATTTCAATGAAACTTAAAAAAAATATACTCAATGTGTGAATGGTAAAGTCATATTTTAAATTTTATTGGTCATATTTTAATGTTTTTAGGTCATAAATGCGTGCATATATCCTATTTTTTTGGTCATAGAAATCCGCCCCCTACTTATAAGATATAGGATTATTTTTGAGTGTATAAGGTGGTGATAAAATCTTTAATTTAATTTCATGAAACTCTAATGGTTTACCGGCATTTCATCTGTATGTAAATTTGTTTGTTCTGCAATCGCGAACAAACGCGTTGTTCGTTTTTCTTCCAATTTGGTGTGAATGTTCCTAAGTCCAACGTATGTGTAAGGATTTATTTTTTATTCTCTTTCAAGATGTTGGCCATTTTAACTTATGAAGAGCAGTCTTAGAGGTTATCTGACGCGAACTACTAGTTTAGTTGCTAACAATCCTGGAGGTAAAATGTGTTATAATGCAAAGTATAGTGTTATTAACAACCCTACATGGAATTGAAATTCATGGAAATTGCTAGAATTGTGATGATATTTTTAATAAAATAAGTTGAAAAAGTTATCCAGCAGTATTTTCTTACGCTATTAAAATTCTAAGCGCTGGTTAGAATTCAATTCATATTATTTTCAGATAATAATTACGGCATTTTAAAATGTATGGGACTTCTTATACTCAAGAGTGTAAAGCATGTCCCAATGTTTGGCAAGTGCAACGACTCAAGAACTAACATCCTGTTGATGTATCCACGATAGAATAAAAATTAACATACTGTAAAGCAATCACATTTCAATCAAATGCTATTACGTGACACGTTTAATGCATTGAAGATAATGTAGGAGCTACACAATTTCCATTATTAAACTCAACTCTGCAGATCATCCTGGAGTGCTGAACACTCACAGAATTGTGTAGATTTGTGTAGAATATAAATTTCATCTTGTTCCCTCAAAATATAAAAATAGGAAGGTAAAAGTAAGGAAATTTGCAAGATAACTTATAATATTCATTGGAAACTAGGATGATTTGTATTATATTTAATTTATTTTGTGTGTGTTTTTTTCTTTCTTTCTTTCTTTTTTTAAATATTACACTATAAGGGGCTACCCGGTCCCCTAGAGGATGAAGAAGATCCCATTATTGTACACTGACGAATAAATGAGGCCCTTGTTATAGAAGCTTTGACATACAGTTTAATATGGAATGGACCATTTATTAAATAATACAAGGATATTGGTAATAGTCAAACTAAGCACCTAATCTATAAAAGCTTGTAATAAAATACGAGTATAATTTCACACAAGTGTTTTAACTAGTATTATAGGCAAGTTGCATACGATTGTTTTTATTCGACCATAATTAAATGTTTAAGTTTTGAGTTTTTAGATTCGGCGAGACGGCTGACCTCGGCGATCAGCTGTTCTCGAGCTCTCATCTTTTGCGATAGATGGCAGCTGTGTGCATGCGAGGAACTCTAAGCTTCTCTTATTTATTTTATTTAATCAAGAATAACATTATAATGTTCTTAACTAGGTTTCTAATACATAATATAGTTACAACAACAAAAATAATAAATAGTTGGTGTTAGTTGGGACTTTTAAAACACGAAATGAACTCAGTTTAGTCATATAGTCTATTAAACATTTAACGAACATTTATTTAGTACAAGTTGTTTATTGGGCAGTTTAATTTAGGCCTACTGCTCTCAAGGCTTCATGATTTTTCCGTTTTCGAAGTTAATCGATACCAGAATTGTGTTATAATGAAAACTCTATACCGTAAAATATACCATTACGATACTGCTACGTCACATGTAGGCCAAATAAGAATATTATAGTGTGGCCAAACAAAAAATACTTTTAAGGTTTGAGAAAATATATATTACAGTTTCCATAACAATCGGAAGATTCGCTAGAATATGAAAGCAGGACCGTACCTTATGAAATATGTAGGTCCAAATTTTATTAAATATTCAGACTTTCAGTACTTAGTAAGAATAAAAATTGTCAGAAAAATAATCCCATGAAATTTTTGTTTGACTATTTATTTAAAAGTCAATATGAAGCGAGTATTGTTTAACTTTTCTTTTTTTTTGCTGCTCTATACATGTTAATTGCAGCTTACGATTTTCGATGGGGTATACAAATTTAGAGTACGAAGTATGTAAAATACTGATAATGAGATAATCAGATAAACAAAATATTATAGCTGAGAGTCATACAAATGCCATAGTAATATTTTCGTGCATTATAATTAACTATGTTATTTTAAATGGCCAGAAAACAAACACAGGAACCCTTATCATTTTTCATAGATAAATTAATGTTTACAAAAATGACTTAGTTAATTGAAGCATATAATATAATCTTAGTTCTTTTATACGTCAAATTGCAGTATTGTTAAATAATGACTTATTTTGGTTCTGCTGGTGGTGAAATATTTTTTAAAATGGGTCTCGTTCCTTTTTTGGTGTATGGCAGCCCTGTTACTCTTTCAATTGATCAAAATCATAGCACAGACCCAGATTTCAAACACCTCTTCTTGGATCGAGACCATTGCGGCCAAGCGGAGATCTCGTGGAGTGCCACAGGGTTCCTGGCTTAGATTCTGGATGAGGACCAACACACTCCTCGACACGTTGCTGTCGGAGATCAGACTAGGAAAAGATCGCAGTCCCCTTTCTACTTTTCAGGGAAGTTATGGATGTGCAAGGAAAAGGAAAGCTATAAGTTAGATCAGGACCGGAAAGAATTCAGCTCTTTAGAACTAGAGGGTGGAAAGTGGGAGGAGGTACAGACTGAAGAAATGAAAGTCGTCGTCGACGATACCATGCCAGAGAAGATTGTGAAGAAAGGAAGGGGGTGTAGAAAAATTTCGTTCCCTGAGAGGATATAAAGATTTTTTCTTCTTCTCCTTCATCTTAAGGAGGGGGATGAAAGCTAGAAAGAGGTCAAACTTGTGATGCTGGAGACCAAGAAGGTGGGGAGGAGAAGCATTAGCGTCAACTTTGCGGAAAATTGTAGCGTTCGCTGTGAATGAGGCTTTCGGTGGCTACAATAAAACCTGCTTGCTCTAAGTTAGACCTTGCAAGCTTTATATTATATAGAGGAAGACTTAAGCTACGTTAGAGAAAGCCGTGGTTGGCATTAAAAGCTAGTTCATGGGATGATCTTTAGAAACTGTACAGTGTAGCCCCTACTGCGCTCTTTATTTCGAAAAAAATCAGGACTTCTTTATGTGAAACATAACCTTAGGACTTGAAATTCGCACTATAATACGCTAACAAAAACTTACACGCGTGTAGCTAAATCCTTGACGTGTGTATTAGGTCCATTCAGCAAGCAATCTTCAACAGATTTAACATTTTTCGACCCACTTTGAGAGAGCCTGGATAAGGGATTTAAACGTAAAGAACTTGGTGAATGAAGAGGGAAGGTGAGGGCGCTTTACCGAAGTCTAACAAGCTTTAGCTTAAAATATTGTTTACTGATACTGTGGACGTAAATACTACACTTCAAATGTTGCGTTCCAGACTGGTCGTATTCAATAATGCTACAGTAATAATAATATAATAATAAATGTTATTATTGTCGTTGCGCATTTACATTGATGCAACAGACAGAGTCAGATAATAATACCAGGTAAAATGTAGATAAGTTGCATAGGCCTACCCATGTCAGACTTAAGATTATAAGAGAAAGTGTGAAAACCAGATGTTAACAAAGTTCTGTGCGTGTAGAAATTGATTGAAATTGTGGATTCTCTTTCAAAATAGCATACAAAGAACATTAAAGATACGTAAATTGCTTATAACGAATCCATGTTAGGCTGTTTCTTATTTTCTAACCGTGAATAAATAAAATTGTTCATTAATGTAAATTCTCCACAATTAAGCTAAAACTTCTTGACTGGGAACTATTCACGAGGAAATTAAGTTATAATGAAACATACGATGCCATCCATGTCTAATTTTGATAATTCTTCTTTTAGAAAAATTCCCACATTAATGAACTCAATTTTAACCCTTAAATGAGTGATGTATTCTTTTGAATACCCTGTTTACCCTGTGTTCGTAAAAGTAAGGGAAAAGAAACTGGCAAAGAGATTTAAATTTAAATAAAATTTACAGGATTTTGTACAATAAATATTCCAAGAGACTAGGATCATTGAAATGTCCTTTGCAATCCGACATCGTTTGTGTGGGATATCAATCATATATTTCGCCAAATATATGTGAATGTGGTATTCATTCATTATAGAATGCAGATTTGTCGAAATAGGTAACTGGTTCAGTATTATTTTCGTTCATTATACATATCTGTAACAAATTCCCATAGTCCAGTATCTGTAGTTTTTACAAACATGTAAGAAAATTTCTGCTGGCCAAATTTCCGACACACCGATGGCGGTTATAGCCACAAGTTAGCAATTCCCAACCGTCCTTAGATAACAGTAACGAACATATTTAATATACTATTATTGACACAACTATTATTAACTATATAATATGCCAAAGTCAATTCATAAAACATTTTCCCTGTGTTTTATGATCAAGAGAAGGCGACGAGACGATCTTAGAACAAATGCGAAATCGGTTGTTGGAGATATAGCATATGGCTCAAGAAATCCGGGGGTGGGAGGCGGGGCCAAAATAATAAATACTGAGTATTTCGAAAATCACACATAAAAGAATTAGTCCGTTCATGTTTAACTTTTATATGTGTTGTAAAGTAAATTATGACACTCTAGTAATGTACCGCCACTTCTGTTTTCCACTATCCTACCCTTAGTGGCTCTATAATCCCGCACAAGATGCCCCTGTTTACCACACCCATAAGAACTTAACCTTTTATCATTCCTAGGCCTATTCTGAGTCTCATAAAAACTACCATTTCTCGGCCTCTGGTGATAAACATTGGAAGTAGGATTGTGTGTCACTCGTAAAGCATATATTCACCCTTCAACAATTCATCACTCACCTAATCATCTTCTATATCCACCGAACTGATGAAATCATGATAAGTGTTAACAAATATTATTTACGTTCTGCATCCTGTCCAGAAGTAAGACCTACGGCTGAGGGGCTCTGGGTTAATTATGATCACATTAAAAAAAAGTAAACAACCATTGGACAGCTTATAAACTTTTGTGCAACACCCGTTACAACAACCCATTTAGTATATATTTAGTCAAAGAGATTTATATTTAGATGATTTAAGCAAAAAAAGTCTTCACTGCACAAACTTTCCTTTACCCTGGTCTTTTCTATAAGGACAGAATTCCATCTAGAGTAATGTTAGTCACCCTACCGAACTAGATTCTCTAAATGCCATAATTTCTGGCTTTAAATCTCATAGCTTTATAAGAAAGAATAATCCCTTCTACGAAATGATTTTCATAAAACGAAAAGGAATGGATGAGGTTATTTCTGGGAGATAGAATATTATAATTTTGCGTCTGTCTTCACGAGATAACGTGTGCCACTGCAATGAAAAGCAGATCATTAATGTACAGTTATCAAAAAGTAGCAAAGTTCTTAGCATAAGATAGGGAATTACACATTTATACATCTGTGAAAGTTGAAAAAGTTTTGTTTGAAGAAAAGAGCAGAATATTTTTTGTACTTTCCAAGAAAATGTTCATTTCTCACAGTCGTGGCAACGAAAGTGGCATCATCACCAGACAGTCTCGCTCGTATCAGCATGAGGGGGGGGGGGGTAGATGGAGTCCGCTGTATACTTGGAAGGAAATTATTCGATCACATTTTAATGAGGAAAGTCCTCGAAGCGGGACAATTTTTCTTGTCTTCTTCTTTTTTCAATTCTCTGACTCTTCTTCATCTGAAATTCTAAATTTCCTCTCTCCCCTTTTTTCTGTTCCCCTACACATAATTCCTATATGTTTTTCTTTGTCTTCTTCGAGAGCGTTTCTTTTCTCATTTCGTTGTCGTCTTTACTGATCGTGATGGGATCTCCTGAGAGTTGCACAGAAATAAGCGAAATGGATTGGAAAAATCTACCCTCTGTTGGCTCTTTCTCGTCTCTGATTTCCGTATAAGCATTTTATACAGCGCACTACCGTCTTTGAATACTATTCTGAGTTTTAAAGAATACTTGCAATGGTGCAGAACAGGATATATTACTCGTGTGCTACTCCTGCGAATATATATATATAATTTTAGCGGTAAAGTGATTTTAAATCGCAGTGCATAATTATTAGTTGTAAGGTGTAGGCTAATCGGTTAGATGCTGAATGCGGCAAATTAATGCGGGATTTGCTATGACACCAACACAGGTTTTCTCCTAATGTTTTAATTTAAATCAGTTTCATAGTTCCATTTCATATTTCCTCCCTGAAACCAAACCAAACATTATGTTTTACATCTCAACTATCATGCTTTATAAATTCTATCGTCCTCTGACCTGGATCTGTACTAGAATTGTAGTTAAATATTATTTTTGTCAGTAAATGTTAGTAGCCTACTATTTCGCCATGTTAGTATTACCACTAGAATAAACCCTTTACTTTAGAAACTTAGGGTGCCACATTTGAAGTTAATCACCATTTGAATGTAACTTGTAAACAGATCATTTTACGTAAACAAAATACTTATTTCCAGAAACATTATATCTTAAAATTACAGATCTACCTCAGTGAAAAAGTCTGGTAAATTTGAAATACGAATTAAAATAATATCGTCAGTGGCTTACCACTTATCTTAATTTTTGAAATCATAAATTATTGACGCTAGACAACGTAAAGAAGCAGCCATCACTGGTGTCATTAATCGTAATCTTTAAAATCTTCCCTATCTCAGTAAAGAAAATTTTACACCAGTCTGCCAATTTCGTGCAAAAAATATTTAAATTACGAATACAAATTAATCGATAGGTACTTAAACTGGTGTTTCGATCTAGGCCTATGTGTTAAAATCCACACTTATTATCCTAGCTATTTAGCTACATTATCCTCTTAGTTAAAAACTATAGGCCTATAAAATTGTTCGAATTCCCTGGTACTTCCTGCGCTTTTAACACCACTGGACGAGCGAAGCTTTTTACAGGCAGGAATGATGATTATTTGTAGGCCTAAATGAATTACTTATAATATGCTCAATCGATTACCTTAAAAATCTACTGCATGTTATACCTAAATAATGACAAAACCAATATATAATAATAACTTATTAAATATAAATACAAGAAAATATTGTGGGCACAAAAACTTGGTTAGTGAACCACTGACTGCTAGATCTTGAGTAAATGTGCCTGGACTAAAAGATAAAAAATAAATAAAAACACTTTGAAAAACTATAAATCATGTTGACATGAGGTTGAGTTATAAAAATAAACTTACTGATACTTTTTGTGATTTATTCCTTCGTTCTGCTTCGGTTTTACTTATTGGAAATTTGAAAATATAATTTCTGACTTAGTACTATAAGTATTGGCACAGCCGAAAACACAGCAATAATCTTTGTTTCTCTGGTCTTTAACTCATTGTTAATGCCCAGCCTGTTTTTTCTTGAAATCGTCGCTGGTGGTACTTGCACTCTGCCTACAATGGAAAAAATTCCAAATTCTGTAAATTCGAGTTTCAGATATTATAGTCACTCGACACAACAGGAAAACTTATCGGCTTCTTCGAATGACATCAGATAACGAAATATGCTTACATTATGCTCCAGAACCAATGAAGTATGCTCTATCATAATTATAATTATAATAAGTAAAGTAAAGTAAAGTAAAGTAGAGTAGAGTTTTCCCTATACAGAAAATGAAGGCCCTGAGGGTTCCAGGAAGTTGAGGCTCCCTGATCCGTGCCTTAAAGTGGTAAGGTTGTCAGCCTTACGCACCGGCCGGTTTTGCCCCCCGGAATGCTCATTTCTGTTAGAGGCTGAGTCGACCCCAGGGGCACAGTGCCACCAGAAGTAATTTTAATGCTTTATGATCTTTCGGTAGCTGAATTATGTTATAAATTACAGAAAATATAAATAGTGTAAATCATATTACAAAACTTACAAAAGCAAGGCCAATTAAACACATTTTAATAAATTTGAAAGTAAGAAATGATACTTCTCTTTAATGTTAAACAATCAGTTCCGAAAACAATGTACTGTCAATTACTGTACAGACGGTTTTCAAACATTCACTTGGCCAAACATGCAGTAAATGTTTGAATCAACAGATATAGCCTACAAATAAGTTATAAAATTTCTCAGAAATATGCCATTAGAATGCGACAAAGTAATAAAATATCTGCAAATATTTTAATATCAAACGTATACGATGCATATATCAATTTTCTGTTATTTCTTTTATGTTTTGTACGTATTTTAACACTCACATTTAATACAGTGCATTATTTAAAATACGATTTTTCATAATGATCCGGGGCCTAAACATTAGTTTCTACGTCGACTTCCTTGGGAACAAAATGACAATAATAGCTAGGCAATTGTGTGAACAGAGCTTACTTGTCGATTCCCGAGCTATTCCGAGTTTAGATTCTGAATAGCGCATGCAGCCTACTGTGTGCAGTAAGATTTACTTATTTTAAAGACATTGCAGACCAAGAGAGCTTGAGAGCATTTCTGTTTTAGATGTATCCGTTAACAAAGTTTCCCTTACTAATTATGTTAGAGAGGCGTATAGGAAAAATAAGATGTACTACTCGCACAGCGTTTCCGTCATGTTTTAGTAATAAGCTCATTATGAAGAGTTTTGCACACCTCCGGCTCCTGCTTGCTAGACTTTCCTCAACACAAAACTTTCCCTTTACTCAGACTTTCCTTTACTTTTGAGTGGAAGAGAGAAACGAGAGAAGCAAGGAAGCGTTACTTTGGGAAGCAGAAGTAGGAGGAGGAGGAGGAGGATGAGGTTTTTATCCTAAATCCAAACTAAAACAAAGTTCTTCTACTCCGTGAGGTAGCGCGCGACATTCCTACAGTCTTAACTTATCGTTAGTGGAGCTGATTGCTGGGAGTAAGGCCTCCGGCAGGCGGCAGCGAGGGAAGAAGCTCCGGGAGACAAGATGAAGATGAGAAACGCGTCTTCGCTGAGATTACACACACTGCCTAGATATTAAACATCCCATCTAACAACACTATCTTGTCTCATAGCTTTCCGAAAAGATGCATTTTGACACAAACATATGCAGCCAAAAATAATATAGGCCTATATTAATGTTTTGTCATAGGTCCGGATTAATATTGAGAGAATGCTGACCTCGAGTTAGGCCTATATTTCTTCTTCTTCTTCTTCTTCTTCTTGCGGATTTTGTATGGCTGGCATCTCTTCTCCGCCCCCCCCCCCCACCAGGCTAATGGAGGTGTCTGTACCTATACTAATTTTGTTACGCTTATTTTCGAGTTATATTTATGGTGTCTATTTAGCTAATGATTACATAATTAAGCATGTAATGAATAATATAAAACCACGAAAATAAATAGTACTACCTATTTTTGTAATTGTAAGCGAGACGGTCGTTAATAAAATGTAAGCAATAACTACTTTCTTAATTGTGTTATTTAGAATTAAATGAATATCCTATCAGCTGTGAGATCAAAGTACACTGTATGAATGAACTGTAGATGAATCGAATGAGTTACCAGTTTATAACCAATATTACCAATAGTGGACATGAGAAAGAGTAATGCTAACCTAATTCTGATACGCTAATATCAGCACAGAAAAGACATTGTTTTTGTTCGACTATAGGCTACTATAATAAGCTTATTACGTCGGTTTGACGGAACGGTGTCATAATGATTATCATTTCGAATCTGATCTTCATTGTAACGTCGGTATGGTATCGATTATTATTGAACAAGGAACGATCTTTAGACCTTGGGGGTAGCAGCTGAAAACTGCGTAATAAATATTTAAAAAAAAAACAATTATGTTCGTGTTATTGAAAGGAATTATTTACGTTTTGTCAAAATCCTTTGGTTCCAAGAAAATGACCAAAAGAAAGCTTCGACTTGACCGACGACATAAGCTGCCATCTGTCATACAAGACAAGAACTACAACCAGCGGATGCGAAAGTCATGGCATGCTGAAGCGTAACTGTTTGTTTGAGTGAATCTAAAATCTTAAAATTCTAAACATCTAACTAGATTAATTATGGTCGAACAGAAACAGTCTTATGCAACTTGCCTATAATGGTAATTATGATAACGCACTCGTATGAAAATTATAAAACTCTCATTGCTCGTTTCATAAACGTACTCGTATCTTAATAAATTTAATTATAGGCTTGTTTATTTTAATCAATGCACATTTAAAATTATTATACTAATTTCAAAATAAATAAATTAAGTTGTATAAAATAATGTGATCTTATTCTGTTCATTGGCACCATGTGACATTAATTATTGTATACGGATACCGTACTTTTCCAGCAAGGAGCTCAAGTTTTATCTGATAAAATCGCATCCTTGTATACCAGGCACAGCCCGTGACTGGTCGATATCCGAGGCATCGCTAAACCTATTGATTAGGATTGAATATAGTATGAATGGAATAGTCATAGGTAATATAACGTGGGGTGCGGAATTTATCTCGAATTATATTGATTCTGACTATTTAGCTAATAAAAAGAGGGGAAAAATTAACATCCTAATTACATTCTTCTGTTTTTACTAAATATGGTTTATATTTCTCTCCAAAACGTTTAGAATCGCCTTTCATGATAGTATACTTTTCAGTGAGTATGGATCCTAACAAAATCATGGCTTCTTTTAGCAGTAACAGAACTTTCATAAGAAAGCAAACTGTTTTATTTGTTGCTTTGCTATTACACAATTTAGTATAATTGAACTTACCTAATTAATATTGTAGGTTTACTTGTTATATGAGATTAATAATGATGGGGGCCACGGGGATTTTATTTTTATCATTATCATCACCATCAATATTATTACGGTATTTATTCTACATTTACATTGATATGTGCTCATAGAGTTTGTTTTCAAAGACTAAGGATTATAAGAGTATTGCATAGGCTATTCCATATGGCAGGAATACCATAGGATCACGGTAGCTTTATATGAAAATCTAACTCCAGCCTAACAACGTCTGTTTCAGATAAGGATATGGAGCTAATTTCCGATTGCCTATCAGTTCAATATGGAGCTTAGTTATGAAGGCTATACATACAAAGGACAAAGGCACCCTCTCCTTTAAGGAAGGAAATAATATTTCCGCTTTCGGGAATCGAATATTATAGGCCTATCTTTAGGGGAAGAACAGACGCACTATCATCTGTAAGACCGAGGATGTATTTAAGGGGGGTCCTGGGGGTCCGGACGCCCCAAAATGTGAGATTTAAGAATTAGGCTTAGTTAGAAAAATCAATGTTTTGTGTCATTTAAGAAGGGAAGATGTTGGTAATTTATGGTTGATCAATTTAGGACCCCGGAAACTGATTTATAAATACGTGCTTGTGTAAGGCAACTAATTGTATTGAATCCACTATTATTCCAGTCTCGACCCTTTACTGTTAAGAATAAATTACTTTTAGAATAAAGATGTGAACACAAACTTTATGATACAAATAAAAGCTAAATTATAGTTATTTCCTAAGGAGGATTAGGGCATACCAACCGAATTTACAAGCAGATGTAGAATAAAAGCGCGTGTGGTCATAATGCGGACTAGCATGATTATTAATTATGGGTTTTCTGAGTGGAGCCGTTTCTGCTCATTTTTTTCCTCAGGTGGATGTGTGCACCCTCATTCCTAACTTCCCTACCTCATGAAATCTTAGAAGTAAACTTACTGGGGATCGAACTAGGGAATCCGGATCCGAAGGCAGTAACGGTAACTATTTCACCATGGAGGATGTCAATAAATAAATAAATATAAATATAAATATATATATATATATATATATATATATATATATATATATATATATTAATGTTTTGGCTATGTTGTCTGTAAATCTACACGCTCGGGCTTGTCATATTTATGCTCACATAAATGTCACCGACCAGGGCTGGGATCGAACCTAATGCCATGATGAGTAATTAATTTGGAACAGCAGTTAATATTCGAATTATTCATGTGTACACCTGTGTGTAAGGAATTTATTTTCAGTTAATCCTCATTCGAAATCCGAAGTGAAATTCATAATATCGCGTGATTCAACAGGGAACTAGAGGTAAATGTGTTCTCTGCAAAACAATGTATAAAATCTCCTGCTTTCAGAACATTAATATTCTCTCCTGGGGAATGAAATATATTACGGGCCGAAAGTATGACTTTTTTAGCTCCTGATATTGACTTATCTGGATGGTATATTTGTCTCTTCAGTCTATAAAATTATAACAATATTGCCGAGTATAATGGATACTGTGATACTATCACTGGGCTGTAAATTTAATTTTCACAGCAATGGTAGTACGCGCTGTTTCTGGGCAGGTGGCAGCACCATCCACAGACCTCTTGCTGCGCCAGTATCCGTTCACCTTTTATTCCGTTGTTCAGACAATGCTTATTGACTGTTTTCAAGCTATGCAAATGTCATTTCCCTGATATCGGTATCATATATACCGTTAAATTTGTACTTAAACTGATAATGGCACCTGGAAGTTGGAACACCACTGGAATGAGGAAAATGAATACTCAATTTCAACATAAAGGGAGCAACATGTATAAATGGAAAAACGTATTTAATTTTAAAACGTTCGTTGATATAGAACATTCCACACTTTAAATAAGTCTATTTTTTCCAGTTGTATTTACATCTCTAATATTTGAAACTTCATCTCCTGAAACATATTAGACTATTAATGGTTTCTCATAAATAGATTCGGGTGTTTATGACATGTCATATTTTTATCGTGACCTCCGTTTCGCGTCACACACAAATTAAACACGAATTGCACGCTTCTTATCCTAATTGGACCGTTTTTTATTTTGCATATAATGTCATATTTTGGTCATTATTTTTTGGTCTTCGTCATATTTTGGTCATATTTGTAATTCGTCACATTTCAGTTATAAATTCGGTAAAGGAGCACAATTAAACAGTATATTCACTAAGTGGTCGAGTTAAATGTGAAATTTATTTCATTAATTTAATGGTTATCCCAAATTAATAGGTAACTAAGTTTTAAAATTAATATAATTGTTCATATTTTATAGTGATGCGCAAGGTCTACAAAATATTAGGAGTATTAGGAGCTGATGAAGCGAGTAAACAGAGCAAATTCTATAAAAATATAAGTTCATTACAACTAAAACTGTAAAACCAAAATTGTTAAAAAGTTATTATATGATTGAATTCATGTGATGTCTTTAAACGTTTTAAAATGGAACATTCATTTTTTGAAAATACTTTTATTTTATTAGGTCATATTTAGAGTTTTGGGTCATATTTAGTCATTTTTAAGGTCATATTTCCAGTCATATTTTCCACCTTTTTAGGATATAAACATCCGAACCCTACTTATAAAATATACAGAAACATAATAAATTTTAAAAGAAAAAGTATAATTTATTGACTTCATGTAACTCTTGTTTTCTGTGCAGAGATAACATGTATTTAGTGTTTGATATACTAACTTTATTTTTAATCATTGCACAACAACAGATCGTAAATTAAGGAGCAAAAACTCTATTTAGTACCAAATTTCTTAACGCTCTCTTCAGAACATACTCCAACTACTCCTAAATTCTAAGTGCTTTCCTCCTCGTACAAAGTTATTAAAGATAGCCTTAAATTTCTTTTTCTGAATTTAGATTATATTACCTCTTGGTGAAGTTATTCAGTGATAACTATAGCAACAGCTGAATAATTCATTTACAAGTTGGAGAAAAATTGGTCTGAGTCAGGTAATGAATCTAGGACTTTCAGCTTAAAGCGCGTACGATTCGTCCACACCATCCTCTCTACTACTAATACGTAGCTCGCTACACAGAGTAGAGGTGCAACAACTATGCATTCTTTCGTGTGCAGTGGTGTAAAGTTCAATCTAAAAAAACAAATACAAAAACAAAAAACAAATACAAAAACAAAAAACAAAACAAAATAATAATAATAATAATAATAATAATAATAATAATAATAATAATAATAATAAACGGTTTTCGCAGTATAAATATTGAACAATAATAATTAATACTATTTTACTTAATAAGTGTAGTCCATGTTAATAGCATAAATATTTACATTTTTACAATGTTTCAATAAGATTAACTTTTTTTTGTAAATCAATTTAAAAAGGAACAAATTTTATGCTATGATTTTTCATCTCTTATTTGCATGAACAAAATAAGCCTTATTGCAAAATTACAAAGTTATAAATAAATTCTTAATAACTTCTATAATACACTGTAAAAGTCAGAATTTGATGTACAACAGTTGAGTAAAATTAGTGATTAAAAATGTCATGTTAACAACTTATTTTACCACTAAGTTTTCACCTATATAGGTCTAATATTAAACTGTAATTCTGTCAGGTAAAATAAAACATTATTAATATTATTATTATTAAATTTATCTTAAATGCTCAACCAATTCGCTATGAAAATGTGTACAGTTATTTCACGTCACTCTGTAGACATTAACACACACTATGTTCCTATGGATAATTAAGAATTATTCTGAAGAGTAAATGCGATTTTAGTGCTAATGATTACTACAAGAATTACGTTATAGACTATACCACAGACAATTTTTCAGATAAGGTATAAACATTAGAATATAGAGACAAAGAAACAAAATTCACGTCTGAATTAAAAGCCAGTTCATATTATTATATCCCCCAATCTCTTGAGTAGTCTATACATACAAGTTTCTAACTTTCTTTTATTGGAAATCATTGCCTGGAATTTAAATACACGATTTAAACTAAGCGAGTCATTTCCTGAGATTAGTTTCAATGAGATTCTCCCCTCGTCTCGAAGCTTTAGAACTACGTTATTGAATAGAGTCTGCAACGTTATTGAATAGACTGATAATGAAATACGTTGAGCTTCTGAGGTATTGACGTTTAATTCAGAGAGATTCGTTACTCGATTTATCATGTTAGCCTGTGGAAGAGCATATCACTTCCAACATATGAATTTATTCATTTAAAGTTTTTAAATAGAGTACGATACACGGTATGTCTCAGACGAACAAGAATAGGCCTACGTTAATCATATATTTATAAATTATTTATTTGCATTTCAAACAAAACCTTTGGAATCAACAAACTAAACTTTCCTTATTTACTTACTCAATGGAAAGACAATTCATAAGCAAGCTAAAGGGATATTATTTATTTTATGGAACCCGGAGGTTCATTGACTCGCTTACATGATCCCGTCATTCAACCCAATTCTGAGCTATCTCCATCCAAGCATCCCTTGCAATGCTACTTCCCTTAAATCTATTCTAATAATGTCGCTCCACCTACGTCTACGTCTTTTAAGTGATCTCTTCCCTTCGGGTCTCCTAGTCCATATTTTTTTAGATATTCTATCCTTCCTCATGCCCGCAACATGTCCAGTCTATTTCATCTTCCGTTATTTAATTACCCTTATTATATTAGATGAGCCGCGGTCGATGGATTTTTCAGGACGTAAAAATCCTGGGCACGGAGTCCTCCGGAAGGGACTTTAAGCTGGGGGTCCCGTGTCGTAGATTTACGGCACGTAAAAGAACTCCAAGCCTAAATTAGAGCCTCTGGACAACATTTCTCGGCCCTTTCACGTCCAAGAAATACTTAGTTTCCAGAGGGGGGTTGCGAGGCGATGGGCTTACCACCTGTCCCTCTACCCTCTCTCGGAAAATAAGCATATCAAAATTAGTATAGGTAATGAAACCTCCATTGGAGGCCCCTTCGCCCCACCTGGGGATCATAGGGTACCAGACAGACAGACATTATAGCCTATTAGATGAAAAGTATATGTTATGAAGCTTTTCATTATGCAGTTTTCTCCAATCCCCGTTTTCATCTCTCTAAGATTCGAATATTTCCAACAAACTAAACCTAGCATAAAAAGTAAATACATTTTCTTTCGATTTTTGAAATGCAATGTTTGACAATTTTGATATTAAATAACATACCAATCTAAAAAAAAAATTTGAAAGTGTTGGCTTGTTGTTGGGAGTAGGCGATAGAAAACATTTTTTGGTATAAGAGGCTTCTGGAAAGAATGACAATTACAACAGTCTATTCCAGAGATTTCTGTAGGAATCTCGTAGTTTTCGCTTACACACAGATATTTGCAGCTTATCATATGATATTAACTGATTGCCTTATGTTTTGTGGAGTCGACTTTTGCAAGATAGTGGTCCCGTTTGTTTCCAAAAACCCCAACGTGCCGACCGATCCAGCGGGGTATTATCACCACTAATTATGTTGATATCGATAACTACAGAGCGTTCCTTGGGATTCTTGACGGCACTAGACGGCATGCATCCCCGCGTCAACGCTGTCATTTGCCGGTGAACAGGGTCCGCTACGCTCGGCTATTAAAAATACAGTTTCAAATACGTTTACTAACCTTGACTACAGATGGTTTTGAAAATGGACTATCGCAAATAGCACAAGATGTCGATGGAAATTTTGGGGAATATTAGTACTGTCGCAAATGATGTAGGAATTGATGCGGACTCAACTACGGTATCGTTACATACTAGTATTTAAATTTAATGTGAATAAAATTGTCCACCGAAACCACAAAAATAAATTCAGTCCACAAGTTGAATGTATGTAACGTTTCCTTTCCATTTTCGTATCTCCTATTATATATTCATTTAATGATTTCCCATATCTTGTGGCGTTGGTGTGAAATTCATATAGTATTTAAATCCATGTTTGGGCATGTCCACGGTAACTCACGTTACAAATTGACTCATTTTTACTTGTTAAACTCTTATTAAATAATTTGCAGAAAATACCTAAGCAGCCAAAAATGCATGAGTGAAACCTCTAATAAATGGAGCACATGTTGCATGCTTTGTGTAAATTCTGGATCACAAATGCAAAGATTATTGAGATTCAAACGTTGGTAACTCACGTTACAGAAATTGGACATGGTATTTGAAACTCAGATTTCAGTAAGCATTTTCTGCTCGTTTAATGGCTCAATAAATACATGTTTTGCTGTACTGGTAGGTTAACATGTTGGAAATATGAATATTAAAACAATTTGTAATTTTAAAAAATTAAATACAGTTTATCTGACATAAAACAACTGCCTGATGGTAACTAACGTTACGGTAACTCACGTTACAATTTGTCCATTATACACTAAATCAAAACAGTTTGCTTGTAAAATAATCAAACATTTTTAAACATGTAACCTACATTTCTCCAGTAGTAAATAGAAAAAAAAAACATTATTTAATAGAATCATGTTTAATTTAAACTAAGTTATATCAGTTCCCTTACTGAATTCGATTTCCTTTCATTTTATCTTGAGGAACAAGCAAAATCTCAATTTTCTGTTTGAAATTAATGAAAGCTGTTCTTTTTCATCTATTTTGAACAGAACATTGCGTTCAACACTTTCTTATATTCTTTACTAGCAGGTGCCTGCAGCTTCGGCCACGGTAATTAATTCAAAAATTAAAAATTAAGAGCTAAATAATTAAAATATCATGCACAGACAGACAAACAAACATTTTGTAATATTACTAAAAACCTAAAATAATAATAAAATAAAAAAATTAAAATTTAAAAAACTAAGGATTTTGTCCTGATTCTCATGGACATGCCCGTTTGCGCATTCAATTTCATTATCTTTGTTACGCTTTCTGACTATACAATAATTGTTTGGACACCCCTGCATTTAGAATGAGATGACTGCGATGAAGTGATACCCCCAAACTTTTTACCTACACTTAAAGAGCGCTATTTTCGCAATTTGTAGCTGCATGAAAGAGAGTGGGCACCTCCGCACGCTATGATGAAGCTGATAACACGGCGTTCAGGTTATGTGACCAGCTCCACACTCAGGTATGCAACCATGGCTCGAGATCCAACGAGATTCCTTAATTCTACAGCCAGGCATTTTAACGAGGTGTATCTCATAGTTTTCACTCTTTTAGTTTCCAAACCTCCACCTTTATCGGGCTTCCCCATCTTGATGGGCTCCTCTATTTGCTGTACCACCTATTCCTCCTTAAATTTCGGTTTTAAGAAATGTGATGAAACTACTTTTCTAAGCAATAAGGGTACACTTTTCTCTAAAATCTTAAAATAGTATAGTTTTTAAGTATGTCAAAAATTTTGTATTACTAAAGTATTTATTCTAGGCTACATTTAAGATTCTTAATGCGCAATCTATATGTAAAAGTATATTTCACATTTGCATGAAAACGTTTCATTTTATAATGCACAAAATCTTCATATCGGTCCACCTCACGTATAGTTTGTGAAGAAAGAGCTAGAGAGAGCGAGATAGAGAGAGGGAGAGAGAGAGAGAGAGAGATAGGGGTAAGAAAGAGAGAATGTTGTCTAAAACCAAAATTCACACTTACTTACCCAATGGCAATAGACAATTCATAAGTAAGCTAAAGGAATGTTATCTATCTTATGGAACTCGAAGGTTCATTGCCACGCTTACCTGAGCCCGCCATTCCACCATAGACTATTGTTTGCTAACTCCATCCAACCGTCCCTAGCAAATCTGACTTCCCTTAAATCTAGCCTAATATTGTCCTCCCACCTCCGTCTTGGTCCTCCAAGTGGTCTTTTCCCTTCGGGTCTCCAAGTCAATATTTTTTAGATATGTCTTTCCTCCCCATAACGTACCATACATTATACACCAGTACCACGAAACTCATCTCACATAAGGTTTTGATTAAATTTTACGGCAAAGTTCACATTAACGCTACAAAACGCATGGTAGAATTTTAAGATTAAATAATTAATGGCATAAGAATATAAGGGTACGCGAATTTCGTTAAGAGTGCTCTTTATTTGTAAATTATTAACCTATAAATTTATTTATTATTCTTGTTTACAGTAATTGTAAATATCGAACGATGTCTTATAACGATTGAAAGTACAAACTAACGATTCCACGTGTTTCTAACCATTCCCAAAGTGCAAAATCACGGATAAGTTAATGAATTGGACATTCGGAGTACAACAAATCTTCAAGCAGTCATGGGTTTGCTTTGGGAACAAACCTATTGATGAATACAGTAGCCACCGTGTTAGCACAAGCGGAACCGATTGGTACCAAGTGTACAATGTCACCAGATCAGAAACACTGCCACAAAACATCACAATACTTCACTCAGCAGATGGCAGAGTAGTCTAAGAATTAAACGAAATAATTTCCGATATTGAATTAGCGATCCTAGCGAAGAGATGCGGAAATCATGCCTTTATGTTATTGGTTATAATCAGGCTTTAAAACTTAGTGCCCGAACCCACAGAGGGAGTTGATTCCGGTTACCAACAACCTGAGTATAGGGGGTGGGGGTTGATTGCATAGGCTGATAAGACAGTCATTGATAGTAGTACTGAGAAGGGAATGCGCTTGTGGTACGGTCCTCTCAAATTGGTCAACAGTGTACCTTGTCATTGTGCGTGTTTAAATTTATAATACGTGTTCGGCATGCCGAAAGTAAAGTGTTCTAAAACGCAAACATATATTGAAACATTTGGGAGGGACTATTTATTATACACAAACAGGAGAAAGTATCGTTTTGCATGCTTGTAATGTGAGTTTAGATAATGAGAAGTTATTTTGTGGTCTTCCTATATCTGTATTTCGCTTTTGTTTACTATCACGTGAACTAGCATATGGTAGCTAGGGCATACGCCGAGCAAAGTCTGTACAGTACAGTTGCTGTTAACATATTCGATCGGGCACTAAGTTTTAAAGCCTGATTATAATAGCCTACAGTATATTGTATTCCTATGTTGCATGTTGTTAAAATACGATGACTTCCATCTTGCCTGATACAAACTGGCGGCCATGAGTTATACGGTATTTCAGTGAGAATAAGTGCATTAGTAATGTTTTTGAGCGTGTTATTACTGAGGAGAAACTACCGGGAGACATCGGCTAGTGCTTCGGACTCAGGCTTGCTGCATTTCAAGGTAGGAATTGTTATTGATAACCTATAATAGAGGGTGACTGTTAAAACAACATCGTTTGGCGGGTATTACTTGCAGGAGAGGACTAATGCCCTCCTGAATAAGCTTAAATGGACAGAAGCATGTGATTTTCACACCGACAACATTGCTTTACAGTAACTTTCTGAGTAGTTCTGAGCTGTACATCTATGGTCTTGGCTTGTGTTTACTTGAGCTTCTTACTTAAATAACGGGACAAGTACCGACCTTACGAATGAACCCATGATAGGCCTAATAGTCAATTTCCTTTATTGCAACCAATTGGTCATATTATGACGAATGGAGCAGCGGTAGTTGGTGGAACGGGATCACACCGAGAAAACCTGCTCCGACCCCATTTTGTCAACAAACTCCACATAAATCCACCGGGTTTCGAATCTCGGGTCCCAGCGGTGGAAGTTGAGCGCTCTAACCACTCAGCCGTGATGGCTGCCAACCCATGATAATATAGCAGTGTTCTGTGGTATAAAAAGTAAATGAATAAATTAACGGATTAAATATTGTAGGCCTACATGAAAAACTGGGGACTGATTAGCTGGTGATCCTCATGGATTTTCACTGAACAAAGTCGAAGAACGTCCTAATTTTAGAAATGATCTTTAGAGTCTATATAATTAATAGTAAAATCCCATTTTGTTTCTAGTCACATTTCACAACGAAATTTAAATTTCTCTAACGGTATTATATAAAGAAAAAATCAAACGAATTACGAGTACTATATTTTGAGCTTTTACGATGATTTCAATGATCCACTTCTTCCAACATTCATGTAAGATGATTGTGTACAATCAGCAAAATAGATAGCTGGAAATTTTCAACATGAACAGAGTCATACACCCTTCCTCCCCTTCACTTACAAAGTTCAATCACTCCATCCACGTTTTGAAGCTATCAGAATAAATAGGTTTTGGGAAGGTAGAAGGGAAAGGTTTGGGACAGGCCTTATAAATGAGCAAACCAACTATCTTTCATTTGATATCCATATCCAGTCTCAAGTTATGTATGAAAACAACGAAGGAAGATATTAATGTAAAGTATTCTAAAATATAAATAATAAAATACTCTCTTTGTGAGAGTACTGGTACCATTCCACTGCTGAACTTGGAGTGAGCTCATCCCTCGGTATGTCGTCCAGCTCCTAAGTCCTAAGAGATGTAAACAGAATGACTTGCAAGGTACTGTTTATATTTTTAAGCTAACGATTTCGTTGGGCGTACCAGTAGACAATATGAAGTTTTATGAAAGATAGCGTCAATAACTCTGCATGCACATGATCATTGACATTCAGTTATAAGAGGCAGTCAGTGTCTCTTGAAATGTAACCTGAAACTTTTGAGCTTAAGATTGAGCTAAAAGGATATAATTATCTTCCAAACGTTTCTTGTTATCTTTTAGGCACAACCATGTAAAAATATGTTAGTGAATCTCATCGGATTATTGGACAACTCAGCCTGTACCTATAGGCTTCCTATCGTGTCGCTTCATCTTTTAATATATGAAAAGTATTAGAAATGCCAACTCTTAACTTGTATTTAATGTTCGTATTAAATTTCTACTTCCAATTAAAATTCAAATCACGATTCTTATAAACAGAGCAATCTTTTCTTGTAAAATGTGTCCATGAAAAAATGAAATGCATTAGAATAACAATGCATCGTACCATTTCTCGCTGATGGTTGGCCAGATAGTTCGCAGGTTTGTAAGTATCTTATTACATTCTTTGTATAGGAAAAAAAAAGGCCACACACATGACTGGACATGTTGAAAAGTTACACGGAAATAGAAGAATCAAGCAAGTTGATATACCTTACAAAAGGTCAGGGTCGTTGAAGTTCATGACGTCATTCTTCGTGACCTCCAAGTTGTGTTGCAAATGATGATCCGGTGTCCAAGATGCCAAGACAACACATTTTGTTTGTGACTACCAGGTGAAGTGACATTCCACAGACTCGAAGCCTCCTCCTTTCTGTTTGCATAACTAACAACTTGTGCTATTCTTCTTTCCGTTTAAATGTATTATTTTAATGGCAGTTGAGATATGAAAATCTGAATGACAGGGTGACGGTATAGCATGATATGGAAGATTTTAAACAGAGCCAAGCTTTAAAATCCAATTAACGAAAACTGAAGCAAATTATTAAGTCAAATCATCAACTAAGTACTCTATAATAGAATTTATCTTATTTTTATGTATTTTACATATACAATTCAGTACAGTCGTTCACCCTAACACAAGCCAGGAAACTTTTTACAAACATCTTTTAACATTACACCATGAAATAGAGGCTGTCATCATTGTACATAAGCATACCAACAATAAATTAAACTAAATTAATTGTGGGCCAATATTAGTACAGAAATAAAATTAATATTAATTAATGTGATTATTTTTTATACAAGTAAAAATTCTTTGTTTGACTACCTATGACATAAATCAAATTTGCAATGATATTTTTTTCTATGTTCTAACGAATTTTGGCTACATATCTCTCAATTTGGTATTACATAAAATTCTTTCCTTCATTATAAGATAAGTATTCCTTAACATAGGCTAGACTATATGCAAAAATGAAGGAAATACCCTATTTAAGATTTTGGATTCTTAATTTGCAATAGATCTTCTGGAGGCACTATATAGCCTAGGTCACCTCAGCAAACCTGGGAGTAAAGACGGCCGTTGCATATGCTGACAACTTTTCCATTTTGAGGTGCCGAATGATTAAACATACTGAACCACTGGAATCCAAGGCCTGTAAAGGGATAACTTTTACTTTTCAAGCAGCATTATAGGCCTACTACTCTCCAATAGTTATCGTTACACAGTATACAAAAATATTTTGAATATTATTGATCCTAAATAATTTTTGGTGAATAGTCGTACATGGAAAGAAATCTAGATGATTTGTTGGAACGTTATGTAGATGTGGATAAATCAGTAAGGAACAAAAAGTAAAGTGATCCCTGTACAGGCCGTGGAGGCCCTCAGGGTTCCAGGTTGTGAGGCTCCTAGATTTTGAAACAATCGAAACATGAAGGGCACCGGCCGCCTTTACCCTCAGGGATTCTCCTGGTACTCGTTTCTGTTAGAGCTGAGTCGACCACAGAGCCTTAGTGCCACCGGAAAGATTAGGCCAATGGTACAATCCGAACGACCTCATTTGGGAGCGAACTCTCAACCTTCCGTTTTGTAGCGCTATGACTCAACCAATTGCGTACCCACAGTAAGTAAGTGCGAATCTGAAAAGATAGATAGTGTTGTTGTAGATCTGTTTCCTTTGAATTCAATGTACGATACACTATGCGAGCCTTTGATTATTCCATTCCACGCACGATAGCCTCATTATACACATTTTAAAGGAAATAAATCCCCATTCGGAAATTCATGTAAAAGGTCCTAGATGCCAATTTTTATTGAAATCTGCCACATTTCTAATCTGGAAGTTGCATTAGAAAACCATGATACTTCTGACAAAGCTGAGATAAGAAAGCCTGTCGTTTCGCGGGATACTATATGACCTATTGTCATATCGTAATGATTAGGAAGCTCATATATGGCTTGAAGTGTGCACCTTTGTTCCTTAGAGGTTCCTTAATAGTTGAATTCATAAAGGGCGAACAGATGAGAAGTTCCGTTCTCAATTATTTATTAATGGGTCGGCGATTCATTAAGAATTCTTTATTAGTTTCATTTTGCAAACGGCAAGAGCAGAAGACAAACATGCTGTGAATACCAACGCAGAGAACTGTTGCGTAGCAAGAGATTTTATAGATAAGCTACTGACGTTAATGGGCAGAGCAGAATACACACACTGAAAAGGGGCGTGCTGTACTTCTTTACTTCTGTTATGAGTTAAATTAATAAATTATTACTGGTGACATAATTGATCTAAGCCTGTGCACTAAACTTTAGAATTACCGGTATGTTATACCATTGTGTAATAATATTAATGGTGGAATAGTTTTCTTTTGAAGATTGTCCACTAGCCCTATCAAAACACTGGGGTGATTATTAACTAACTATAAGGCCACAGTACTAACAAAAGCGGTTGTCTATTATTGTCAATAACTTATAGAATTCTCCTTTGTTAATCAGTTTCAAATTTTCCTTCTGAGTGGTTTAAATATTCCATCTTAGTTCAGTTATGTTGTTTGATTATTTTATACTGATAGATTATTATTCTTATTATTATTGTTTTTATTGAATTTTTTGAAGGTGTACAAATGATGTACGTTGTATCTAACCTGGTTCAGCAGAAGAAAAGAGACTGTGGCCTTAATTCTACCAGGCATAATAAAACATTATTATTATTATTATTATTATTATTATTATTATTATTATTATTATTATTATTATTATTATTATATTACAACACTTCCTTAGTTGTGCTTGATATTAAAAAGCCTTATAAAATGTTTCTTTCTCACATAAATAGGGATGTTGGTCTACAGTATATACAGATCTGATTATAAAATATATCATACAGTGCATTTCAAGCGTTGTTAGGCTATGCTTATCCTACACGATGACATCCTCTATTCGATGGTCAAATGTTTTTTTTGTTTGTAAAGAGTTTACTGACTTCACTTGGATAAGGTGAACGACGCGTTTTTATCTAAGATATTATTTTTAGGGCTTTTAGTTAGATATCTTGTTTATATTTTGCACATATTGCTCTTGCGCTGTACTAGGTAAATGTTTTCAAATCAAGACACAACTCAGCAAGAATTATAGGGCAGCCCAAAAAGGTAGCAGACTTATAGAAGTTAATGCAGTATAAATTAATTTTAAGTATTCTTTCTCAGGCGATCACACTATGAAGTAATTTCTTATGAAAATTTACATTATCATAAAACAGCATCTGTGTGGCGAAAGACTTGCAGTCACATTCACTTGTGACATGTGATATCATGCTTAGCAGCAATGCATAGCAGCAAAGATGGTGGTTGATGCCAGTACAATTATAAATAAAGTTCATTGTCCATATAAGGGCTAACGGGCCCGCCGGAACATTTGCTCAGTTACAATTCTAATAAAATATAAAATTAATTTAAATTCTCAATATTTGTTCAGGTTATTTTATTACAGTATTATTATTATAAAAAACATGCTATTGCTGCACTATTATTGGTAAGGAAAATTAATTATACAATGACAAACATGTCACATAGAGACCCAAATGTTAGTAACTCTTCATTTCATTAATAATTACAACGTAAGAATAATAGTCGGACTTATGATAAGAATTACAAATAAGATTTAGACCTATGGGGATACTAGCATTTTCAGACAATTATAAGTTAAATCATATCAGAACTCAACTTCTTTCTCCTTCACAAAAAGAGAACACTACGAAATGGACATGTTTTGTGAGGAAAATACTTTTCTGTTATAGATTTCAATCAAAACGTGCCTTGACTTCGTAACCAGGAAATGATTTTAATAAAAGATACGCTCGGCTAAGTACAAACTACTGTCTCTATATACAAAAGGACTCTGCGGTAGGTAATTCTGCTATGAAAGTCCAACTGTTGGCAAATACTTGTGTATTATTGACTTAAAAACAAAACTAATGTTAGTCTGTTTGACTGGCAGAGTTTAAGCTGTAATTCACAAGCAATTAATATTATTAACGTATTCTTCCAAGCTATAAAAATGTCAAATGCATAGCATTGAAAAATTAATATAAGTGAACGTAGTACGTATTAAATTATACATTTTTTAATTCGCTTCGTTAAAATAGTACCGTATCTCCTTGTTTTGAACATTATTAATTAATGTAATAGCTACAGTTTGAGTTAAAAATAATACATTCATCACTCCTGAACAGTAACCAGAATGTCAATACAGTTATATATGAAAAGTATAGGAGAATAGCCTAATTGAGTCTAAATTCAGTTTTTCTAGTAAAAGCGAGGTGTCAGTAGGTACACCAATAATGTATTTGTACTTTCTTTGAAATAATTTATTTGTGGAGATGTGTACACCATAACTGTGTATTTTTTTGTATTCTAACCATTTTAAGAAATCTAATTAACTTCGCATGCCTGAAAAGTACTAACGACAGAGAAATAGAAGCTAAAGAAATAAATATTATGAAAATTGATTTAAAAATTTAAAAATCTATTTCCAAATAATACCTGCTGAGAGGTGCAGTTTACACATCAAACAGGAGGAGGAACGGGATGAAGAAGATTTGAAAAAAAAAGGTGATAGGCCTACTGATGTAACTTTCGTGTATTTTAATGCAAAAAATACTTTCTAAAATGGCATTGAATAATAAGTTAGTGGGATAATCTTTGGGCCTAATCTCCAGATACATCCATTTGTTGCAATTTCAACCAATCCTTAGTTTTTTTTAAATGACAAAATTAAAATTTATTGAATTTATAGTCCTCAAACAGCATATTTCGTTGTTTACAAACCGAAATTGAGCAAATGCATGAAAATAATGCCCATAATGCAGCTTATTTAACTCGTAATTTATAGAATGCAATTAAGGTAAACTCCAAATTCGTGATAGTAACTAAAAATTAATTGAACATTCGATTATAACATTTTTGGGGGGATTCTCTTATAGTACCCTAAGTCGGAAGAAAGAAATTGTACCTCAAACAACCAGAAATTTTACGTCGATCATAAGCTCACTTTCTCCTGAACTAGAAGCAAACGAAACTAAAAAGACCTTACCTCACGTACCATTTGAGCACATTATTTTTAACATTTATTTGTATTTTCCACGAAAACATCTGATTTATAAGTTTATCCGCACATTTTAAATAGTGTTTTGTAATTTTTAAACTTAGAACCGTTATAACCGTAAAAAAAGGAACTGATAAAACCTACAATTGAACTCACTTAAAAAATTTTATATATCTTTAGTCAAATGACCACAAAACGGAACAAGCCTCCTATCCTTCTTACATGATGGAAAGCGCAGAGTATGCGACAGGCTGAATACTGTATGAATACAAAGTTACAAATTCGAATTCCAAGGTGAAAACTCTTCAGACAGCTTTATTAGATATCTTGAAGGATTTTGCATACAATAGCTAAACATTTAGTTACTAATTTCTTTACTTACAAGACCCATGCATTTTAATTGAATTCTTTGTGTAGGACGAATCTTAAACAAGATAAATTTTCCGTTTGGAAATCTTCCCAAATCTCCAAGCAAATTAAAACTTACGAACTAATCAGATTGAAAATAGTTTACTGTCGAATCAGATGAAGTGCAGTTATGAATTTAATGTAACCGATTAGCTGTAGCGTAGGTAACAATAGAATTTTCAGCATAGATCAATATTAAGGAACAATCTTAAGCCTAATTTAAAATATTTAATAGTGTACTACCTGGTTTTTATGGATTAATTTCATTTCCCATTAAAACAACTGTTTTATTTAAATGAAAAAGATAATCGTCATATAGAACTGTAATACGATAAAAACAAAGCTTTCTTCATATCATCTTGGTATTAAAAAGTCTTATATAGCAGCTAACAGTTTTAACAAAATTTAACAACATGAAAGAGAATGCGAATGAAAATGTGTTTGTAATTGATTATTATTGATGATTACTGCATATTTTTAGTAGGTCTACATTAATAAACATAGCATTATGATGCAAAGATCTATATCTCAGAATAAAGAAACATGTTACTTGTTGAGATTCATCCTGAAATACTGTATTTTATGACAAAAGGTCTACTCAATTGAGGAGCCATCGTACAAAAGTCCGAAAATTTCATAATGTGATATTGGGACCACCTCGTTATTCATTTGGAATATTATTGTCAATACTGTTTATTCATAATATCTTAAATTAAACTTGTGAAACTGAATAGGATTGAAGGAATGTTTGTTGCTATTGTTAAATCCCAGATTGTACTCTTAATAGATTCGGCAGATATGTTCAAATTTATTCCACATTCTCTTTTCGCATTATTCAATGTGCTCTACTTTTGCAGGCTATTTTATTTGCTTTAATTTGTTTATTACTTTATATAGAATTCGTTATTTCAGAATCCTTAATTATTAATTGCCGAATGAGCAAGATGCTAGTGTTTGGGTACAGTTAAGTTATTTCATTACATAAAAATCAATAACACAAAATATAATTTCTTAAAATTACAACCCAGAATATGGAAATGAAAAGTGGTATAAAATCTAACATGTGATTAAGATATTTAAGCCTAAATATGCACTTGAATATCAAAATAATGTCGTAATGAAATTAATTTTAACTTATGAAATAAGATTTTTAATAATCTTAATCTTATATCTTATTACATTTAAAGAAATCAATAGGCATATATTATACCGAATCGGATGACAAGTTATATTAGTTTTAAGTAAATTGTTAAACTCAGTTGGTTAATAATGACTCCGGTTAAAAATTTGTACATTTTTTTGGCCTGGTACATAAATATGCTTTGCTATTATGGTTTGCTATTTTCGGGTGTCAATCTATAATAACGCCAAGAAATGTTAGGCCCTACATGATTTGTTTCCTTCACAATTTGACAGGTGCATGAGTCAAATTCACCACATTTGGGATCATGCATTATGCAGATACCTCTGCAGGATCTTAAACGTTAAGCTTTACTGAAAACTTATGAGTAAGCATTACAAATCCTGTCAACACAATATACGACAAATAAGAGACAGTATTACAAATTTATAATAAATTGTCTGGTTCAACCTGGTGCAAATATAACATGTTTTATAATTTGCATTCTTCGAAAGATCTGTGGTTTGAATTTTTGTTGGAGCAGTTTTACTTTATTTTTTCTAATTTTTTCTCATGCACAATAGAGTGTTAAATGGAGTGTCTGGGAGACATTTTAATCTGAAGCTTTAAGAGACACAAAACGCTGAAATTGTCTGGCGCGCGAGCGTACACTGCATCAAGCTAAGCAGAGTAAATTTTTCATTGAGGTAAGAGAAATGTTCCCTCTAAATACTTGACGTGTTGGATGCATTTTTATGTCTATCTCTGAGACTTTTCAGCAACCTGCCCCAGAGGTGGTTAGTGCTTCTATTATATTATAGCACTTGAGTGTGACCATGTACCTGTGCAAATTGCTACCGTGTCCACTCCGTATATTGGAGAGAGACAGTAGAGTTAGGTAGGGTAATAAACTAGGTATAGTGGGAGGTATTAATCCTTGTTTGAGAGCATGTTTGTTAAGGTGGAGTACACGGTGACGTCAGCAGATGTTTGGTTGTAGCAGTGTGTAACACGGACAATGACGAATGTTCCCAGGGAAAGCCAGGAGCGGAGAGTCAGATGACGACAATCCTCTATCTACTTGATGCACTAGGGAACATTGCATTCAAACAAAATGTTCCTGCTACTAAGTCCTGCCATTAATGCTTCTGCCACCTCTCTCTATTCCGAAACGACCTCTCGTCTGACCCGCTAGCCCCTTGTATGAACAATGAACTATTATTTATAATTGTACTGGCATCCACCACCATCTTTGCTGCTATGCATTGGCTGCTAAGCGTGATATCACGTCATGTCACAAGTCACTCTCGTGAACGTGACAGTTGGAATTTCTCTTCCTGCAAGACTTTCGCAACAGAGATGCTGTTTTATGATAACGTTAATTTTCATGAGAAATTACTTCATAGTATGATTGAGTGGAAAATAATTTTTAAACTAATTTATACAGCAACAGTTAACTTGTATAAGTTTTATTTAGGTCATGCATAGTCTATGATAAACTAAGCAAGCAGTTTTTTAAAAATCTAGCTGTATTTGTACTGCTTTCAGCTCCGAGGCCATATCAAGAGTTCGGGATCTGTTTCTATACGAAACTGTTGATCGTCAATTATTTATAACTGTTGGTGTATTTTTAGGGAGTAAATTTCAGATTAATTTAAATGGATATGATATACTCGTAGGATGAAATAGCAAGTATGTTTCATGATATGTAAATATTAAATTCGGCATTTGCCTTTACGATGGGGAAATTAAACAATGTCAAATTGGCCGGTCATGGGATTTGTACCTGGGACCTCCCGGAAGGCGAGTCCAAGACGTTACCATCTCGGGCTACTTCTTAGTTACAACATTAAATAAAGAAAGCTTCGACCTCAAAACAGAAATATCTCGGTAATTCCTTTAGTGTTAGTAACATATAAAACAACTTAAGCCGGATTGAAAATTTACCTGATTATTTTAAGCTGGAATGACTACAGAGTTCATTTGGTACCTACATCCTTAAATTCATAATTTATAATTTAAATCTAGTCGAAATTAATCAAACACTGTAGGCAGTGGCGGACGCAGAATTTTTTTTCGGGGGGTGGGGGATTTGAATAGGTAGAAAGAATACTTAGTTTATAAAATTGGCCACTTAGAGTCCATATATAGCCTTTTTTCAAATTTCAGAGGGGGGATATAACCCCCTATCCCCCCTCTGCGTCCGCCACTGACTGTAGGTATAAACTTTTTTGTTGATTTGCCTCCCCTTCTGTGAGACTTTCACGTCAATGCCGTCTAGGAGAGGTCAAATCTACAGTCTACAGATCAGTTCAATTTAGAGAGAGCATTGTGTGTGATAAGCACGTGATATGACCTCCTTGGATGTTCTAGTTAGATTTTAACTAAATTCCAATCCGGAATTCACTTTTACGAGTGGGGAAACACCTGAAAACCACCACACTTCAATTAGGATTTGATGTCGTGGTTTCTGAATATAAGTCGACGATGTCAGTTCAAAATTCTCCCTCAGATATGGAGATACCATTAACTATAATGAACAAGTGTTCAATTAAAAATAGTTTCTATACCTCTAATAGTTTCTGTAACTCTTTAAATGAAAAAAGTTAATATCATGGTACTTAACAACAAAATTAAGATAAATGTAAAGTGATAACAAAAAGCAATATAATGAAACCTTGATGAATGAATTAAAAAAAAAACCTTATTGGTGGTTTCTGCAATCAAAGATTTTATAGCTGCCTCCCCATGATTAAACAAGAAATCGTGTTGTTGATACTTTGTCACAATCTATTATGATGGTGCAGTAATATGATGTTTTAAAGCGAATCCCTTCTTCAGCTTGCCAGGCGGAATCTGATTCTTTAATCCATGTTCTTTGGTCCAACTTGTCTGCTCTCCGCGTTGTTGTGCATTCTATGCAAGCATCCTTCTGACATGACGGCCTTGGGCTTCTAGATTTATATCCCAGGTATCATTGCGCGCTGAGAGACTGAGAAACATAAGAACTGCGTATAGCGTATCATTGAATGAGCTTACGTCCTATGCTTACCTTTTCCAAACCCACCTACCATAGTCAGCTGAACACCCGTTGAATCCCTTATGAGTGTTATGCTATATAGGCGTATATGAAAAAAAAAATTCTTTGTATAAAAGATTTCTTTAAAAATCGAGACCGCTGACGAAAGGGGAGAGGTAGAATGGGAAAACTTAATAAAGTCATCTAGTAAAAAGTCACGATGACAAGGTGATAAAAAAAAGAACATAGGATATTTTAATAATTTATACGGCGAAACATTTGAAGATAAAATGTATGGATGTTCCTCTAGTCATATTAAGCTATTATTGTCGAGATGTCTGTTCGAATGGAAGTTTAGCTGAGTTTTTGTTTTTGTTTTTGTTTTTGTTTTGTACAGTCGAGAAATTTATTTTAATATAATACATTAATTGGTAATTCTTATAGCATAAAACTAAACCAGTTTTCACGTCGATCACTTATGGTCCTTAGATCAAAAAGTGTTTTTTTTTTTATGCCAGTATTAGTAACTGAATGTAGGCCTACCATCTTTTTGTTTTGCAAATGCAATTCCATTTCGAAGAGTTTTCGTGTTAATTATTGTAATTGGTTATTATATCATTATTGGTACATTGTATAATTAGGCTATGTCAACAAAGTACTCCATAGTATTAGTTCTTACACTGTCTCCCGTAAGAGCATTTCCTGCAGTTACGAACTTCCAAAGAACCCCCAGGAAACCAAAAACCCTAGTGATAAGGTATCGGTTTATTGCCCTCAAAGTACTTTAGGAAAGCGATGACTAACTGTAAATGTAACTTTCGATATAGTATAATTCCTCACTATAATGAATTACCTACGCAGATATATACAAAACAAATTCCATAAATATTAAAGACATAATTCAAATAATAATGTCATCACTACACAACTAGAATATGTTTAATCAGATCATCCGATTTACGATTTAGCTCTAAACAATACATACCTTAAATGCTGGTACTGAGAAAATATTTAGGCTCTTTTCAAACTGGGTCACTTGTGACGGTCACCGGTGATTGCAGTGAACACACGCCGGTCACTTGTGACGGTCACCCCTAGTATTGCCAATAGTAGCTACATGAAACACAATTTGTAATCGCTTCTGACAACCCAAATGGCAGGTCGACATGTCACTTCATTTATAAAATCTTCAGTATTAATCAAATCTAAACTCAAGACTGGATAACTAGTTTCGCTGAGCTCGATCATACAACTGAATGATGTATATACAACTTGCATGGTTGGTAATCATTAAATACGGTGACCGTCACAAGTGACCCAGTGTGAATTCTCTCATTTAATCCAATGCTTTTTCGCCAGTGACGGTCACTGTGTTTGGGTGGGTCACTTGGAATAACAGGTTGAAAAAAATTTAAAAAAAAGGCACTTAGAACCTTTGTAATTTCCACTACTAAAATAATAACTCTATATTTACTCTATATAATGTCTTCGTGAATTTCACGGTGTCACCACTCCATTTAGTTAATTATAATCCATTACCTTTAACAGCTGCTATTGGCACTTTTATTATACCAGGATTAATTAAATAACTTCACCAATCCAACCAATAATTTTTAACTTATGATGACGAGACATTAATCGAGAAGGCACTTATCAATATCCATATGAACTTCGTAACTGAAGGTCTTGGTCGAAGAATCATTTTATTCCCTATTTGGAAAGAAAGTAATAATTTGGAACTACCGGTATTTATCTTGATTGAGTCTGAAAAATAACTTTTAGACATATTATTTATTCATGCACATTTTACGTAATTTCTTAACACAATCATTGCTCAGGAAAGAATCCGTTAGCGTCATCACAAAACCCTATTACCAGCAAGGGAAACTTATGGATTGTTAACACTGTAGAGATTACCGCTGTCATGTTCTTTTTTCCTTACAAGCATTTCATCCCAGCTCAGGTATTGGGCATAAATTTTACTGCCTAATAAACTGAATAAGAGAAAACATAGATTATTAAATTCCTTATTGTTTATCTTTACTGCGTTGAAGAAAGAGGCATTTGACCACATCTCAGTGACATAAATAACATTCAATAAACAAACAGATTGAAATTACGTGCACCATCTTCGTTATAGAGTTATTGTTTTGTATGTTATTGTTTCTCATCAAGTGCATAATAAAAAAGAAATTATGACAGTGAAAGTGTTGAAAAGACAACCTTGAAAAAAAAATGAAGTCATAAGATTGTGTGTTTTGAAGCCTTCATAACTTTAGTACTTTAGGAATGTTCTGTATGGAAACTTATTTATTTGTTTACTAAACAAATTCTAACCAAAATTTTACCTTAGGTATCTAGATTTATTTGTATGAATACTAGTATGTTAAATACACCAATCTTTGGCATGTTAACACTGGATAACATTTTATACCAGGTAGGTCTATAAGGCCAATGTGTATTTTAAAATGTTAATTGGAAAAATATTATGAGGTACCCTGATTTCGAAGGAATTATTTTTGGTAAAATATTCTTGACCATACGGCTATCTGTGAACAGCATTGGACGTAGGCTAGCCCAAAAGCGGAATGTAGTACTAAACCAAAATATGAAGTTTCTGTCTTCATACAAAGATACATTTATGACTTTGATTGCTGTGTGGATGTAAAGTGGTATAAATTGCTGGTGACAAATCTTACTTTTTTACTCGGTGATTGAGTAGTTAGCAATTTTCGCAAGTTCACAGTCTGCTGAGATCATGGTTTTTCACTAAAACATGCAGTGTCTTTCATCTGAAATGTCCCGAGTAGTAGCTTCAAGGTACTCTAGTTCAAAGCTTACCCATAGCCTTAGCCTATAAAAAATCCTTTGCTAAATTAATTTGCCGTTTTGCAACCTTGGCGTTTTGGATGGCTTTTCTATGAAAATTAACTGATATTTCTCTTGCAGAGGGATGAAAATAAATAGCTGATAATCTCAGCCAATTGATTTACCTCATGTCGGATTTGATCCAATTCCAGAAATTAGTCACTGTTTGTGGTATACGTTATAGTTGTTTATTTATTTATTTGTATTACTGTGTTATCGACATCGTCAGCATTCCTTAAAACGTAATATATTTTTAAAACATTTAAAATTTACGAGGACTTCACAATTTAAAAGAAAACTGACATATTATAAAAAGGATTATTCAGAAGCCATCCAGAGTTAACACTTTTAAAAGTTGGTCTATTGTACTGAAAAACGTACTTATCGCTACTTTGATTGCCATACATACATAGTTATTTATTGTCTTGCTTAGGCGGCATAACTGTGTATTAAAATTATTATCTTGTCTGGTTCTATGTTTATGTACACCGCTTCTTAAGGAATGTCTTCTTGGTTATCCTTCATATACAAAAATAATTAATTTATATAAGAAAGTCAAAGTCATAAGTCTCTCCTAAATGAATCAAAATCTGCAGTGTTCTCTAGGGTTGAAATTTGTTATAATGCGTAACGCTTTCTTTTGCAGTATGAATAAATTTCGTATATGAGAACTATTATCCCATAATAAGACACCATATTTTAATATAGGTCACTTTGGAAATAAGAAAAGTATGCTAATTTTAAATAATTTTTGTGGATAGATTCCTTTAAATGTCTTAATAAATACAAATCTCCTAGAAAGTTTAGAATGAACATGCTCAGTATGAGTTTCCCAACTGAGTTTAGTTTCGACTTCTATTCGTAGCATGTTAAAAGAATTAGGCTATTGTAGCTGTCTAATTTTAGTGTGAAAATGATTGTTAGTTGCTGTAGACTTAATGCTGTACACTCCCAATCGAATTTCACATTCTAGTACAATACTTCTTCTATTTAAACTAATTGTGGTACTTGTAGATAAAGTACAGTAAGTTAATTTGGCTGACGTCTGAACCTAGGCGTAGGCCTACATAGGCTCAAAATTTACACTAACATCTGAGAGATATTTTAAGCTGAGGTACCCTAGACTTGGGTGTCTGATTCTAAAAGAAGTTCAGGTCTAAAAAATAGCTTGATGCAAAATTTGGGGTGTTTAACCTACCATATTTTACCACATTTCATTACAAAGTGGCTCACGTAGTTGTAGACTTGCCCTAGCAATTTCGTTCTTTGGACGTAGGTAGGCTAATAGAGTTCTCTTGAATTTACATTGTAAATTTAAATTGAATATAGACTGAATTTACGCTCTAATTTTTATAGCTACGTAAGCAGTTATTTCTCATGTTAAAACTTGGGAAAGGTGGTAATAAAAGAAGACTTGTAGGAAGACATTTTAATTTATCTTACGAACATCCTCATAACAGTTACAACCTCTGTACGAAAAGCTTTTCGAGTAATGCCTGTAGGGTTTAATATCATCACAATTTTATAAAATACTGAATGTTGTAGTTTTTCTATCAACCAGTGGCGTACCAAGGCTACTTGGCGCCCAGGGCTAATTAGATGGTAGTCGCCCCCTAACACTAAAAGGTTCAAGGTTCAATGAGTTTAATTTAAACACAGTTTAGTGTTCACAACTATTTATTTTTAATAAGTAGTATGTTACTTTAACACATTATAAAGATAAAAAATATTAATAAAATAAAACTGTTAGTATTATAAGGTTAGTTTGTTTGAAAAAAAAATAGATAAAATTGCTAAATTACACCGTAAACTTTTCCTGTGTGCTCGGCGCCAACGACCTATTTCGTATTGCCTATAAATAGTTTAAAACGAAACGTTTATTTCATTTCTAAATAACATTACTGCAGTATTTAATAAAGTAATAATGAAAATTTGACCAATAAAACCTTATATTTTGCCTGAAAAATTATTTTTTCTTAAACTAAAAAAATAAATATGTTTTTTACAATTTTGGCGCCCCCTTCTTTACGGCTCCCGGTGCGGCCCCCCTTGGTACGCCACTGCTATCAACCTACGTTGGCATACCTCATGTATTTCTCGTTTCTTTGGCATTATACGATAAAACTATTTGAATTCCTTCACTGGTTACATAATTTCGAAACTTCCAGTATGTCAGCTATCACCCATCACTTGAGATATAAATAAGATATAGAGGTATACATTTCTTAAAGATGCAAATTAATAATCCGGATCGGACACTATATAATAAATGTTGTGTATCACCATCATATCCAGGCAGACATGAACATTGTTATACGGTTCAGAGATTACTGTCTTTAGAGATTTCCACATGACTGAATATTTCTCTTGTCTGGAGATCCTCAAAACCATTCTATCTCACTCTGTATATATTCCTCCTCGTTCTCTTTATTATACCTCTATCTCTATTCTAGCGTTGTCTTGCAACATTAACCTCAGCCAGAACCTAATTCTGTGGCTGCAGACCCGTTATCAAATGTACTGCCACCATACTCAGATAAATTTTATTTCTCTTCACAATTCATGTTGTTTGGCAACCTAAACGGTTGGCAGAACATTTTCGATCTCATGCGTTCTTTTAAACATTACAATAGCAGTGTTTAAAAATAAACATTAAATTACCAGGCTGGAATAACAAGATGGTCATTAAAATACAACTCAAGTGGGTATTTGGAGTCAATTAGCCGTGTAATTGAATAATTTTGTAGATTTATGAGTGTTACAAGACGACCAGAGCCTTGACTTTCAATGTTGACTAGTTAGAATGCATTTATGGGTGACAATCTTTTAAATGATAATTTATCTCAATTTGAGTTTTCAAAAATTAATTATTTCAATAGAGTATTTAAATTATTTAATTAGTTTAATATTTCTATTAGAATTTAGTTTGCTTTGAGTTATTTAATTTAATATTTCGAGTATTTATGTTAGAAAGATATTAAATTGTACTTTGGCTGCTTCTGAAAGAAAATTACGGAGAACATTTGATGTCGCGAAACACTGTATGGAATCTTAGATTTTGGAAATACTTAAGTTATAGAATTAAATGTCGGATAGATAAGTGCCCATAAACAAAAACTTCAGTTTTACGAATTTTAATTAACAATATATTTTTGGTATGAAAAATTGGGATATGAGTAACTTATTTTTTATTTCACACTTTTTTGCTGTTTATTGCCTCCAAAACTAAGCACAATCATTTGTTGGCCTTATGTTTGATTCGCTCTATAATAGTAGAACAGGATGGACTGAAGAATTCATAGAGCCCAAATTTATCGTACCCAAGTATATGGAAGTAATATATTTTGTATAACAAATTATGATTATTTCTAAATAGTTGTTTACAACAAAACCCCCAAAAATTAAGTCTCTCAATAGTCGGTATGTGAAAAGCATTCTTCACCATTTGATTATGGATGTTTTACCTTACATGATGATATTCCTTATTCACAGCAATCCTGAATGTGACAATCGATATTTTTAAAACTGTGTATAGTACCATGTCTCAATCTTGCTTCTCTCCCAAGCTGGTTGAGAATGTCGCCCCATAATAATTACTGTCGCGAGAGATGTATTTAGAACTTCATTAGTATTTCCTCCGAACCGAATCAAATGCAAGTTATCATCAAGTCTACAACATATATCGCCAACCCGTCAATTTCTTGTGCCGGTCTTGATCCTTTTCCAATCCACTATAAAGAGACGGCCTTGTGTATCATATTTTCAGTCTGTTGTGTTGGATTTATTTTTTGGTCTCTTGCAGAAGTATAGCGTACAATAATAGTGAACACGACTCCATTAAATTATTGATAATTTCAAAATGTCTCTAACCAAAGTACATATTCATTGTTGTATAAGAATTATAAATATTCTATCTGTTCGCTGCTTCACAGTTGCTTTTCCATTTATATAACCAGTTTATTTAACAGTTGTTTTAAGACTTCCATGCTTTTTTTCTTCAGTCAGGACTTGTTTGATTTTATGAGGAGGACATTTTCTCTGTTCTTGTGTTTGAAATGTCCGATACACTATATAGCTCATGTCCGTATACAGGGTGTTTACAATTTATTTTAAGCGAATCTTATCGATTATCTGTGATGAGAATACAGGAGAGATTTAGGATAAAGAACGGAGTAAAATAATCTTGATTGTCTAATGAACGAAATAGTAAACAGAGATTTCTGTTGGTAGAAGAAATCTCATTTAAGGATTTTTAATGCTTTAAACGTTGTACACAGAAAAAGAAATACGAAACATAAACCTGCTGTCTTTAGCTTCGGTAATTATTTTTACTACTGCCATTCATCTTTCATGATCTTGTAAGCAAGCTTGCTTAGACCATGCTGGGCACGTATACACTGTGTTGAAAGAAGTTTGGGAATTGGATTCCATAGATTAGAAGTCGCGGCGATTGAAAATTATTAAGAGTTTACTTCAACTTTCCAGACAACTGAACGTCAATAATAAAGAATAATTCAATATGGACAATGTCTTGATAACGTAGAGAGGATGTACATAATAGCCTACATAAAACGATTTACCAGTACTCATATCCATTTTTTATATCTTCTTTGTTTATATATTCTTTGGATTTTTACACCTACATTCAGTTTCTTAGTCTTTTCTGTGTATAGCCTACTGATGAATTCTTAGTTACAGGTTGCATAAGAAATAATATTATTTTTAGAAGCTTGGCCTTTTGACACCTCTTTTCACCTAACTTATTATCTACTATTAATTAAACAAAGAAATAAGTAAATAAATTAGTAATATTTCTGAGTAATTGAGGCATTTTATGTATAATTAAATACGTTGTTGATAAACTATTAAATTACTGGTTTTTCTTTTATTAATACGTTGTTTCAATTCATGCTACACTTTATGAATGCATTTTAAGGTATCTACTGCGAAGGCCTATTACATTATTAGGCCTACCTCTAGCTACATGCTTCACACCAGCAGGACTGTTGCATGGCCAACGCGTTCGCCCGAGTTTACTGTTTTTTTTTTCTTTGGGGACATGTCAAGAGTATAATGAACTTAACTTCAACTGCCATCAGAGATCAGCTGACTGCCGATTAAATGCTGCAATTGGCCATGTCAAACATAATCCTCCCATGCTCTACGGAGCTTGGGGATCATTGCTGCGCTGGTGTGAAGCATAGAATCAGGCAGAGAGTCGACTATTTCAACACATTTCATGAGAAAATTCCTTTTAATAAAATTTAATTTGTACACAATGGCGTTTATTTAATGTTCGAACCATATAGGCGAGCACCTTGACCCATGCGCATAGGCTAACTCGTAAACGACGTATTTGCCGGAATATGTTCCTGAACAAACAATGCTCCTTTCTCTATGATCCATGATCCCTAACAGTTTATCGGCGAAGTTCTGTTGCACTCTGTTTAGCTTTTGTGTAAAGACAGTTATTAAAGTGTTTTTAGAACAGAAAGGGAACCATCCCGGTTCTTTTCTCTTGCCACCTCAAGCCTTTTTTACTTGTAAAAATACTCGATATAATATGCCTAAGCAGTTTTATGCCTATATCTACGAACAAAAGGTTTTTATTTTTAAATCAATCCGTTGTAATGATAGGCCCATTCAGACTATTTGTCTGGTTTGTGAAATCGTACCTTTATGACTGACTTCTAGCACTTGTGCTTAAGAAATTATATACGCTACCTGTCAGATTTCTTTCTGTTAAGAAATCAGTTTTATTTGAAGTGTACAGTGTACACCGTTTACTCCTATGCAGGCACCTGCAATATCGACTGTGGTAGAAGTAACTATATAAAATATTCAGCTGCGCCATCTGTGGGAGTAGGCCTAATAAAAAGAACAGAATTAAGTTTCATTTGTCGAACGGAAAATGCCCCTATTTATATGAGCAGATGTTTACAAAGTGTACGTTTTATGATCTGGTTATGTATACGGACAGAGGAAATTAATGATTACCTCCACTACCACCTCTAGCGTGATCGACAACGCATTTACCGAAATTCACGTATGTAGACATCGCCGTGCATGCTAATAAAGCTGACAGAGAACCGGTGATGGGGTTGTCGGAGGGGGGGGGGGGGAGAGGAAAGAGACGAGTCTGGACTGCCTATCAGAAGTTGGTAATTATTATGAGCGATCAAAGGTGCTATGTGAGGAATTCGTGTCTCTGAGAGCAATTAAAACTCGTAAACATGTAGTTACAAATGAATTATTTAAAAGGCTAATACTCGATTTATTTTTCCCGCTCATTTAATGGCTTCTTATACATTTTAAATCCAAGCCATGAACATCTTTATTGTGCTCAGCTGTATCCCGTTGACTTATTAAGAATGCTTTCACATATGATATTGACAACCAACATATGTCATACCTAAGTTACATACCTACACTAATTAGTCAGCTGATGTCATTTGACTCATTTTTAACAAGTTCAATTCTGTTACCTTCAATTCCAGAATAATTAACCTGCAACATTTTTTTTTGTCATGAAATTCAACAAAATGTACAGCTGTGTTTCCAATGTTGTTAAACATACAATTTTGATTAATGATAACTTGTCAGGGACACGGGTTTATTCTTCAGATATGTTTATTGATAAACGATTCCATATAAACTATACCATACATAAAATTACTCCATAATGATGTACATAAGGATATTTCAGAATTTAACTTATCTTGCAGATTAATTGCTTATGCCATATTCGGGTCACATATTCAGGATGTCAAGGATTCTAATTCTGTAGTCGGGTTATCTGACTGTGTTTATGGGGTTTTCCCCACCAGTAGAGATAAATGGCAGATAATAATATAGTTATTATTCACTTCCGAATTATATATAATATACATATGATAGTAATTAAAAATAAGGCTAAATGATTTGTATTCACACAAGGCTTCTGTTAATTATTTAAAAAATAGTTTTATTATTTGTATTATTACTGTTATTATTGTTGTTGTTGTTGTTATTATTATTATTATTATTATTATTATTATTATTATTATTATTATCATCATCATCATCATCATCATCCATTCTGTTAGTGTTAGTTTAAAATTGCTGTAAATTGAATCCCTTTCGTGTTGTAAAAATCCGTTGATTTTAAGAAAGTGGCAAAGGCTTTATTGGTCGCCATCAGTTGCCATCTATCGCAGAAGAACTGATTGCGAAGGGCAGCCATCTCCGTTTGTCTGAGTGAATTTAAAATTTCAAAACCTAAAAATTTAATTATGTTGGAACAGAAACAGTCGTATGCAACTTGCATATAATGATAATTCTTATGAAACTCGTCTTAATAAATGCCATTATAGGCTCGTTGCATAATATACTGTTCTTGTACTCTTGTGTCTTCACGAATTTATTTAATCAATCATTATTACGTGTTATGGACGCCAATGACCTTCGCTGTTGACGCGCCCCTAAAACCAAGCTAGGCCTACACCAACTATTGGTTGTAGAAGTGTGCTATTTTGGGTCAAAGGCAATTGGAAAGTATCCTTATCTTGAAGTGCAAAATTGATCAGTTTGAACTAAAGATGTTTTTTAATCCAAATTATTTAACAGATTTGGTATTACTTAGACTAATATATCATATAACCCAATTTATTTATAATTTTTATTATAATTTTCTGGACTCTATTTCATATAACCCAATCTATTTATAATTTTTATCATAATGTTCTGGACCCTCGGAACCGTACTTGCTATTTCAGCTTATCACGGTACTAGAGTAATAGTGATAATAATAATAATAATAATAATAATAATAATAATTGCCATATTTATAGCTTTTAAATATATATCTTACAGTATTTTATTTGATGTGTTTTTCTATAAGTAGACTAAAACCATTAATATTACTAATGTAAAATCATCTCTGAGGGCCCATGTCGTAGATTTATGGCACGTAAAGAACTCCAAGCCTAATTAGAACCTCTGGACAAAATTTTCTGGCCCTTTCACGTTCAACTTTTTTCCTGAGAGGGTTTGTGAGGCGATTTGCTTGCCACCGTCCCTCTGTCTTCTCATGGAAAATAAGCGTAACAAAATTAGTCTAGGTACTGAAACTTTCACCATAAGGGTTAAAGAAAATCGGATCGGAAGGTGACCTAGTATAAGAAAAGATGTTCACGTTGAATTGTTTAATACTCCTGGAAAAACCAAAAATATTTTTAGCGAGAAAACTTTTTTTACTTAATTAACGTAAATTTAAATATTCTGAAAATTTGTATAACAGTTTAAGGAAACTGAAGTTTAATATGGTAGCCTTGACGTCTGTACAGCGAGCAAACATTCCGCACCCTTACCGAGCAAGGCTCATCCCTACAATAATAACTATTCTGTGTTTCAAGCAAGCTTCAAAGTATTCAATTGACGCCCCTCGGCAGCAAAGCTCTCTGTTATGGCCCTCATACTGTAGGTTTGACTTCCAGGATGGAAGATGGAGAATCTCTGGGCTAGGGAATTCTAGGTTGGTTCAGCTGGTTAATAGCTGGAACGAGAATTACTGGCGTTCTGCAAGAAATCCCCTTACACAATTCATCCCGTTGTCATTAGTCTCCGAGCGATAGTAATAACAGCAAACCCTCGGCTCTGTCATGTTGAATAAGTAGTGATTTATTTTGCTTTCTTTCATTCACATACCACAGCGACAATGTGAAAACAAACAAAACCACGGTCAAGAAGGCGGGGAAGTAATAAAATAGGATTTGCTGATGGACATGAGTACGCTTGAAGTGGATAGGCTAGGAGCATGCCATTCCTGTGGGGATGTACTTTAAGGGGTGTATATCGAAGTGATATGTTGAAATTTATGTATTTTGTTTTTTATTTATTTATAGACCGTAACCTGGTGGTAGTTTACTAGTTTTACGATCTTATAATACATAAACAAAAACACAGTAACAATACGTCAACCAAAACACAGTAATAAGACGTAAAATAAAACACAGTAATAAACATGAACAGAAGTAATCATTTTGCATAAACAGAAACTCAATTATAATTAATCATTACCTGTTCGTGTAGAGGAATTCCTACGTAATGAGGTGATATATTATTTTATTTATTTATTCTGTCAACTACAGGAATAAATCTCAATTACAGTTGGCGTAGTTTCGCCAGTAAATGTTGTGCAGTGTAATAGATTAAACACAATGTACAGTTATATAGGCCTAAGTAAATGTGTGAGGATAAAGAAGATACATGAATGACTTGTAATAAATACAATTAATTTAACAAAGCAAACTAAAAATTAAGTCAACACATATGGAATCTATAACACATCATGAAGAAAGCCTGTGTAATGTTTGAATGATAGGGCCTAAGTCAAAATCCAGAAGAGCAAGTTATTTTGAAATGATAGAGAATTATATTTTTTACATGTTTGAATTAAAGGTAAACATTCTCACATTTCTGACTGAATGACAGGAATATAGCCTATAACAGTTGCCTGTTTCTTAAATTTAATTGTACTACATTAAATTTAATATGTTTTATAAGTTCATTGCTATCAATTATCCCATTGATAATTTTATATAAGAATAACTGTTGCGCTACCATGCTATGAATTATCCCATTGATAATTTTATATAAGAATAACTGTTGCGCTACCAATCTTCTATCAATTAGCATTAGACCTATAAGAAATTCTATCAGTTAAAGCAGATCTACCATATTAAAAAAATACATTTATCATAGTAAACTCGTCTGAATTTTTTCTATATGATTAATATGAGTTTTGTACATAATTGATGACATATTCTAACTTCCTGAATTCATAACTATTATAAAGTAACTGGAAAACATGTTTATCATCAATTTTCTTGTTGTTACGAAAAATTAATCCAAACTGTCCTTAAGCTTCGTCTATTATATCATTGTACTTTCGGAAATCTAGATTATAGATAATAATTAAATCTAAATCTTTAATGGTAAATATTCTAATAAATGTTTCCGAATTCATACTGTACTGAACAGTCGGGTGATGGGAAAACCTGTGATAACTTACGAAATAACATTTTCCAACATTAAACGCCAAATTGTTTTCCATACTACAAATATTTTTAATTCCTCGGGAATTCTCGCAATTGCAGTATTCTCCTCACCCTTAAAATATTAAGTAGCCTAAATTTACATTGTAAGTACACATAACCAGGGGTCAAGATTTTTAGGTGCAATTTTCTTATGGAAAAAGGAAGGCAAATTGTGCTAAAAATAAGGCAAAAATAAAGGACGAAGAGGTGTTACTAAACTCGTTATGTAACAAACATACATCCACGATCAGAGGCTACTGACTAATTCCAGTGAAATTAAATGGAGAAAGTGAATATTTAGCCACTATTGTTCAATATTGCCCCGCGTTTATTGAAAGCAGACAGGTCCATTATTCCTACGTTCACTGCAAGCTGAGGAAAAGTTAATTGAAAGTTACTTAATATCTTGGATACTGAAAAGAAAGTAAAATCATTAGGCTATAGACCTATAATAAAACATCAGTGAAACTCAAAAGTAGTATGCAATAAATGCTGAAATGCGCTTTAGAAGATTATTTAAAAGATGCAGTAAAATAATAAAAAAATAAAAAAGGAGGTTGAAAGCATTTTGGTCACGGTGGAGATAAACGGGATAAAGTCCTATTTCCCCTACGATGTAAGGTGCGCACTTAAAAACCCCAACCCTGTACATAACTTGAAGAGAAGGCCCAAGAATTTGATATTTTAGTAGACTGCCAGCAGATGTTATTTCGGCATATTATGTCATAGAACTGAGTTACGCAAGGCATAAACATAAAGTATTGCTCCTGTAGAGTATGTTGTATGACAAATAGCAGTGTATCACACATGAAGCATATAGTGACACAAGTGAGGGTAATATCCACGTCACCATCACGAAAGAAAGGTCAACTAAATTTATTTCATGATTTCGGTGATTATACATATTCTGTATTCCATTTTTCAAAGATTCTCTTCACGTAGTAAACTGAAAGCAATAAATAAAGCCGATAAAAATATGGACTTCAAAGATAAATTTATTTCAAATGGTTTCTTGCCCTTCTAAATCTTACATAACTATAATAAATAAATACATCTTAGTATAATAACAATAATAAAACCTTCTGGGGGACTTTTCCCAGACACAAACAAGTCTTTTTATATTCCTATTCAATTGGTCTTTTATCGGTAGATGTAGGATTTTGATGTGGTTTCATTTGGAAAATATGCAAGCAAATAGGTAGAGAAAGTGTTTCATACCATTTATTTTTTGGTAATAATTAAAAGACAATCACGCATTAAATTTTTCAGTATAATTAACAATTTCTAAATTCTCAGTGTCTATGACGATGATCATGATGGTAAAAGTAGACCTAATAATATAATGAAAATAATTGATAATTATAACTGACCACAAGACAGACTATAAATGGTTATAAACTAAACAAATAAATAATGATAAGAATATATGGGTCCCGTAAAATAATCTCAGTCAAAGCCTTATTCATTCTCGATATTTAGTTTAAAACAATTCGGAATTAAAATCTCGCTTGATTTTTTTTTTTAATGGAGTACGTAAGATTTTTAGTGACATGAAACTCCTTCCTTTTTCCTAATAGGGATCTTAGTTCTATTAAAAATATGTATTTTTACCCTACAAGGTGACCATTAATACTCATTTCATGGTCAGCCTTTTTAGGCTATGACTTTTCTATTTATGGTACAGCAATCTCGCCTTGAGGCGTATTTTTGTAGATGTTTCATTACATTTTGTGGGTCACTGGGCACAGGAAGGCCCTAGGGCACTGTTGTCACTTTTGTACAATTGTACATCCTTTGCGCAGTACGTAGAATGAGGTTATTTGAATTCTACATTGTTATGCAGGGTGTTCAAAATAACACCGACCGAATTGTCCAGTGAAACGAGTAGACCGGTCATCTCTCCAACATGAAGGCCCTAAAGCAAGGCCCCCTTCCAAGACAAATTAATATGCCACACTGCTCTATTTTCAGACAAGAGGCTCAGGATTCTATGAGGAAGGTGGGTGTAGGGTTTTGTGCAATATTTCCACTTTCATTAGACTACATCTGGGTATTCTTAATCAGATGATTTGCCTATACTGAGAGAGAAATAAAAGGTGGAAATTTGATAGTATTCATAAGATGAAATTCGATAAATGTGATAAAAGTTTGGGGTGGAAACATTCGGAGCCTGGAACCTGTATCAAGAGGAATGTTCCACGAGTTTCATTAAATTCGGAAGCTCCGATGATCGAACCTGAGACCAATAGTAGGCACTGTAGTTACGATCAGTATCGGTGAGTTATACGAGGAACCATTTTTTATATTGTTAAAAATTACTGTATTGTTAGGTAAATACAGAATAAAGTGAATTCTAATTTTTATTGAAATTCCATCCCTTAGTCTACTATATTTAATAGATGAAATTAATAATAAAATCATAAGATTAAAAACAATTGGACACCATTGATATTGAAGTTAAGAATATTCAGATTTCCTTCAAGTAGAATTTGATTCCTATATAATTCCACAAAATGAACACCTTTAAGCCAGGTACCTGAGAAGATTAAATGTTTTACCGCTACAATGCAATCGCGCCACAATGCATTTGCGCAAAATGTATAATATGTTTGTTTCAGTTTAGGTTAGCAATGATCTGATTAGAACATAGTTCCGTCCCTCAAATTATGTATATTAATGTGGTATGGTTAAAATGTATTATCTTGATAAAAACCTTAGTCGTAAAACTTATCCATAAAACGCTTAATTTGTCATTATTAAAGCGTTAGGTGTATTTGGGTTTATTCAGATATAATAGTATTTTACATACTCTATTCGTGATAGCTGGTAGGATTTGTACTTAGGCCTATTAAAACTTCCATTCTCTGAACATTGGTTTATATTAAACTTTTCGTCCATCCCATTAATCGTCATGTAGGCCTAGGTTTCTGTTTGAAGTGTATTATGAACGTGATAAACTTTGGAAATATCTGGATACGGGGGGATAAAAGAGGGAGTTGAACTTACACAGCATAGGTAAAATACAGTAGATATAAATAGTATCGCCAAGCGTTTGTCATTTAACACTGAGCCTACTGGAATTACTAGTACCAACCTAACTTCCTTTTCTCAAATTTTGAGTGGATTGTGAGAAGCAAACGTTGTGGCGCTATCACATTGGAGCGCAAACAACCGGTAGCGCAAAATCACTTCAAGTTGGCGCGATCACATTGCGCCCGTAAATTCTTATTAGCTCGTGTTGTCATTTTCTAAAAATATAGAACTATCTACACCTTTTCAACCTCAATTTCGGAAAAAGTAATTTCAATTTCGGAAAAAGTAATTTCAATTTCGGAAAAAGTAATTTCAATTTCGGAAAAAGTAAATTCAATTTCGGAAAAAGTAACTTCAATTTCGGAAATACGAGGGTATAGTAAAGTTGATACCACGCTACGACAAATTACTCAATCGGAGCGAGATTATGTAGAGAAGTAGCTAGAAGGTGTACCTATATGTTCCAAATAAAATAGTTTTGATTTTCACTGTGGTTTTCATTTTATGCTCCATCGGAGGTTTAAAAAATAGCCCTCGTATTTCCGAAATTGAAGTTACTTTTTCCGAAATTGAAGTTACTTTTTCCGAAATTGAAATTACTTTTTCCGAAACTGAAATTACTTTTCCCGAAATTGAGGTTGAAAAGGTGTAGTACACAGTTGATCTACTATTATTACTCATTAACTATTACACTTTCGAACTTCTTTGCTATCCTGTACATCAGCAAGGCTGAAAGTATAATTCGATCGATGATAACCGGTGAAGTAAAATTTACAGAATATAGGCCTGAACCTCATCATTATATATCGGTACCGACAGCTTACGAATTAAATAGAACATTTTAATTATATAGCAGAAAACTGAGCCAGAAAAATATACCTGGTAATATTATAATGATTCTGCTATTTCAGAGAAGACACTCTTTCGGAAAAGACACACAGACACAGAGTAACGAAGAAGGGGATAGTCTTAATTTCTTAAAGAATCAGTGAGATATATAGCAGTAGAGGGGGAGGGAAGAGATTGTGGTAGGGGGAAGGAGATCCTTCTCAATGTGCTGATTGTTATCAACCAGAGTCAGAGAAGAAGAAGAAAGCTGGCAAGGAGAAGAGAAGCAGCCATGCTGGATCTAGCTGAGTGGACCAGCAATAAATCTCAGGGGTCCTTAACGTCTGTCCGTCCATCCACTGCCGTATTGTATTCAGGGGTGCACAGATTTCTTCTATTACAGAAATTAAAATGAACAATAAATTATTGCTGTTCAGTTTATGGAAATTTTCTGATTAAGAGCAGCTTAAAGAAGCTTAAAAAAGTTGATTTTCGTAAATACAGATAAAACTATTTTATTACTTTTACAATACCTAAGTCGACGGGTTTTTCATTAGGCCTAATAAAAAATAGCACAAAGTATTTATGAGTGTTAGCAATGGAAAGGAATTCATAATGTGAGATCAGATATTGACGTAAAGGACCTGTCAATTATTATTATTATTATTATTATTATATTATTATTATTATTATTATTATTATTATTATTATTATTATTATTATTATTATTATTATTATTATTATTATTATTATTATTATTATTACGGCATAGAGCCTTATAGAAAACAATTACCCTATTTCGTGTAACATACTTCCTGAGTAAACGCACCCCTGAGTCAACTTAAGTCTGATGTCTCAATTTGAAATTGGACAGTTAAATCAGTTTTCACATTAAATGTAATGATGTAATTAAGACACTAAAGAAGAAAATCCTGATAACATATTTAGTACTTAATAACTCTATAAAACAGGAAAGAAACCTCATAAACTAAATCCCAAACTTATTGTTATTTGTTCTGGAGAACAATTAAGAGACGAACATTGAAATTCCAGAAGGAAACTTGCAGTGAGAATTAAAGTAATTGTATTTAAAAAGCTGTCAAATGAAAGACTTACTCCTCTCTAAGGATACATAAACGAAAAGATAAGTTTAAAAAAATTATTAATACTTTATTAATGTAAAGATTTCAAGAGAAGCTTACGTCAATTGTGATTAACTTACGTTTTTCTGTGGTAAAGACAACTTCAACATTTCCTATTATGAGCGATCTGTCATTTTCATCATCATGTATTACAGTATTACAGTACTAACAAGATGAGATTTCACGGAGTATAGTCTTCTTCTATGGCTTCTTGTGATATGTAAAGATAGCAGGATATGGGGAAAACACTCGAAGTTGTTATATTCAGGATTTTGGTGCTTTGCTATTCCAGAAACTACACTTCTAGATAGAGAATTGTGGGGAAAATACAGCTTTCCAAATTAAGAAATACCCATACGAAAGGAGGTATATCGCGTCGGTGGTAGAGGTGGTGGTGCGGGGTAACATCACAGGTGGCTAGGCAGACTCTTATTGGTTGCCGGCTTGCTTGTGCGTTGAACGATCACATTCCTCACAAGGAGGTTCTTTACTTTGGACAACAGTAGTTACTTACGACGGGACTATGTGGAGAATATGCGCGTGACAGAGATAGTGCGGGAGAATAACAAACTATATCGTAATATAACATACCGTAAAATGGGATACAATAAGGATCCTATGTATTAATTAATTCAGATGAATACAAATTATTTGTTCAAATTTGGGCTAGCCTGTTTTTTCTTTTTTATGTATGTTTAATGTTGATGTTTATGCTTTCATCGGGCACTACTTCCGCATTCTATTTTTTAAGGAAAAATAGGCTGTAATGACTAATGGCTTATAGCCGCTAAAGAGATTTTGTTCAGATAATATTAAAAATTATTTTTTTAGATTCTCACTTGTATAAGAGATTAACGTTATAAGATAAGAGCTAAAAAATTGATCCAGTTCACGTTATTTTCTTATTTTTGTGTGACATGTGATAGTTATAGTCTTGTAGTTATATGCATAATTCCATGCACTCTTTAATCATCTGTGAGCAACTAGGCATGGGGTTTTTTTATGTTTAATTAATTGTATTTCCTGACTCTGCATTTAGTATTCTACCTTATTTCATTCCCATTTTAATTTTGTAGAGTTTTAAATTTTCAAATGAAATTTAGCTATAAAGTTTTTCTCCGCTATGCACTTCTTACAAAATTTTCAATAGGGATTGAAGCAGGGTTGTTCAGTATTACTGTGATGCGTTAATGAACATATTGTCTCCGGCTTGTAATACTCCATTTCTTCTCTATCAGCTCTTAGAGTTTCGGAAGCCCTAGGGACACACCGGTATCTTTACATTGATTACTTGAGGGGACTTACCTCGGGGGCAAAAGCGGTCGCTTCTACAGACTGACCATTTATCACGTTCCGCTAAGTCTGAAGACAGTAGGATTTAGAAGCATGGCGCTCTATTCTATGATGAACTCAACCGCACTTCTGATTAGAGTGAACTAATCTAAACTACGAGATAGAGCTAGTGTACTTGTAACATTCTATTCTTTACCATGGGCCTGCAGTTAAAACTGCTGTTTTAGATACAAATTATAGGCCTAAACAGAGTCACATTGAAAGAAGAACATAAATTGAACAAATAAGTATAATAATTTTATATAACGGAAAAGATTTCCCAGGACAAAATAAATATCCACATTTAGTATGTTTGTTTGAAAAGGGAATACATATTATCGACTTCGTCCGTCAAATTCGCTCATAGATTTGGCCTAGAATAATGCTCATAGATTTGGCCTAGAGAAATAGAACTGATATCATTGATCCATTAAAAATAGTCTAATATTTCTAAAGAACAATATTTATCTTTGAAATAGGACAAAGTAAGCATGGTCAATAATGCGTATTTTAAAGCAGTATTTGTAAATTTAAATGGGAATACGAGAAACATTTTTTTTCAATTGACACCCCAGACCTTGGTATTTAGTCTGTATGGTTTTGGTAATTTGCTGTAGACTATACTGTTTACTGAAAAATTATTTTTTGCATGTAAAAAATAAACGGTCCGTTACTTGATCCGTTTTAATAAGATATCATTCGCGAGTTAAAATCATTGAGTTTTTATAATAAAAATGATAAGTTGATAACATATCTTTACAATTAGCACTTATTATACTTTAAAAGCAGACATTTCTAAGACTTAGATGTTACTTAACCTACTTCTCATAACCACTTGTAGCCAAACACAATCACTTAGCTACATCAGAGTTCAGCATTACAAAGCATATATTAGAGGGACTGCTGAATAGGTTTAAACCAAGCGGGATATTGAAGTGATTACCATGTGCTATTGTTATAACAATTAGGGCTGTAGTGATTAATCTATTAAAAGCTTTTATTAATCATGCCATTACTTAGTCGGTAATTGAACACTAAATTGGGTTAGTCTGTTGACTCACTTAAAACATGAATATGCAGTAGTAAGAGAAATTCGAGAGGTATGAGTGAAGCGCTCTTAGTTTACTTTTTAAAATTATTGAACAATATAATCGTCCACTAAGTGTGTGCTTTTAAATATCTGAATACTTGCGAACGGATTATCAATAATATTAAAATTTACATTAGTTTGGGCATATATTAATTTTACACTAGAAGCCGTTAGTATCTAGGTTTTAGTTGTAATAACTTTGCTGTTATATTATTGATCCAGCATGAAGGGTATTTTTAATTCATAAACAGCATACCCCATTACAGGTACCCCATTACATATTACATGCTCTATTTAACAATCAGTTAATAATTACATTATCTCAGTAGCTAATAAAATTATAATCTTACAATATGTTATGATACCCTACCCGACAGATGTATTCCTATGCATTAGTTATTTACAATATCGCACTTAGGCGTGTATTAATTTTTTATTCTAGTTTTGAAAAGTTTATTGATTTGATGAACAATTCAAGGTCTTTACTAATAATTTTGTGTCTGATTGTAGGCTAATGTTTTCCATTCTAATAATAATAATAATAATAATAATAATAATAATAATAATAATAATAATAATTATTATTATTATTATTATTATTATTATTATTATTATTATTATTATTATTATTCCTAGAAATTGGTAATGATTTTCATGTAACCAAACTGCCAAACTCTACAATACAATACGAGTATAATTATTGTTATAGTTGTTATTATTGTTAATATTAGTATTGATGCTTTTATTATTAGTCTGATATAATTATGTTGTGTTAGGTTTAAATGTTATCAACTTTTGACTTTGGTGATGTCAAATAAACCCTCATTAATAATATTTCTACGTAACTTATTTTCCAATGGACATCATTGTTTACAATGCTCAGAATGCGTTTTCTTTGTATACCCATCAATAAATAAAACCGTGCACATAATAAGTATTACTATAAAATGAAATTTATGTTGATTTTTGCTTCCATGCAATTCTGTATATCGAACAGGATTGTTGGAAACTTCTCAGTTTGCTATGTATATATGATCTTAATGCTTTTACGTATATTGTTCCAATTTTAGTGGTAGAAATTTGTTGTAAACGGGTTGTGTATTCTGAGACAGGAGAAATACAATTTATTCCTTGACAATGTGGCCGCAGTCTGGCATCACGGTACATCTAGCACTGGTATATCCACTTGCTTTTGATATATGTTACTGCTTGAAGCACTTCTACAATAGGATATCTCTTCTCCTTACTCTTTTTCTTTATTCCTCAGACTGCATTCTCTTGCACGGTCCTCTTCCGGATGACTCCTCATTTCATCGTTTATATGTGTATGTGTGAAAGAGATAGAAATTTGAAGCCTATACCCTTGTGTCTATCTTTCACTCCCTCTTTAGTTTTATTAGTTCCATTCTTTCTTCCCTTCATCCATCTTCTACTCTTTATTTTTTCTTCCTTTTATAGTTTTTATGCCGTCATATCCATTGTACTGCTTCCAACATCGAATGATTGAGAACCTTACATTTTAGTCATTTAAAATTTTAAATTTTCTGTCTTGTTCTTCGAGATATCAGTACTTCTGGGTTTGTAAAAACAAGAAAGTAAATTAAAATATGAACCTGAACGTTTCCATTCGGACAAGTTCAAATATTTTTCTCTTTCCATTAATACAATCGATCCGTAAAATGTATCACATGAATACTTTAGATGGAAACATAAGACGCATTTTCTTCCCATGCCTTTATCAATGCATTAATGATCTTGACATCCAATTAACATTCTTTCAAGGCAGGAGAAGCTTGAAGGGATGTGTATCGGTTAGTAATCGAATTCTTCATTGTTTCAAGTCACTTATTTGTGAGAATGCTTTAAATTGTTTCTCTAGGAATATCAGATAATTAATTTAAACTCAAATCATGACTGGATTGAGAAATGCTGTATATTTAAACTTTTAGGACTTTTCGTGGTGAAGAAACAATAGTTTTTCTGCTGATTTGTTTTTTTTAATATTGTACAATCTCTATCACTTTCGAAAAGAGTGATAATTATATCAGAAATATTATATTTTAAAAATTAAAAGTATTTGCATTATTAATACTTTTATAATTGGTGACTTTGCCAAACTCGTTTTTGTTTAAGTTATGTGTTCTATCCTTTGAGGAAAGAAAGGCTTTCTTTCAAAATAAACATTTTATCTTTAAAATATGGCCAGCAAACAAAATTTATTTTTAATATTATTGTTAGTATTGTTTTGTTATTAATATTGTTATTATTTTCTTATTATTATTGTAATTAAAAGTTCTCGTTTATACTAGCTTGAACATCGGGATCATATCACGAGTTTGGTTCTGCTTGTATAGGCTTACTAGAATATTGACGAAGACTATTATTATCATTATTTATTATTATTATTATTATTATTATTATCATAATTATGTTTATTATTATGCTTATTATTATTCCTATTATAAAAATTCCTGTTTTGGACTAATGTAGTCGTTTAAAAAATCTTAAATAGGCTATATTACGAGAGAAGTACCTAGTCTATCTCAAAGCTGAACAGCAGCACCTTTTTGAACTTCTATTAATAAATGGTGATCCAAAGTTTTTGTTACAGTACCTTAAAAGTAACGTTAAAATTAGTCTTGTACTTTATTTCACAAAAAATGGGAGGCCTTGATCAGGTGGAAAATAAATCACCAGAAGACACTGATAATCAGTTTATTTAACAAACCAATCCACTTTGTCGACACATAAAACAAGTGGATTATAAATATATGATGCATGCAAATTAAACTCATCGTTATAATGTAATAAATAATATCATAGAAAAATAAGAACATCAATATCCAATGATATAATTTCTTTTTTAAAGCGAAGTTGTAAGCGAAATTCTTCCATAATTCTACCGAACATTAACATCCTTTCCAACAACTAAGAAGGCGAATAAATAATCCAGAACTGAAAAAAGCTAGTCGGAAACTCGTATCCATCTAGGGAATCGTCGGATAATGACTAGGCCTATGTTTACCAAAAGTGAAGTCGTCTTCCATTAAATACTTTAAGATAGTGTAGTGAAGTTGGCATCACATGCTTTGTCTTATAAGTTTAACACAATCTATGACTGAACTTAATTTCTCTAATTCGTATTGTTAGAGAGCAAGGAAGACTAATACATTAATAATTGAAACGAACAATGTCATTCAGAAATGACCCTACTTTTATTTTTCGTTACTTTGAGGTCATATAAGTATAATTAAATTGTTTAAATCTAAAGTTCCCCCAGTTTAAAAAATCACACAATCCACTAACTACTGTACCCCTACCAGTGCGTTTGTTATACTATTTTTTTCTTACCTACAGAAATGGGTAATATTTCATACTCAGCACACGCTACTTCTCTAACAGTATTCGTGCTGCCATCTATGGACGTCGCATGAAATTATTTCGTACTACGTGCCGTAATTCGCTGCATGATAGTGACTGTTATTGCCTTATTTATATTGGTTTGTACTTTTGCAATCGAAATCTTTACAAGTAATGTTATGTAGCAATGCATAAACATTAGTATTAATCTACTTTATTATATGTTTTTCCCAATGGAATGAATTCTATGGTTGGAAATTCCATACTACAGGTATTTAAAGCTAAATTATCTCCTGGTTTGTGAAGTCTATATCTACAACAGTAAAATTCCTACTTAGTAATGAAGGTAATAATAATAACAATAATAATAATAATAATAATAATAATAAGCATATGTTCATACTATCAAACAAAATTGGAATTCAAAGAAAACATATTCAACGAACATTCCTAATACGATTACAAGTTAATTAATTCTGGAAAAAAAATACAGAAAGGACAAGGGGGTGGACACGCTCCCCTAGGGAGCACCCTACTCACCCTAGGCGATTAATCCGGGCCTGATTGGAAGACTGTCCATTACTTATGTCCTTCTCTTTCTATGATTGTGTCGTTCAGTATCATTAACAACGTTTTGAACATACGACAAATTTGGGGGAAAAAAGCATTTTATCAATTTTAAGTACATTTATTTATTTATTTATTTATTTTGTGCTGTAATATACACTACAATTTCACTCTCGAAAAGGCAGATTGCTTGAGTTCGAGACTGGCCTTAAGTAGTCAGGAAGTCATAAATAACAATAAAGAATTTAAAAAATATCTGAGCTATTAATAAATAATACATAAGTATGCACTAGTTCTCAATGGGCTAATTAAGTAAAGAAATTGAGATGAAATAAGGAAAAATGTCATAAATACCATACATTAAACTTGTTGCAAATATTATGATACATGCATATCAACATATTACATTTTAAATATGATAGGATAGGCTCAAAAGTCTTATGCCAGTACACGATAGAATACATATCCAGTAGATATATATTACACAATAATATGTAATGCATAAAATAAAATTTCTCGTATAAAATTTAACACATAAGATAACTTTTACATTTCCAACTTGGGATTCAGTACATGCGCAACTTTTTGAAATTTTCTTATGTTCAGTAATATAAAATGTGAATATTCTTTTGCATAATCATTATATCATTACATTCCATATTATATATTTTACATCAGATTGAATACAAACAATATAGTCCATATTATATATTTTACATCAGATTGAATACAAACATTACAGTCCACAAGACAAGTATTTCAAGCTCGGGATATAGGCCTAATGTGTTTGAAGACATAGCAGCCGATAAAAGACTTTTAGCATAGTATTTCTACTTACGAACTATTTTTAATACCTAGGCAGATGTAAGTATTTGACTCTGCATATCCGTAATCCACTTTATATTCAGGTCTGATAAAAACACATCTATTTAATACAACACCAGCATCTACTATAATAAAAATCAAAGATAACTCAGTAAAAATTACAATCCAGTGAATCCTGACGATTTCATCTCGAACTACCATTATGCCGATAAAAGACCCAAGTTTTTCGAAAGAAGAATGGGTCACCATTGTTAACACTTGCCTTGAAATGATTTGTATGAAATATTGAATTTACAGATTTATAAAATCAAGAAGTCTTGAACTTAGGCCTACATACATGTAATAAAATATATTGGAGGTTATGAAGATTTTTTACACTAATTAATATTACATTAATTAAATCAATTAACCGGCTAAATTTAAATCAAACTATCGGTTTTTAAATTTTTACTGTGGTCATTTTAGTCTAATGATCGCGTGGAATTATTCATCTAAAAATCTAAATACATTTGAAAATAGTATCCAGCATAAACATGAAAACGCTTTCGATTGCTATTTGGAATTGAGTCGATCACTGTATTGAGGAAGTTCATAGACATGAACATTTAATTTTCGACATTTTTTTGTTTATCTAGCAATGTAGTTATCTTTATCTTTCTAACAATTTTTTGTAAAATGCGAATGAAAGACCTTGAGCAAATATTCTTAAAAATGCTTTCTCTGTAACAAATATTTTTTCCCTGAAAAATTGTGGTGCATATTTATTTTACCAAGTATTTTTAACATTGAATCATTTCTTTTTACTATTAGCCCAGAATATGATACCTGTTAACTTATAATGACAGCCCGTTGTCTTCCTAGGTCTTAGGCCTATCTATGCTGTATTAATGTGTCAACCTATTCTATGAAACAGGTGCAAAATTCCGGCAAAATAAATCACTCTGTGCCTTTCAAAATCATAGACAGTCGAGATAGGATAATTTATGTGTTTTTGGGTAATTTGTAAATTCCTGTCAGTTTCTTCCTATAGCGAGAATTAAAAATATATAGGCCTAAGTAATCATGAAACAGATATTCATATTTTCTCCAGAGAAAGGAAATCACTGCATGTTTCAGAAAGATTTTATACTTTAAGGCTATTGTTAAGTACATAATATTATGCATTTCTATCGATGTCTAGTCAAAGCATATCCGGTCATCTTTATTTATATAAACATTTTCTTGTCAAAGAAATGAGTTCTTTTGCTTTAAATGTCATACGTTAGTACAATCGTGGGAACTTATACTACCTTCTAGATCAAAACGACGTGACTAGAGGATTTTAACAAAGCATATAAAATAGTTGAATAATTTCATTACAATCGCTGCATTGCTTTCTTCCCACAAGGAAATTACGAAAATTATGTCTCAATAGCAAACCAACAGGTCTATAGCTCAGGATTATAACTTCCACATTGTTTATTTCAAGAAACTTGTAATATAAAAGCTGTAGTGGCTGCAGTAGCTGTGCTAGACTTTAAATAATCTTCATTTCCATAAAACATTGAAAAATGACCTCGACTTAAAACCTCGTTTATACGCCATGGAGCTCTTCGCCCACCCTGTAACAATCTTTGTCCGTAATGCCTCTTCAAAATGCAGCAGGCAGCGTTCGAGCAATGAGAGAAAGAGAGAGAGAGAGAGAGAGAGAGAGAGAGAAGGAGGGAGAGCTTTGCCTTGCTGGATATTATCAATTAGCATGTAAATGGGGCCTGGTCCAACTATAAATTATGCATGGAGTTTAGGCAATGCTAAGATGTGGAAGTTACTTTCGTAGGTAGTAAGTAGACTATAATAGTATTCCACTTTTCTTCCTTCATACTCTTGCTCTATCTCAGTCTTTTGTTCCTCTCTCCAATTCCATTGAGATGCTCTTTTTTTTTAGCCGTCATGTCTTGGGGAGTCCCTCTGCAACGTCCATCAAAGTACTGCTACTCGCTGGGGCTTGTCGTTGCTCCAAGAAAAGGAATGTAAAGACGATCTGTAAAAAAGGAAATTACAAAAAAATGTATACAATAACCTTAATCTACGATGAGCAGGGTTAAAAGTCCTTCTTCCATAAGGAGAATGACAGGTAGACGATAATAAAGTTTCTCTTTCTTTTTTCCCCTGTTGCTGAAAAAGAATTTTTTAAGAATGAATTCCTGTAACTAATCAATGTAAAATACGATATGCTTGCCCCTGGGAGTAGTGAATTGGTTTACTGGATGAAGTTTGTCCCCACGTAAAAGTAATTTGAAACATTTCGTCTATCTTAATGTTGTTAAAGCTCAGATTCTTCAATCTCCTTATGGAAGAAATTCCTGTGTTGTAACGTTTTCATTATCTTTAAATGTGTACCAGGAATACCTTAAATGGGTCACCTCTTTCAGACTGCCAGCACATGAAAACACCATCATCTTAAACACAGGTTTCACTTTTACAACCAAACTCATTTCAAGAACTATAAAAATCCACATTCTCAATTTGATTTTTACCTAATTTACTAAGCCATTCGGTCGGAAATTTCATTATTTGTATGTGTGTGTGTGTGTTTTTTAAATTTAAATTAACCAAGAAACTGGTGCGGCATTGAACAAAGCTGCCATTAGCAGATAATGTTTTGATACAAACATAGGTTTACATTAAAATAAATATATATTTTATTTTATTTTTTGATTCTCCATTATTAACTCTAACATGTGTTATTATTGGAGCCTTAGTTTAGAACCGAACTCTAGACGATATTTTAAGTAAGGTAATTTCTGGGTTCTGGGTAATTTGTAAATTCCCTGTCTATTTCTCCCTATAGCGAGAATTTTTAAAAAATGTTAGTGTAAGCCTAAATAATCATAAAATGTATATACAGGTATATTCTTCAGAGAAAGGAACATACTAAAATAAATAAAAACTATGTAATATATACAGTGGAACATACTAAATCAATAAAAATGAACAAAATATTGCATACACTGATGCTCCACTAAGTCACAGTTCTTAAAATAAGCAGGACTAGTTTCGGAAGTTTTCTCCCATCCTCGGCTGCTGGTCAACTCATACTGACATACTTTAAGAACATACTTTAAGGATAAACTGTTTCAAAAAGATCTTATACTTTAAGGCTACTGCTACGTAAATGATGTTATGCATTTCTAACGATTTCTCGTCAAAACAAAACTTATATTTATATTAGTGTTATTGAGGACAATAACATAATTAAAATAGATAACGATCCTACAGTGAAATTTCAACAAGCTTTAAAAAACATTTTGAAGAAATCTGGCCTAATCTTGAACCAAAGAGACATTAAAAATAACATACTTATGAATCCCAAACCACCTATTCTTAGAGCGCAGATAAAAACACATAAAAACAATCAACCCATTAGACCGGTAGTAAATTTTAAAAACGCACCATCATACAAAATATCAAAAACAATTAATAAAATGCTTAAACAAAAACTTAAGATTAAGAATAGATATACCGTATCAAATTCTATCGATCTGGTTAACAAAATCCAACATATTAAACTAAATGATGACGAAATACTGATGTCATTAGATATAAAGAATCTGTATACCAACGTGCCTACACAAGAGACTATACAAATAATAGAAAGTAATTTACTACACAATAAAGAAAACCCGCTAGTCACGGAACAATTAATTAAATTAATTTCAACAACACTTCAACAAAATTATTTTACATTTAATAATGACATTTACATGCAAAATAATGGACTAGCTATGGGATCACCCCTTTCAGGCACATTAGCTGAAGTATTCCTCCAAAATTTGGAAGATCAACAAATAGGGAAACTTATTAAAAAACACAACATAAAAGTATATTTAAGATACGTTGATGATATTTTCTTAATATGCAAAAAAGACCTTATTGACGAAATAGTTGCTGATTTCAACAAAATACATAATAGCCTAAATTTTACTTTCGAAAAAGAAGAACAACAAACGCTAAATTATCTAGACCTTAAAATTATCAGGAAGAATAACATCATTAAATTTAATATATATAGGAAGCCTACTTACACAGATACGATTATACACAATAAATCAAATCATCCTTTCAATCAGAAAACAGCAGCTCTGAACAACATGATTCATAGATTATTGAACATTCCTATGGATAAAAAACATTACAAAGAAGAACTCAACACAATAATAACAATAGCTAAAAACAATGGCTTCGAAGAAAGTACAGTATTTAATTTACTTAAGAGACAAAGAATACAGAAAAATAAAAATTTGGCGAATAAAACAAATTTATTACCAATAAACGAGAAAAAGAAAGAACAGAAATATGTAACATTCACATATACAGACAAGAAAATACATGGAATCTCTAAATTATTCAAAAAAGACTTTAAAATTGCATATCAAACGAATAATAACATTAAAAACAAATTATATAAAATAAAGAACACTAATACAGATTCTTTCTTGAAAAATGGAGTCTATAAACTTACATGTACAGACTGTAAAAAAGTATATAGCCTATAGGGCAAACTGGTAGGAATTTCAAACAAAGATATAAGGAACATTCTATTGACTATAAACAAAAAAGAAGAAAATCCGCATATTCTAAACATTTACTGGACGAAAATCATAGACATAACAGCATAGAACAAACTATGGAAATACTGCATCTACAACAAAAAAGCAATAAGTTAAACGTATTGGAAAACCTAGAAATTTATAAACACAGACAAAACATCCTTAACGAAAATACTATAGACAATAACCCGCTCTTTGATCTTGTTTGTGAACATACTCCAACTATATAAATACATACTACACTGTTTAGCCCACGAGTCACGCACTACACCTTCTCCATACAGCAGTAAGAGGTAAGCTAACCTATATATATACTTAAATAATTAATATATATACATATAAATTTGCTAATTCCCCCTTTATTCGTAATGTTTGTTATATAGGCTGATGATGACTTGATATATAAGTCGAAATGCATTCCAAGTAACATATTTACAATAGGATAGTGATTCTGGGAAGCTGCCACTAGCATCTTAACTCAACTTTTCGTAATATAGTAAAAAGAAAAGAAAGAAAAAAGAAGAGCTTCAACTATAGAATACTCAAGAATAATAACAAGAAGAATTTTAAATAAGGACTATTTTAATATTTTTTAAGATTGTAAAGGTATGGTCATATCAGGTGCTCACAAAAATAATCATTAGATTCTACCAATACACCAAAGGCTTATATGTACATAGACAACAGACACTTAAATTGTACTAAGCTAACTGTTTGTGAGTGATATAATTACTTTATAAACTGTCTTTTATATGAATATACGAAGGTAACGCTTTTTACAAACTGGCTACGTAAAAAAGGACGTAACTTAACACAAGTTTTATTGGATCGACTAACATAGTGCACTTGATGTACTTGTTTCTTTTTTAGCAAATGAACTAGGTGTAAATGTTCGGATTGTATATTTTTTAAATTCAAAATTGTTTTAACATAGGATATAATTATAACTGACAGGCCCATACCATAGTAATTTTTTTAATTTTCTAGATTTTAGTTTTTGTATCAAATTGTTTTTTAACAAACATCTGTGTTTTATTATTTAGTTTGTATACTGTATTAGATTTTAACTAAGCATACAATAAACAATGTAAACATTGTAAATGTTTTTGGCTGCTTCCAAGTTCTATCCTTACGTTTTGTTAATGAGGGTATAAGGTGGTTTTTGAAATATTTTCAATAGACAATTATATTTATATCATCATTTTCTTGCCAAATAAATTAGTTCTTTCGCTTTAAATACCACACGTTGGTACAATCTTGGGAACTTACACTACCTTTAGTTATTATTAATATGATGTTTGTTAGTATCGGAGCCTTAGCTTAAAACTTGAGATAACAGAATGGCCAAAATTTGTGGAGTCACAGTCTAAATATATATACTGCACGAGTTTACAAGTTAGATTGCAAAGAAAAAATAACAGTGATGTCATATCCCAATGGAACTATAAAATCTTAGACCAATTTAAGGTAATAAAGACCTATGTTATGTTTTTGAAATGTAGGGTTATATGATGAATATTGATGGATATAAATGTTGTATGAAAAAGAAAGTTGCAGAGTAATATACACCTACTTGAATAGAATTGACATATTAAAAAGAAGAACAAAAAGTAAAATCTGCACCAGTTTGCCATTATAATAGGACTAAGAAAATGTTACTTTTAACCTGATTAAATCCGTCTTAGTCTGCCAACTACTCAACGGATTCATCTTAGATCATCTCTACACGAAATATGAACTTAAGTGCAAACATAGGCATACTCCGAAATACATTCCAAAAAGTGAGATAAGGACCAGCGATTCTATACTTCTAACTATTGATGTGCGTTTATGTTATTAACGCCATGAGCTAATTTACATTTTACTAAGGCAATATTTATGTAAAAGGTTCAAGATTGTGTATGATAAACCAATCCTCTACTGTAATGAAATTCGTTAATGATCTCTTAAATTTGTTTCTGCAAAATGCCATTTTATGATACTTTATGTTCGACAATACTGTAATAAGCTAATGTGACGTGACATATTGACATTCATTAAAGTACATATTTTCATTATAACACTGGTGTGGTATCCATTAATATCGAACACGGAACAATTTTGAAGTCTAGAGAGTAATAAACAACTTGTAATTAAAGATAAATCAATTCTGTTCGTGTTAATTTTAACAATATACTAAATTGCGTTCGTTTCATATTTTAAAGTCCCTTGGTTTAAGGTTAAAATGACCAGAGAAATTCCGATTTACCCGCACGCCATCAGCTTCCGTCTGTCGCAAAACACGAAAGCGTACTAATAGCTGATCGCCGAGGTCAGTAGTCTCGTTGATTCTAAAAACTCAAAACTTAAGCATTTAATTCTTTTGGGACAAAAACATCTTTCATATAATGGAATTAAGATACTCGTATGATAATTATGAAACCCTCTTCGCTCGTTTCATAAAATGTTTCGTGTCATAATACGCTCGTTTCATAATGAATTATTCCCTTACACTTATGTGCATTGTGTAAATCTAATGCATATCAGTTAGCATTAAATTTTATATCACATTTCTTTAGGTTTGCTGTAATAAATATCTAACTCTAAACTTATTGATTGTTACAGGTTTACTGGCTGGACACCATAACACTTCAGCAGTTATGGTAAGTCTATATTTTTCTGGCTACCTTTTCTTTACTGCATGGAGATGTTTTATTCTCAATTCTTTAAGCAAGTATGGTGGGCATAACGCATAACATTTACGCATGAAAGACTGGCAGTTAATTAAACTACTTTGGTGACTATAAAATGCCTTAGTGAATGCTTTACCCTGTTCTTGTTTATAAAATTAAGAAGTTAATGAAATTACAGAAAACCTGACATAAGCTTATCTCACTCATCTCAGTGATTGCTATCTATCAATTTAAATGTCTTAACTTCATTTTCAAGTCTGAAGCGACAGAACTTTTATCTCTGTAATCATATAGAAAGCTAAACATTCTTAGAAGACTAAACATTCTTTAAAAATGAAGAGATATCTCAGCCCGGATTTTTAGAATTGCGAAAAATAAGCAATTTTAGTAGTTAACTTATTCAGTTATGATGCGCAGACAGACGGTCTACAGCAAGCGTATAAAAGCATCGGCTCGCGGGCTGCATTCGGCCATTTGCATATGTAACCTGACCTAAATTTCGTTTCAGTGTTATAAGTCTTATAACAGGCGATTTTGGGGATACCTGGTTTCTTTTCATACCTTACTGAAAAAAAAAGAAAGTTTGCCTCAAAGATTATATCAATGTTCGGTTCTACTTAAGAGTGGGAACAGTTATTTTTCTTCGCGAAATCAAGAAAAACTTCTCAGAGACCAAGATTGGCTGTTTAAACACTAGTCATCTCTGATCAAAGTCGCAACTGCATAGACGTTTTAGCCAGGCATAGCGAAAATTGTCATTACTAAGAAGTGTGAAGCCTCAGAACAAAACAAAATAGTCTTAACTAAATGTTCATTTTGAACTGTTGTAATTGGTTTGCAATCTATTTTGTTGCTGCAGCATAGCCTACAAATCTTTGTTGGCGTTTAAAATTTCGTTTTCTTTTGTTAAACTACTTCTTTACTTTGCATTCACGAATGTGGATTGCCACAAAAACCATTCGTATGCACATTGTCTGTTTCTTAAGTTTACGTAATAAAAATATTCTGCAATAATTTTCAATCAGTTATCGTGTGTGGCCTTCGAAACAAAACATATATTATAACCCATATGACCCTCGGGGGACCCTCAGTTTGACATGCCTTGTCTTTATGATAATTCATAGTCTACTTCTTTACGTCTAATTACAGTTGGTGTCTGGAAACGTGTCTTCTTAACAGAAGATCTACTCAACAGCTTAGTCTACCTGAAAAAGATGTAGGAATAAAATGTCAGTAACGGCAAAATGTATTAGGTTTCTTGTTGTTAATGGCCAATATTATGGAGAGGGTTTAGGAAACAAATTTATTTCACTTTATTAAGAAAATATTGCCGTGATAACGAAATGAAATTTAAAATATAGAAGGTAGATTGTATTGCATCTCATTTTCATTCTCATACGTGGGTTCCTGTTACAATTTCAGCCTGCAGCTTATAGATTTTAGATTCATTTTTATTTTACCTTTTTCTATTGGTAATTGTCTACCATTCTTTTACTTGCAGTTAACTTACTTGATATGACTGATTTCGTGTGTGCTTTTTTTTACATTACCGTGACCTGACAAAATCTGAGTCATAAGTATTTCGTTGTCTAATCTATCGTGGATTTCTAAATTTTACATTTCACTCTTCAAATTTAGATTTATAAAATAAACATAATAATTCCAAGAAAACAGTTCTATAAAATTTGTTCAGTAGTATACTATAGGTTATTATGCAATATACATTAATACGTAGCAGACATTTTGTTTAGACTGTTTGCAAAAATACAATTCTTAGGAAGTAGACTTATTTTCCTTTAAGACCTTCTTATCTTAGATCTAGATCTGCTGGTCTAATGTCCTGAAACCATGAGCAATAACTATTATGAACTTACTATAGGCCTTGTGTTCGCTTTTTCAGCGTTGTATGAAATAAATGCAAATTTCTTATTTCACTAAGATACCTTCGTGTAACTAATAGGCCTACAAAAGTTATAGATGCATCTAAACTCTCTTCACGCTAATAACAAAGCTAAAGTAGACAAGAACAAGACGTGCATCGTCTTCACTCTAGCAGTCTAGCACATAATCGTATGACCTAAGAGTGGGACAGATATACTGGTTTTTGTTTACTTACCTTTGATCTTGGAGTGAAACAGATTAGGTAACTTACTTTCTAAAGTATGGACATTATATATTCCTGCGATTTTCACTATAATAACTTCTGTTACTATTTCTGATTCGTGTTGTAATACTGACAGATTACACAGGATATACTGTACTACATTTAAGAAGATAATAGATGGAAGTTCATGCTGTCCACTCTTATTAAAATATTAGTCGGCAATACCTAAAAAAAAGCCTTTATTAAGGTTTAATAACACTATCTCTTAATGAGAAAAAGCAAATTTATTTCAAATCAGTTAAAAGTATCTCCTTTTTTATCTGAATTACATCATTTTGCTGTGGCCTGCTTTGAAATAATGTTAATTTATTTATGCTAAGATTTTCACATAAACTAGTTTGCTATATTGACACGGCCCAACAAGTCGGCGCTATGCAAGTAGACTTTTTTTAAGAAAAATCTCAGATGTGACACTTTTAATTGCTTTAGTAAGAGCCTATTAACGAATCAGGCATTCCTGTTCTAGAACAAGTCTCTAAATTATATTTCTAAATTCTGATTCTAAATTCCACTACTCATAAACTTTTATTGTCGCTTATTTAACTCGTGGATCATCCTAAATTGGAGTTTTATGGTTTATGTGCTTAAGAATAATGGTCGCTGGAGTGACGCATTAGACGTGTAAGAATATATATTCAAGTGTTAACATATTTCTGTAAGAATCATGTTCAGTTCATTAGTGTCCAATCACCTAAGTTAGACTTTAGTCTTTCGTTTAGTAGGAAATGATATTTAAATAAACAATTGCTTACCTAGTTATTTAAATTGATATCCATATTACATCAATCTTATTATATTTCTTTCCAATATTATATTATTATAGTAGCTAAACGGAAGGTCGTTTTTAAAAACGGATTGGACCAGCAGTAACTGACTTAGATTTTCGTGTTTGGTCCTATGACTTTTTGTCGTATCTTCATCAGAGTTAGATTTTTTTATTTTAAGTAAATTTTGTACTGTTTCACACACAATGTAATTTTTTACTAATTTATAGGATAGCAAGAAAAAAAATTGCAGCAATATTGGCACATCCAACTGCAATAAACGTGCCAAATCTTAATAATTCTGTCTATCCCATAAGTAACTTATGGGAAAACCGATTGGATATCCGTGGTTTTACCACATCTACGACAGTTTAATTTAACCGCTCACTGATATTAATGCTTACTCACTTCCATAAGTGCTAAAACTTGAAATTCGGCAGACTTATAGCTTTTATCCTGTAACCAAGGGGAGAATTTTAAAAAATCAGTTTTTTCATTTTTATACCATCGTAAAACTTAATAATGTTGCACATTTTTCTTTGGCTCTGTTGTGGCTAAACGGAAAATCACGGCAGTCTAAATACACGGACTCTGTCTCTGATATAGACCATCAGGTCTTTTCTTCCCACCACCAGGATTCAAGAAGAAAACTACAATTAGAATACAAACATTTCCACAGAAAAAAATACAATAAGAAAAAGCAGCAAATAGCTAAAATTAAGATAAAAATGTATAAAAGTTACAATAATAGTAATAATTAAAATTCCAATATTCGTAATTAAAAAAACAACAAAACCACTATTCAATAATTTTTTTTAAATGTAATCTAGCACTCTTATGACTTTTTTTTAGATTTTTTACATCCAGTTAGAGCTAATACGTTCAGCGATACGTCTGAGTGTGTTAGGTATCCAAACAGTTTTCGTTTGAAATGTCTAAAATTTTGACAGCCCCTGACATTCATGGGTAGGGTTCCATAACCGAATTGTGGAAGTGGTGAATGAAGAAAAGTAAAGATCTTTGCGGTGGGATGATGTGAATTGGTTGTAAAAATGAAGAGAATGTCCTCACCATATCGCATCCTCGAAGGATACACAAAAAAAATCTGGTTATGCACTCACGTAACTTTCTTTAATTATATTGTTTAAATAATGTAAGTAATTCAAATAATAATGTTGAAGTAATTTATATTACTGAAATTAATTTAAAGCACACGCAAAAAACCTCACCCAAGTTTAAAGTAATACTGTTAATTTATGCTATTCCTATATGCATGATTTCTTGTATTTCTTTTTTAGCTAAGAAAGAGATACTCCTGCTTCTTGTATTTATATGTGGCCAGGATACACATATTTGGAAATGCATTTCCTCCGTAAAGTATTTAAGCGATTGTCGTCGCTAATTTGTACACATTCAGACCCTTCGCTGGTCTTAAAAAATTCCATTTTCTGCATACTTGACTCAATTGTAACTTTAAACTGTATCGCATTCATGAGAATTAAAAGCTGTTTAATGGAGCTTGAATTTCAACGAAAGTTGCTACCGGAAAGCTACAATTGCAGTACATCGTGCATTCCTTCATTGGAATGTGGTAAGTTAAACCAAAGTTAGAATTTATTTAAAATTTTAAGGTCGAATTGTATTCTTTCTCTTTAAAGAGGTTTCGGTTTTACGCCTTCTATTTTCTCATTACAAGTACACTGTGAGTTAAAGACATGTAATAATGATTTCACCAAAGGAGTGGAATTTTGATCTTTAATTCTCTTGTAGTTGTACAGTATACTTGTATCTTAAATGAACCCTTCTGCATTGCATTTCTGTCTGTCTCGGATATTTTTAATTTTTTTATTTACGCATGTAGCTGTAAGTGTTTACAGCATAGGCGAGGAGAATTATTCGGCAGTCTAATTTATCATCAAAGTGAAAGACAATTTTAGTTGTGTGCTGTGCACAGATAATAAAACAAGTTTCTCAATTCAAATTATTGAATATCAGTGGTTGCTGGTCATGCAAATCATACCATGGCGAAACTTTTTCAAACAAGCAAAAATTCAAAGAAAGATAAGAGTTCAATTAGCAGAAAAATCTTTTTCGAACAATTAAGGGAAACATTACTTAGGTGAATCATATAAAATATACTCGTAATGGTGGTTTGTGTATTTGATATACATAATACTAGAAACATTGATAATCTCAGTTCCTTATACAAGATCAGTCAAGGTATAGTCAAGTCATCTTGTCACTACAGTATTTTTTTCAAATGAGAAGCGTTTTCCTTCACCGCCAATCACGTGTACGAGCTAACGGAGTGCCGCTAGCAGTAAGAGTCTTCCCTCCGTCTCGCCGTCTCTGATTGGACCGCGTATCTAAGCAGGAGAAGGACAAACGGCTTGTCATCTGCAAAAGACTGTAGTGTTAAATGTTATACATTGCCAACGCAGACCAAACAACTAAATGATCTTAGGTATAAATCACAGACGAAAACTTGGCTAACAACCATTTTTATAACTTGACTGAATTTTTAAATTGTGATATTACTGTATAACATATCTATTTAAAAAACTTTGACATAGTCTATTCTACATTGTATTTAACGGCAACAATAAATTCTTATTCTTATTATTCCTTGAAAAGTTACGTTTGTAACATATTTTGTAGTGAGGTAGAGCAGAATATGTTTTACTAACTTTCTTTGGGTAGATTCCCAAATTCTCAACTTATACGCGTTTTAAAAATAAATTAAGAATTTGAAAATTTTCTTTAGAATGTTATTTTATCCCAGCGCATCCTGTTTCGTGCTGTAACGTCATGTCCGAATGCTGTATAGATAAAACAATGATGAGATTCCATATTAATATTCAGAGGTATCTTAGCAGGAGAGCGTGTTGAGCGAGCAGGCATTTTGAAAAACGGGTGGTGGGAACGCGAGCACTTTGTCGTCCAAACTCAATCTAGATCCCCACTCACGTGACTTGATAGCACATGAAGCCGTCTTCAGTTCTATTCGTAGTCCGACAATTCGGCTCCCCCGTCTCGCCCCGCCCCGAGCACCCTTCAACAATCCGCTACCCAATAGTAATTAACTGAGACCCCCTGGCCAGGTGAAAGAGAAGCACGGAATCTAATATAGGAAATGGACCAAACTGACTATTACACCAGTTCCGACTCAAAACACAAAGCCCCATATTAATACATTGCCTGGCAGTCAATCGATTTTTCTTTTAAGGCTGCATTGCGTTCCATTGGAACAGTAGCTCATGGCCCGTAAGCTTAATGTGGACCACATCATGATCAAAGTCCCGAGTACAGGAAACTCTAAACTAATTTGGAGTATTGAGAGTGAAACCTATATATATATATATATATATATATATATATAATACTATCTTTAGGCACAAACGCTGAAAATAAAATGTAGATGTAATGTAGATTCGCACAATTCGTGGATGCAGACTTTAACTCGATTTTAACCATGGAAAATCGTGAACACCCAAAGACGAGTGAATTTAACTAACAATGCGCGACACAACCTTCTCACCGCCACACATAGGCCTAAATTGTGACATCGTAATACCTGTTATTTTATTGTCAAAAGAAAAAGTGTAGGGTTGAATTGAAAGGCGAGGGTTAAAATGAAAGCATCCCATCCTTGGATGGGATTTAGAGCGTAACTGCATCCAGCTAATTGCAGTTATTTGTACAGTAGGCTACTAGTAAAAGTTATTAGATAAAATTATGGTTAGTTAAATCAGTAGGATAACTAATTAAATAGCGGTATAGTGTTTTGTGGCAGTCTCCATGGTCCATGGTTAAGGTTGCTGTCTGGAGACCTATCGGATATGTTTTGCCCCTGCTACTTCCACAGGCTTTTCTGAGGTAGGAACGAAAACTGTGGTACTATTTGAATAATCGAATGGAGATTCCAGTAAAGAGTACCATCTTTGCCACCTGCAGGTGTCGGCTTCTTCACCATATGCTCTAATCCTTCCATCAGCCAATGAAACCGAAAGACTGAGTAGTGCAGGGGTCGGACTGTAGGCTCTAACGCAGTGAGCGACGCTATCACGAGACCATGCAGGTGGTCACTAATGGTAGACCATGGGCCGAATGGTAGGTTGTACCGCTGGTAAAATGGTTAAATGTTGAAAAATCTTCGACTCATTGATGAACCATCTGCTTGAATGCATTTGCTTCATTTGTTTTGCTTTGCTCTTCAGAAATGCAGAACATTTTAAGAAGAGCAACTCATGGTTGTTCCGTTATTAGCGTCTAATAAAAGTGAAAATGACAGACACGTGGATAAGTGGCTCCAGTTCTGCATCTGACACCTCAATACTTCTTTGCTGAATGAAAGAATGAACAAATAATCTGACACGGTCATGAATCTGTTTGTTCATCCATCGGCCATCTGACATTTTGATTAATGGATCGGATGCTGATACCACGTAGCTACTGTATATATCATGAGGTGTTTTGCTGGAATATGAAGTAGGGGGATTCCCTTAAATTCACGACGTGATAGAACAGTGTCAATTATTGTTTCTATCTCTATTTTCATTGGGAAATGGGATTATATTTTCAGATATTTTGATAATGGAAACATCAGCCTTTAAAATATTACTCTATAGAAATTGTTTTCACGAGTATTCCACAGCTTATAGCTGAATAATTTTATCAAACACAGGCTAATTTAATTTCTTGTTAGCTAGTCTATAATTTAACACTTTGCTCACTGACGTCTCCGGCAACATAAATGCTCCACACTGATACTTCGATAGAATTTCGTAGACCTGCTTTTTGCAGAGACTTCACAGGATTAGGTGATTTTTCTGTTATATCTACATGTATGTTGTTAAGGAATAAATACGAATAAGAACCTACTTTCTTTATTTTCTCTACCTTTACCCAGGTACCGGTACCAGAAGAGAAAATTTCGTGTTCGGCTCTGAAATTCTAATTAGAGATCTTCCAACTAATACATTTTTAAGATCTCCTGGATCCAAAAATATAATTTAAATAAGCATGTATTAGTGTGTGAACAGCTTAGTTTAAGAGCGAAAAATTGTATGAAATCGAAATTTTTTATTTGATGTGACATGCAGGTTGGTGGCAATTTACTCTTATTTTTATTACCATTTTATATGAAGGAATTTAATTTTTCACGATTTTCTCGAAAACGGCTCTAAAGATTTTGTTAAATTTTGTACACGAAGTTCTCATACTAAGAACTAACATTTTTACTTGAATCATTTTTCGTCAAAATTCTTAGTTATGGTAGTTATAAGGCATACTCTTTGGCACGAACTCAGGCTTGTCTTGCGTGCGAACAATACCTTTATGCTGAAACAAATATTGAATACGCACTCCCTGCAATACGACCTGTTATTCTATATCAGACTGTGATGTGAAAAAGTTTTATAACCCATGCTCAGGGCAGATAAAGTGTAAAATATCGGAATTTTTTGCGTGTATAGGCCTAAAAATTAACATATTATTCATCCATAAGCCGAAAAATTTCGATCCGAATTAATTGTTACACCTGATTAACCATAATTTGAGCAGAAGAAGTCATCGCCATCGGTAATAATATTTAATTCCATTATCATACAGTTAACTCATTTGACAGACAAGACTTCTCAGATTTGGAGAGGACTAGAATATATGGAAGGGATTCGATCCCGCCATATGAGCAAAAGTAGGGAATCAGTTAAAGAAACGGTTTCAACTTAAAACAGTTTTAAGTTTGTTAACCCATTTTATAACTCTGTTATTAGAACGTACTCTGAACTCTCTGCATACCCCACTACTAAATTTAATAGGTACATCAAAATTGTCTATAGTTTATAGTGTTAGCTAATTTCTAAGCCATATTTTGTTCGATTCTTTCATGACTTTATTTTAAAACTATTATATTTTTCATAAATATTATGTCCCTTTTTTTATTACTCTGCTCAGCTTGGAACTGTACCAGTGTACCAGCAGTCTTGTTCATTCGAGTGAATTCATATTATTATCTATTATCTCATATATCTGAATTAATTAGTTCTTATGTTTTTTGTATTTATATTTGTAAGCTTATGTATTCAATTTAAAACAAAATAAACAAATTAATTTTAAATCCCGTCAAAACAAAAAATAAATAAAAAATTAGATGTTGACATGGCCCCATATGTTAGTGAAAGTTGAAATCTTTTGTATTTGAACCTCCTCGGCGTGGAACTTTTAAATCACAACTTTATTTTACGAATATATTTTACGACGATGTAAACATTTTTAATCGGTCTCATATTTACATTTTATTATTTAACTGTATTTTTTAAAATGAGAATTAAAGTATAAATTTGATAGAAACTACGTGCGAAAATAATTCCATAAAACATGTGCGTGAAACTTGACGTTTCACCTCTCTCCTTAGCTTATCAGTTTCCTTGTCCTCCGCTAGGTCTTCGTCTAGTTTACATGCTGAAGATAAAATGAAGACCGAATCTTCCTCAGTCCCAAAATAAATATGTGGCACGCTAAGCTAGGAGTTCTTTATGGTTACCACAAACCCTCTCCTTTATTTTGTGCGTGAACTGAACATATTTGAAGAAGTTATTCCTCTTTGCGGTCGTTAAAAACGAAATTCTCTGCGTGTCAGACTTCCATTCTAGTATCTGTACTATGTAGATACACAAGTAAATTTCTAGGGTATTACTCTTATACGGTTATTAAGAGAGCCATTCCTAAAAATGTGCAGATATATACAGTTTGAATGAGATGTAATTATATTTTATTACTTTGGTTATTACACCTTGCATAATATTAAAACTTACAACTCTCAAACATATTTTCGTGTTAAATAAAACTTGTATAATACCTTAATATTAGCAGAGGTAGGAAGAAATAAATAAGTTTGTTGCTTTCATTTCGCATACAATTTGGCTAGGTAATGAAATAACCTTCACCTTTATTTAAATTTACCTGACTTGCTAAGGTAAGGGATAATTATAAGACGCATGAAATGAAATTTGATCTGCTGTTGAATTAAAAACCGTTATATTTTTGTAATATATTCTTACGTAATTTTCTGTTAACTCGTGTGTGGATACATTTTGATGTAGAACAGCGGTTCACAACCTCTTGCAAAAAACTTACCCACCAAACTTTCTTAAGAAATATTGATTGTGCTACATTCTAAATTAGATTTTTGCCCTTAGTGAAAACCGCAATGATTAGGATCCACAACTTATTTTCGCTCTTACTTTTTTTTTTCTGAATATCAGCATGAGAAATAATATTTCATTGCCATGTCCATATCTTTGAGCATTTATTTTCTAGTGATTTTCTTCCAACATAGGCCTAAATGTCTTTAATATGAACAAATCGTGTACAATAACTTATTTATCTACTTGCAGGAAACTATTTTAGTTTGCATTTTCTGTGTACACTTCTATAATTTCAATTGTGCAAACACGTTTCCTAAATCAATTATATTCAATGAAAATTAATGAATCTTTTCTGATTAGCTTTACTTCGAATGAATTATTATGATTATTATTATTATTATTATTATTATTATTATTATTATTATTTAACTGTCTCTCGTCTGAGGTAGCTTCTATGGACTCAGTATACTTACATAACTTTTAAATCATAAACAAAAAATATAAATTTATTCATATAAAGTAATACAATCAAATTATACATGATTATATAATATTTGATATGATTTCCAAAATACTTTCAAAATTGATTGCAGACTATAGGTTCAATGATCAGAATTGCTGACTATGGATATGGAGGCTCAGATTCGATCATCGATACCTAAGATTTTCCTAAGAAGAGTATCTGGAAGGGTGCACTCAGCCTCGTAAAGACAACTAAGGAGATACTTGAAAACTGGAGTAAATGAGGAACATTTTAAATAAGCTTTTAAAAATATTTTGAAATAGATTAAAATGCAAATTCAAACGACATAATTCCGATAATCAGCCATTCCACGGAATGTGAACCTGAAGCGTCCAGACCGTAACAACCTTTTAATATTAATTAAAAATAAATAGCATCACTGAAAAATTATGAAATTAATTTTGAAAATTAGTTCTTTAGTAGACAAGTACTGAAAATAAATTTAATAATTTTTCAAAGATTACATATATTTTTAATTAATATGAAAAGGTTGTTACGGTCTGGACACTTCAGGCTCACTTTCCGTGTAATGTAATCTAATGAAATGTCAACAGTTTGTAGCCAATTTTACACAATTTAAGACTGTATATTATAGTTAATATATTTTATATTTTTAAAGAATATTTTGGTAATTGTTTGAATTAAAACTGTTAATGGTTACCTAAATTAACTAAATGGTAATAGTTTTCGAATTAATGGTTTAAGTAAATGAAATTATTCTGAAAATAATTTTCGAATGCTTCTTCAGTAGATCTATTATGTATGGAGCATAATCCTTGCCGGTGGCCACAACAATTAGTTGTGATTTTCATTTACATATGTATGTTTTGCATATTTACCCGCGTGCTGCCATTAGGAAGTGCACACGGCCCATCAGATATGTTTTATGGGTGTGGTGAGAAGTGTCAGAGGTCACGCAGATAATTTTGACTTTAATTCTACGCGAAGAAAGAAAAATTGCCTTGTCGTGTATGCTCGGTAATGTAATAACCTTCACAAAGAAAGAGGGGGTATTATGAATGCTACTGAAACTATACTAAAAGGCTCTTTCTACGATTACAAGCCAGATTTTTTATCTCGTGCAGACTTCAGAGGTTAATGAGTTACACGCTAGTGTGGCACTGATGGAATAAGAAAGAATCCAGAGAGAAAAATAAAACAATGACCTTAAACTTTGCAGAAGCATAAGAACTACATTACAGCAAAAAAAATGCATTTTCTTCTCTGTAAAGTTATTAAATTAAATTCCTTTTCATCATTCTATTCATGCCTTTATGCCTTTACCTTTATTTGCAAGCTAATTGCAAGATGAAATTACTTAGTAAGCATGACGTAATCATAAAGTTTCAATAACCATAAATTTCCACTAATATTGTACCAGAATCATAATCGTTAATATTATTCCCCTATCATGGTTCACCCCATGTTCAAGTGCCATTCTCATGATTACTTTTCTTTTTCCTTGTGACCTACTTTATATTCATCTGAGTTATTTTTATTTTTATACAACCACCGCCACTAAGTATTTTTTCCATTAGTATAAATACTATAAACGCAACCTTGCTGTTCTTTCTTCCAACCATTGGCATTACAATCGGCTTCGTCATCATCACTATCTTGTTCATTTTTAACTTACTGTACTTCAATGGGACAGTTTTAACACTTCTGCAAAGGCAAAGAATTTTGCTCAAATTATTTATTTACCCATGCATATTTTTTTTATCTAACAGAGAAATTGTGAATCTATTATAATTATTTCCAGCAAGCGCATATACCACATCATTCCATCTCTGGTAGGCCTACCGTTGAACTGGCTTCGACTCCATTTTCACTCTCTTCTGTTTCGTTTTGAAATCCTGCAATCCTCGACACCCTTCTATGTATAACCACACATAAAATATACGCTTGCCTCTCATAATAATTTCCACACCCGATCACGACTTTACACTATCAGTATCTTGCCATCCCTCCGCACAGCTCTTTTTTACCTTTCGTTCACCATGTCTATAATTCGATATGGAATCTGATGTGAAACTCACATAACTTCCTGTGACCAAATAAAAGTTAGCCTCTTAGTATAATGTAAATTGGTTGTAAAAACGAAGAGAATATCATTGCCACATAATATCACATCCCCGAAGGATACATCACCCAAATAAAATTTGATTAGTGCTCTCTCATAACTTTCTCTACTTTAAGCATGTCAGAAGGTTTTTATCACTTCACATCCTGATATAGAACAAACAGCCATATTGCAAAGAAAGCGTGTTCAGTATGAGTGGCTTATAACTACCCTTCAGATAATTTTTTTTTTTTTAAGTTTCAAATAAAAATTTTAGCTCTTAGTATAAGGCCCTTTAAAATATTTAATCAAAATTGTTAGAGAAAATCGCGACAAACGAAATTTTCTTCGTGTAAGGTCCATATAAATTAAGAGGAAGTCGTCGTCAATCTTTGTGTTACATCCCAGAAGATACCAAACCCAAATACAAAATTTTGTTTTCATACGATTTTCCGTGACAAGAGGCCGCATTGCAAAGAGTCGGTACTCAGAGTGGGTGGCTTATAACTACCCTTCAGATAATTTTTTCGAAACAAAATTGAAATAAATGTTTTAACCCTTGGTATAAGCACCCAATGTATAAAATTTAAAAAAAAAACCTTGCAGCCATTTTCGAGAAAATCACAAAAAAAGAAAACACAATTTTCTTCTAGTAAAGTCCCTTAAAAATAAGAGAAATTCGTCCCCAATTTTCGTGTCACGTCCTCAAAAGATAATTAACCCAAATACAAAATGTTATTTTCATACTATTTTCCATTCTGTATTTTGGCTTTTTAATTCGAATTTGGGGATCGAAATTAATATTTCCTCTACTTATTAGTACCTCTGGTACGTGCAGAGGAATTAAATATGAAATTTATTAAAACAGTAACGCTTATTGCTATGACTAACCTGGAGTTAGTCTATGCGAAAATAGATCACTTCTGATTAGAAGTTGGGTCCCTATACTTACATAAAGAGTTTTTAATGTACCTAGATATCATACTGTTAATTATGTAAATATATGCAGTACACATTTGAATATGTATTAAACATAAGAATGTAAGATTGAAATGTTATCATAGTTTTCGCGTTCATGCAAGAGACGCGCAGCAACTATAAGGCATGTAATTTAAACTGCAAGAAGCGGTAGCTCATTACCTCGACCAAGGTCTTCCACTCTGAAGGACATAGGTTCAGTTTCGGTCAGAATGGAATTTGTGACGGCACAGTGTTATAAGTTTCTTTCGCAGTGAGATTCCAGTTGTCTTGTGATTATTTCGCCTATAATCTTAATATACTTAGTAATTTAGTAAAATAAGTGAATATTTAAAGTAGTTCGAAAAATATTCTGGAAAATTTAGTCATGGTAGTTTTCTGTGTTATGCTATAGACCATCTCTAGCACTTATGTATAATTCAAAATTATTCATTCTAAATCGAATTTATTATATTATTACTTCATTAAATGAGGTGCATTCTTAATACGACATCCTATTAGTACATAAGCCTTCAATTTACTAATTATCGAGATGATTGGATTTTAACATATGATCACTGCAGCAAAGAATACTATTCTACTATTATCTTATAGTTTATATTCCGCAAATATTAAAATACAATCTAATTCTTTATTTTGTCAATTGTATTTTCTCATACAGTATCCAAGTTAACCTATGTGAGTGTCTTAATATAATGTTTGAGATCGAGTTTCCGTGTACATCAACGCCAGCTATTAACAAGATAGTATTCAATTGTGAAATTAATTGAAGTTGGGTTTGCTGGGTTTGCCAAATCGTTTAGTTATTTTTTTTCCAACTTAACACAACAATTTGTCGATCGCTTCGATTTTGTTGACCCGCTCTATTTGATTCATTTGTTTATAACATATGACACGCAGAGATATGATTTTTTTACATAGGTATACAGAAGGGGAGAATGCCTGAGTGGGAAAACATTGAATAATTTGGACGAAACTTACTATGCGGAGGTTTTTCGGACCAAGAAACTCGAATCTGAGGTCATCCCCCCCCCCCCGAGTGGCGCACTTTCGGGGATTTAAGGTTTTTAAATTTATCAATAGTTTAATTGTTTATGCGTGATTCACGTAAGGTTCGTAAATCTGTGGTACGTTTCATTTCGAATTTGCTCTTATGGCAGCACAATATTTGCTTTCTTCGTATAATTATATATATTATGTATGTAATGTAAACAACATAATTAAGAATAAAATTATGTAAATCCTGCAGTTTATGTAAAAACGATGTCAATGTTAATAAATATAATGTTTTAATTACTTTTCTGTTAAATGAATTATTTAAATGAAATATCTACCAGTTGAGTAAATAATCGCGGGTGAATCCGCGAGATGTGCTATTCTATAAAATTTGTTTTAATTGCACTCGAAGTAGAATTATAAATAACATCCAATTATCACGACTTAAACAAGTCAACAAACTCACTCGCTGTCATTATCTAGTACAGTATTAATAATAATCATCTTATTCACTCGGCGTGTAATGAGGCTATCATGAATGAATTTCCGGAATGTGTGCGAAATAAAGAAAAATTCTTATCTTTTTATGCAGGTATTACACGAACGCTCCATTCGCTACTGCATAAGTTTTTCTGCTTATTTATACTGTTATTTGTTTTGGTCATGAACACGAAAGAAAATATGTTGGAGGAAATGGCACAAGTAGTTTTTATAAGATTTGATGTTACCAGACTGCAAGGAAGTATGTTGTCGAGAAATTATAATTTTTACTTTTTAAACTGGGTGCTATAATACAGTCTAATTTTTCTTTGGTCATGAAGAAAAGTTAATGCATTTATTGATGACCAGGGCCCGGATTCTGATGACCTAAAATTGTTTGAAAAATGACCTATAAAATGACCCTAAATTTGAAAGAAAATGACTTAATCATTATAAAAAAATTCCCTAAAACTGATATTTTATTTATAAAAAATTATTGTTGTACACACAAAGTTATAGACTAGTTTGTATGTAATTGTAAAAACTGTAAATAACTGTAATGTTGTGAATGTTCTTTTCTCGCGGAAATTTATACTGGCACTGAGGCACTAGTGAGTCAAAATTCGGCACATCCTTTTGTGGTCTGCCGGATTATATTATTGTTTATTGAGGGTAAACAGTAGTTTTTCCTTCTTGCATTAAACAAACAACACTTCAAAGACAGAACCGCTAGCGACGAAATGTAGATAGGCCTACATGAAAATAACTAAATAACGAAGCAAATGACACGAAAATGACAAAATAATGACCTAAAATTGAAATAAATACCCTAAAAATATAAAATTGCATAAAATGACAAAAAATGACCTAATAAAAATGCATTTCTATAATCTAGAGGCCATGATTAGGATTTATCCACAAGTTGACAATGTCTATGAAGCAGTGATAAAAAGATGACATGTCATTAGAATCCGGGCCCTGTTACTGGTAAAATTGTCTTTCATTTCAAACACATTGGCGACGGATTGACTCTTCATCGCTAAAGGCTTTGAACGGTGCGAAGGGGCGGTAGAGTAAGTTTTGTTAGGCTTGTAGGATTCGGAGGTCAGCTGTAAGTTCCTCGCTCACAGGTAGAACGCGTGTAGCGAAATATTGTAATTAATGTATCGTAAGGGGCGAGACAAAGGTTTCCGCAAACCGTAACTCTTAATTATATTTCAATACCTATTCCATAAGGCGGAGAAATTTCATTATCGAAATATGTTTTCAGTCGCACTACTCATCTTGACATATTCTTGCTAATTACTAATTACTCATGTAAAATTTTCACAGACTTTAGATTTGCTACCATAAAATTTACATAAAATCATAATTATTTGGCTATTAGAGTAATGATTTATGTTAAAATGTAAGGATTTTTAGAAGTCTGATTAGTAATTTTATTACACATATTGTAAAGTGCAATGTGAAAAAATTCATAGCTGCATCACCATCTTTGTGGGATAAGGAAGATTTTCAATGTGGCAAAATAACATGCAAATTGAAACTGAAAAACAGACTATTCAAACTGCATAGTTTTGCATGCTCTGTCAGTTTGGAGCGAACGGAGGTTTAAAAATGGTATTAGAGTACCTGTTCCATGCACCCAAACAGCATAAAATTTTGCATAATTATACTTAAGGGTATGATTGATATTTACACTAAAATAAAAAAAAATCGCTTGTCATCCCTTAATTGCAGTAAATGGTTCAAGGACAAAATCAGAAGGACTGCAGTAGGCCTACTTATGGAGATCAGTAGCAATAAATTTACAAAAGACAATACAAATCAGGAACAAATTTAAAGACTACACAAATTATATCCTGTAAGAAAACTCTTACTTCACCTGGAGAAGGCTCAAATGACAAATAGGCTGGAACGACAAGCATATCATTGAAATCTATGCTGCTAGGAAATGTAAATCTTTTACAACCTCATAAATCAATCTATACGGATCTTTCAAGGACCAGCGTGTCTTAATCACATACTTTCACAAGAAAGACAAAAATAGGTGAAAGCTTACGTTACTTGGCTGACTTTAGTGAACATCCGATGGTGCAAGAAAGAAAAAAAAAGTTAGGTAAACAGTTGACTGGACTGTATGCATTCGTGCTTAAGAAGTTGAAGAAAAACATACGACGAATCAGTAAATAGTTTTCTATACAGACCAGTGACACATAGGCCTTTAACAATGATTCTGATAAGATGCTATAATCGATTAAGGATAGTAGTGAACACGTACTGTCAAATGTAAAACAAATCTCTTGGGATGATGACCATTCGGTGAACCGAAGCAAATAGCGAACTACAATCTATAATAATAAGAGGAAGTGTTCGTCTGTCCGTCTGTCTGTATGCGATGCCCAGCGAAATCTACTGAAGGCAGAGATATGAAATTTTAAACGTAGATGGACTGAGGTTGGCCGAATGTACCTCGAAGTCGATTTTTCATTTTCGCTTTCGCTCGCGAGTTACTAGTGAAAAACTGGCAGAAAACCTTTTTTTTTCTCTATAGAAGCGGGTGGCTTCGCCTTCTTTTGTCGTAAGTTGGAAATAAAAGCATCACGATATTTTCAATACATCGCATGGAATTATCGATCGCTTCGATTCTGTGAGCTCACCCTAGTTGATTCGTTTGTTTATCATGATAAGACATCTGAAATTTTAGAACCTAGACCGAAAAGGGATAATGAATATAGGCCTAAATGGGCAAACGTTCGATTTGGACGGAACTCACTATGCAGGGATTTTCTGGGCCAGGGAACTCGAATCTGAGGTTGTTTTTACCAAGCGGCGCTTTCTAATCGCAGAATGAACTTCAAAGCCAGATCTTTAGCTGTTTCGTTATAGGCTTAATCGTTTAGTTTATGAATGATTCGCGCGTAAGTGTTAATAAATATAATGTTTTAATTATGCTGCTCTTAATGGGCGAAGCCGCGAGCCCCTGCTAGTATTAAATAGAAGTAACATTAAGCCTTAACATGTGAGAATTTAGGTATGGCAGATAACGATTCGACAAACAGTAGGCCTATTATAAACTCTGTTAGCCGGAGGAAAACGGTAAAAGGGAACATGGTTATTCTGTAAGCCATTTCTTTAGGAATTTCGTTGATGGTGGCAACAGAACAATAGATATTTATCTTGAACCAGATTTCTTATATTTTTTGTTTTGTTTTGTAATATTACAGTGCATAAATCTACAGCTACGTGTAATAACATTATCATAATGGATGTTTTGGTTAGTTCAACACCGTTATTTGGCCAATCTTGATGGTTTTCATCATCATACTCATATCTTCGCATCGTTACCACTTTCATCCTCACTCGTCTCATCACCAAAATAATATATAGGCTATATATTTTTTTAAAGAAATAAATAAATAAATAAAGTGCTACCCATCGGGCGACTGAGATTCCATTGACACCTAAGTTAGCTGGTTTAAACCTGCTGAGGACATAGTTTATCCAGAATCCAAGTTACCAGCATGCCGTTTTGGAAGGAAAGTAAAGCCAGAGGTTCTGTAACGTTAAATTACGATTTGTTAAAGTTCGTCGAAAGATGGGTCCCTAGTAAAATTATGATCCGTTTATTGTCAAGGCATTCCTCCTTCAAGTCTTTCCATAAACCACGTCCTGATCCCTTAATTAATGCAGGCTTTGAAAGATATGAAGAACTATATAATAGCTATGGTTAAAATACATTTTTCGAGGGCTGTAAATCCCCCGTTCACAGATAAAAATTACTAACAAATTCTGCTGAAAAATAACATAAGGAATTTAGTAGACTATAAACAACACTTTCTTTTTTACAATGAAAGTATATTTTAAATTAGTCGTAATGAATGTTTTCTTTTTCTCGCACTAAGCGTATATTAACATGCTTTCTGAGTTATGAGGTTCAAATTTCTAGACAAATGTGTGAACAAGAACAGACATCCAATTGAAAGACTCACAAATATGTTCTGACTATGGGACGTATTTTAGATTCACTGTAAATTAGTACATAGCTTGAAGAGAACCAGAGTCTTTCAGGACAGATTTAGATAAGAAATGCTTGTTATGTTTGTCAAGTATCCACATTTTTGGACTAGTCCTTCTCATTCACGTTAACATCACTTGCTCACAGATGTGTTGTCTGTTGTTTGTCTCACACTTTGCTACACTTTTTATTTCCCTCCACACCCAGTCCCTTGTATTTCTCCTCCCACCAGCCCATAGCTTCTTTTAAGTTCTCATTTTTTCCCCTTGAGCTCTTTCCTCTCCTATGTTTCTTTTTGTTGCACTAATTACTTTTGCTTGCCTTAATGACGCTTTCCTTTAATCAGGTAATTTCGTATCTCTTTTAAAATAATCTCGCCCGCTCTCTCCTTCCCCCTACACCCCTCTTCGTCTCCATCCAGGTAATGAAATTCTGAAGTTCTAATTATCTCTAACGCGAAGGAGTAGCTGTAGCAGAAAAGGCTTGGAAATGGAAGCTGAGGCAAGAAAATAAGTTTAGGGGCCTCCAACATGAAGGAAATGGAAGGAATAGAAGCCAAGATCTTCATTTTTTTCACATTCTTTTCAAACAGAATAAGCTTTCTTTATGAGCTTAACCTTCTCGTCGCTTTACACACTCTTTGACAGCGTGTCCTTTATTCCAAGTAGGGATGGGCAGATTATTATTTTAGAGATGAGGTAAAATCGTTGGATTAATAAATCACAAAATATAAGCAGCTATAAGCTCAGCAGATCTTGTTTTACGGTTACGATGGCCAGTAATCTAGTGACATAATTCTGCACAAAATGCAAACCTGTTCACTTTTGCCAGTTTTTAGTACATTTGAATTTCGTACCGGTATCAATTTATTTACTGCTTGTTAACTTTAGTGTCGACACTCGCTACTCATTTGGTAATTTGAAATTAGGACATGAATTAATTTAAAACGTAATATCGAATTACCAAATTAAAAGTGACTGTCATCAGTCACCGCAAATGTATGCAAGTAACTTATTTAATAAATTGATACCATATAGATCACTACAGAATTGACAATTTTCAAGAATTTTAATTTGAGTTTATTCACTTCGGTACATTTCCAAACTATCGACAATAGTTCTATGAAACTTTAGCCATTATTTTGTCTGGTCCAAGGAAAGCAGTAAGTGTGTGCATATTTTGTGTACGTGTGTCTGTTTATGTGTATACGTGTTGTGATAAAAGCAAAATGCCTTAAGCAATAACCTTCTACCACTGAAAATAATGAAGTGCCATTTTCTTTCTTTGGTGATAATTTATTGAAATTAAAAATAATCTTTATCCCATAATAAGGCTGTATTGAAAAACTCAACGAAAAATTTAAATTTTAAATTTTAGTAGTGACATGTTAATTAATAGCACCAATTTAGTTTGAAGATAAAGGCATACATGGAAAATAATATAATTAATGTACATGAGATGTGTCGATTATCATCCTACTCGTAGATGTATTTTTTTAATTTCAAACTAAAATATGTAATTGTATTTTTATTTCGACAAAATTTATTGAATTATTCTGTGCTTAATTTAGACAATCATCGAAATTTCTGTGCCGTAAGAATTTATTTTTAAAAAAGTCAAATTAAATTAACTGTGATAACAAACGAATTAATACCTTAAAAATCACCATGTTGCAGCATTCTCTTGTCTTTGTGACTTTGTAATAAGGAGAAATGGCAGTTAAGGTTTTCTCATACCTAGAATTTCCTCGTAAAAAGAGTAGTAGTGGGCGTGGGGAGATAAATATTTTTACAACTCGTCTCGGCCATTACGCTTGCACCCCTACAGAGCTCCTAGTATTTAAGTACCCTAATCATTCTTCGCTTATATACTATGTAGATTCCCAAGTTAATTTCCCTGGCCCCTCCCATCTTTATCATAGGGTGTTTGTGCGCGTCTTAAGGGACTCCTCAAATGGGGCAATAAAGTAAGGGTGATAATAAAGAATGATAAATATTTCGTCAGCTCTTGATGTACGTGCTTAGTGATTTTGAAGAATTCTATGTGTAATTTGAGGGAACTTAAAGAAACCTTTTCAACAACACACTTCTACATAATAATACATCAATTTCCGGAGAAGACATTAATATAATTTTATGTTGCTACTCTGTCAAACTTGTTTTATACTAAGTAACGAAGACTTACAAATGGTTGTTTGTTGTTTGATGAAAAGAAAGTAAAACAACTGACTATAGGCCTATCCCTCTTGCAGAGGACCTGTTGCAAGTAATTTTAGATTTGAGAAGTAGCCTATTAACATTCCTAATTTTTTTTTTTTTTTTTATAGAAACAGTGTTAAAATCTCATTAAATACAATAATTTACAAAATAAGTAAGTTAAATTCGTTTTTTTGTCCACCGCTGTGGCTCAGGGGATGCGTACAATCCTCTCACGCAGCGGGCCCGGGTTCGATTCCTGGTCGGGACAAATTACCTAGGTGAGGTTTTTTCCGGGGTTTTCCCTCACCTGTGAGACAGATGTCGGGTAACTTTAGGCCCTTGTGGTCCCCGGATATCATCTGGCCGTCATTATCATCTTCATCCCCATCCTCGCCTTGTTCTGAGTGAGTGTGTGTGTGAATGGTGTGTATCGTCCTATGTGTTCGTGTTGTCTCGGAGGTGGCCCCGGCATTGGGCTGATCACTCATCCGAGGAGGCCCTCCATGTCCTTGTCTGGTCAAAAAAGTATGTATGTGATCCAAAGATAATCCCTCTCCCGACAGGTCGCGGCTCTGTAAGGCCCGGGCGGCTTGGGTCGCTCCTAAAAGGGAGAGGTAAAACTACGGCAAAGAAAGAAAAGAAAGAAAGAAATTCGTTTTTGATCAATTTTATTTCTATTGTTTCTTTTCATGTGTAGGTCTGTAACCATGTTAAGTGGTAATCGTGTGTAAATAAGAGCACAGTGGTTAAAATCTACTTACGACCGTAATGCATCATTAAACATGCTTCAAAGAAATTACTCTTGTTAACTTCAGGAGTACCTTTCGTATTTTTCCTCAAAAGTAGTAACTTATTAGTAGTAATATTTTTCTCAAAATTTAAGTCTAATTCAAATCTATGTGATTGTATTGAAATGGAAAGTGTACTATTAGGTGTTCAAAGTCATGTTGAACTATTTTTCGGGAAACTAAACTACTGTAAACCAAAAAGCAGTATTTTAATTACTATAATGGAAAAGTGGATAAGCTACACTGTATGCTATACGGTAAAACAATAACATTGAGTAACTGTTTGTAAACAGTAGGCCTATAATTTTTTAGAAGAACTTTTGGAGAAGAATGAACGTCCGTTATTGGACTTTCGAAACTAAATTAAAATTTAACTCTTTTTATCTTGGATAAGTCTTTGAAGCTTAGAGCAACTGGGCAGACTAATTTATGTTGAACAGAACTTTAGCTATGAATTGGTAAAACATGCCTGCAATTACTGGTATTAGAATCGAAAGTAAACCGAAACAGTAATTACTGGCCAGGTTTTACAGTTCTCTAGCGGGACTGTGATCGGCTTCATAATGCGGATAGATGTAAGAGGCCGCTGAATGGGGGTAGCTAAATAAGGAATTTACACATCCAGGCCTAGTGATTTATCAACAACTGCCATTGTCCAGTGCAAACCTTGTTCGACGAGTCTCTCGCCCGCCCTCTGGATCGTCAACTGTTGTGTCTGGTAATCAAAGCCTCTTTCAAAAAGAAACTCCTGTTTTTTCTGTGTTTACCATTCAATCTTATTAGCTAAATGGGTGTAGGGTGTAATGTCAAGTTTGGCAATTTTGGTTTCGGCCCATGACAGTGGCGTATCATTAGTAAGCTAATCAGCTACCTATGAATTATAAATTCCATATTATTTTAATTGTTTATAAATTCCATGTCGAACTTCAACTTATATTCTAAAGTTCATCTCGTAGAAACAAAATATGGAACGAACAAATAAGATTTCAAAATATTTCTCGATTCATGAATGAAGCTTGATGTTTTTTCCTTGAGTGGATGTTTTAGATATTCAGTTTTTGATCCGTGTTAAATGTTATTCCCAACTGGCAGATTCTTAATCCTACATCCTGAAGTCCACTCACTACAAATCTATTCACTGATAACTTTACTGTAGAAACTCTGTTTGCACTTGATCCAAAATTCTTCCTAAAACATTAATTATTACTCTCGAGAATTACTTAAGGAGAAATAAGGTATTGAAATATCGGAAAGGAATTATTCGTATAGGCCTATGTGTTGCATAGAAAGTCAGCACGTTCTGTCGTAAATCCAAGAAATTTCGAGTCATAAAGTATCAAGCCTATGCCTTACCTTTGCGGTGATAAGATGTGACTAGATCAACATTCTTAATTAAAGAGAGGTAGATTTAGTGTCAGTGAACGCCAATGAACGTTAAGGATAACTTATACAGAACATTGTAGAAAAGTGAGTAGGCCTACAGTTAGTCATGCATGTATCAACAATTGCACGGGATCGAACCCATGACATTTAGCTTCAAACTACCTTCAAAGCTTGACGGTAGGTGCCAGTGGCATCATACCTCGCCTCGTTTTGAATTTTTGTATCGAGTTCGGATGGCGTTACCAAAGTCATCCCCTTCCCTGTCATTAAAAGTTCACTTTCAGTCCTAATATAGACTATATTCCATAAACTTCGGACATTCAGTGTCTTGATATTTTTTTATGTTGTGGTAATTGTTTCATCCCTTAATATTCAGCTTTCTGTCTCACTGTCAAATTGTTATTTGTTTTTAACGTTATCGAGGAAATTTTCAAAAGCAGGGCAAAGCAACACAAAAAGCATGATTTTAAGGGAAAAATGCTTTATTGCTCGTTCAGATTTTCATATTTCCATGGACATGGATATATCATCAAGAAAACAGTTACCGTTTATTTCTGTATTAAATAGAAAACTTTATTTTGCCTCACTTCCGTTTGATGAAGTGTATCAACGTCGCAAAATGGTCGCGCAAATCGATTATCGATACTTACTACGGCTTTGGACTGCCTAGTTCTGATTTGGTTTCAACATGTATCTGATGTGACTGATATACGGAATTATTACGAATTACACTTAAAGGTCGCGATTTTTTACTTCTAGTTTTATATAAAATAAAGAAAGCCGAAATTTTCGAAAAAAATAAAAATGCCTGCAGTATAGAAACAAAAGTATCAAAATGCCGTGTTTTTCCGGCAGGTGACCCTGTTTACGTTGTTCTTTTTTAACATTGTTACAATGATTACGTTTTGCCTTTTACGGCAATCTTGCCTGCCGAGAAGGCAGGAAGTTCATGTTTCTTTCCGAAATAAATACTAAAAGGTTCATTAATCTTAAAGTATTCATCACAGTGCATATACAAGAAAACATTCATATAATTTTTTGTTGCTACTCTGTCAGACTTATGTTATACTAAGTATCGAAGACTCACTAATTGCTGTTATCTGCTTCATGAAAAAAAAAAAAAAAAAAAAAAACTAAAATCTCACAGAATTCCTCTTTCAGAGGACTTCGTACAGTCATTTTAGATTGAGGAGTAGCCTTTTAACAATCTTCAAATATTTTTTCGTAAAATTAAAAATTATTTGTTGAATTAAATCTCATTAATTAGAAAATAGAAAGGGAAAAAATTTAACAACATGGACTAGAACAGTTATCAGTAAATATTTCTTTTAAAGCACTGTATGTTTCCCCGTTAGCTGCAAGAGAAATGCCCTTCCATATAGGCACAACTGATTGGAATTGTGCACATATATTTCTTTAGGTCATCTAATTTGGTAATCTGTGATAAAGTGATCTATTCCAGTTTTCGCTTTTATGCTGATATCCTATCAAATACTTAATACTTGTATATACTTCCAATTATGTGACCTTTAACGAAGGTAAACGCTCGTGAGATTAAAAAAAAGTTCTGTTATATGAAAGAGCATCTAACGAGTTTTCAAATATTTATATTGTTAGTTATTTTATATATAGGCTATAGGCTTTAAGACACATCTAAAATAATAATTTATTACACTGACCTATTTTAAATTTACTTGTAACTATTAGGCCTACCTTCCTGATGGTAAAATGAGAGTATCTAATAAATATCAAATTTGTATTAGAAGAACATGAATGACCAGATAAATAACTTCATTTCTTAAACCCTTCACAGCTGAATTTCTGTATGAATGTATGTAATAGTCAAGCAAAATCATCAGTGGCTCTAAGTCTGAAATAATAAGGAAAATTTCAGTGGCATAGCTGGTTTCCGTAAATGATAATTCTAACTTGTGAATCTTCTCATTTTAAATAAAGAAATGTCCATTGATCTTAAATATCTGCTTCTATACATTTTTAAGGTGACGAATTTATACGTCAGTAGCTTTGAAAAGGTCTACAATGCCTTCCTTACCAAATTCTACAGGACTGCATGGAGTTTCCTTTTATTTTATTTACCTAGACTAGATACGCCACTGGTTGTGAGAATTGGGCGCTGACGGTGGAAGTATCATGAGTAGAAAAAAGAATAGCGTGTATGTGAGGTTCTTGAAGAAATGCAGAAGGTGTTGGTCCTTCTCCCCGTCACTTTTAACTAAGCCTGCAGACGGAATGTGCTAGTCACTTGTCACTCTTTTCATCAAGCTCGCGCGCTCAACGCTGGACATTCGCATCTCACACAGGCTGCCTAGCAAATTAGTATACACCGATAAAAAATTAAATTTTGCGTATATTTGAATAAATTAATTAGATGATATAAGTGGATTCGCTATCTAAAGTTATTGAAATTCAAATATCTGGAAGCAATAATTACATATCAAATTAATATCACAGAAGTTAAGTGTCGACAAAAATCACGAAATGCTTGTTTTTATGAAATTCAGAAACTTTTATCTTCTGTCCAGAAATCTAAAAATAAAAATTTATAAAACAATGATACTGCCGATTATATTATACGGATGTAAGACATGGCTCCTCTGTACTCTTCAATGAATATAGTAAGGGAAATTAAATCATGGAGGATGAAATGAGCTGGACATGTCGGCGGATGGGGGGAAAAATACATAATATCTAAAAAGAAAATATTGAATGGGAAACCCGAAGGGAAAATACAACTTCGAAGACCTAGACATAGGAGAGGAGGACAATATTAGAGTGAATTTTAAGGGAAGTAGGATTTGCGAGGGATGGTTGGATGGAGTTAGCACAGAATAGGGTTGAATGACGGGTACAGGTAAGCGCGGCAATGAACCTCCGGGATCTGTAAAATTGATAATATTCCTTCAGCTTGCTTAGAATTTGTGTATTGCCATTGAGTAGCCTAAGTAAGTATTTATATTTATTGTTTTCATTATGTAATATTTCTTGTATCTTTGCTGGTGTTGAATATTCCAAAATCAAACATACAGGATAACTATAGCTCTGAGGCTACTAGAGTTGCTAAGGCATGCTTCTAAAATCAATTTTTTTTCAGTGAAATCCGTGTTGTAATGAAATATCCTACCTAATTTATTAAATAACTCCATTAAGAACGCTATGGGAAGTTTATCTATCCGAGTTCCACTTCCTTTTAATGTTTATATAATATAATAATTATAATACAGCCAGGCGCCACTTCATACATGTCCATCCTACAACCTGAACTTTCTTATGATATCACAGATTTTGAGATATCATGCATCTTTTAAAATCCCTCTCGATAAAGCTGTGTACTTTAAAATACCGAATTTAGTTTTTGATAAGCTTTTCACGTGTAAGTTATATTTAGATAATTTTTAAGTAAACTGATATTCGACTGTTATCGTGTGCAAGTATATATATATATATATGTATATATATATATATGTATATATATATATATGTATATATATATGTATATATATATATATATATATATATATATATATTACAAAAGAGATACCCCAAAGATTACCCGAATGAGCAAGTGCTCGTGTTCGGGTTCAATTCAGTTATTTACATTAAAAAATTAATACACAATTAAATACAAATATATGAAACAAAATACATACAACTTATAGTCATCACCTAGAAAAATATAAATAAAACAAAGAAAGAACGTAATAATACTAAGTGGGAAGAAAAAAATTGAAATCCTGAGGTATAACTAATAAAATGGTTTCTTAAATATTTACTAATTGTAGAGTGAAGTAAATTATAACTTATGAAATAAGATTTTCGATATAATTATATACTTTCGATATACGATATACTTATCGAATTTTTTGCTGTTCATATTTACTATTTCTGGATGTGACTTAATCATTGGGTTATAGAGTCTTGGACCATAATAATATATGTTTAGATCCAGAAGAGGTGAAGTATTTTGGTTCAATTAAGGGCATGGTTTTATTTCTTCTCGTATAGTAGCTATGTGGTTCAGATACGTGTACGTTACGGTATTTGTGAAAGTATATTAAGTTATATGTTATATGTTCGGCCTCTGTTCAGCACATACTATTACTTACCACAAAATCAATTTAATTTCATTACTATATTTCTGGCACTATTACTTTAATCATACCTGTTAATAATAAAAACTATTATTATATTTCTGAGTAATAACATATACGTACTTGTTGATGAATGTATGTGTTCTTTTATGCTTTTTTTCATCGACAGTAGCTACAATAAATTGCAATGAGCAATACGAGAATAACGATACTAAGGTAGGCCTAAATGAAGACGGAAATAAAAAGTGAATACGAAGTGTGCCTTGAAATGCTTATAGGATTAACATATTACTAGTATGGTAGTAAATTACTCATTTTGCCTAGCAGAGCTAAGACCACAAGGTAATCTCTTCCACTTATTATTATTATTATTATTATTATTATTACTATTATTAAAACATGTTTTCTATAGGCCTAACACAAATCAAATACATAATTATTAGCAGGACCTATGAGTAGTAGACCTAATGAATGTAGGTAGAATTATTTTAAATTATAATGTGAAAATTACACAGTTGTGAAGAAGATAAATTTCTCCAATAGCCTACCCCTTTCTATTGTTCATATTTAGTAGAGATATAACAGCAGTTTAAAGAAGTAATTTCTATGAGGTTCGCAGTTCAGCAGAATAATAATTAGCTCAGAAATAATAATTTTCTTTATAGGATAGAATAAAAGTTGCAACATTATAGAAAATGTATATTATCTTATTTTACACGTTTCCCATTAAAATGATAAATTTAATAAAACTTGAATTCTTTCCTTGTATTAGAATTTTCTCTTAAAGAGGCTTTGTGGAATGAAGAGCATACACAGATGTGGAATGTTGTGTTGAGAACGTTTCTTTGGGTATAAAAGCTTTGAGACCACCCAGCTCTCATGCTCGTGGAGAGTAATTGAACATACTTAGTTAAAAGTGTTTAGGAATACACACTGAAGACTATTTATGACAAAATGTTATAACTTCCCTAGTTACTAGAAGAAAAAGCAGGCAACGATTAAGTTAAAATTATAAGGAATGATGCGGAATATAAGACCCACGAAATGGATATTATCCTTTGAGTTAATAGCGATCTTTTTTATTTCAAAATGACATAAATACACAAGTATTGCACAAGTTGGATCAAAAACCCCGAAAAAGTAGGGGCTTGTGCTCAGGGCAGTGAACCAGTGATCGCCGTAGAATGGTAACCTCGGTTCAATATAAACGGAACATGACACTTATTGTTATTCTATGTGTCGATTGGGGATTGGTTTGTTATGTGAATTAACTATCGACATTTTTGCTTAATTATAAAATTAAGGAAGAATTTGAAACTTTAATGCGACAGTACGCCTACACAAGTGCACAAAAGTCTATTTAATATAGGCTACTCGTAGATTCCTGATCAGCCACAGAAGGCCATGTTATTCTCAGATTTAATCCATTTGTTTCTAGAATACGAGTTTATGTGATGTAACTCGTAATCTCGAGTACGATATATTAAGCCTATTCTATGAACAAAATGTAACGTATTATATAGATAATAATTCTTTCTTACTTGTGTTGTTTAAAATCAAATCGATATTGTCTCCGCTTTGAGAGCACGGCATACTAAATGAACGAACACTCGCATGAGTTACCAGATAGGCCTACCAACCTGTACCACCAACTGTGGGGTGAAAAATGGTTAACCCAATTAAGATAACCTAGAATCAGAGCACACGAACTGGCTTCATCGAATCGAAATCGGGTTTTTAATCAATGCACATTCAAATTATTTCCAAATAAGTGATGTTGTATAAAATAATATATCTTTATCCAGTTCACCAGCTGCAATATAGATACGTAACGTATTAATCACACCTTGACGTATATAGTAACGAGCTGACGTTTTATTAGATAAAATTGCATCCTTCCGTCCTTGCAAGCATATTATGATATAACGACCATAATAATCGGTCGATATCTGAGGCATTGCTTAATGTTATGGGTCAGTATCAAATATGAATGGAATAGTCTTATTAATCGTTTGTGTGCCTTTTACAGTTCGTTTTTTCAAGACATGTTAGGGCTTTAAAGCTTCTTCAAACTTACCTAAAAAGTTTTAAAATAGTTGTGTTAATGGTAGGCCTATTGGGTAAAACATCTTTTAACATATGAATTGCGTTAAAGTTGGATAACGAAATAATTGTTTTAGAAACGTATCACTCAGCAAGACAGCATGAAGATTAAATAAGAATGTGGAGGTTGCGTTTATCGAAGACTAATTTACTTTCGCTTACTTTCATATAGAGGACAAGAGTTCAATTCCTATAAAGGCAAGACCATCTCCTGGACGATCATCGAGAGGAACTTGAGATGAAAGGTCTAGGGAATTTGGTCTAGAGGCTGTAGTTAGGCTTGGTGTTCTCTAACGTGTCAAAAATCTACGACAGAAGACTCGTGGGTTATAGTCCCTCTCAGAGGACAATGTGTCCTGAAAGAGTCCATCTACCTCAGCCGGAGTTAAACCCGCGACCTTCGAATATGGGAAAGTTAAATAAGTAATACACCTAGCGTGTGATTTGTAGGAGGGGATGAGGAATTCCCCTCCACTGGTTTGAACCATTACGTGGTATACATATATGAAATTTTAATTCTGGTAGAGAACCTATTAGCCTAGTCATCTTCCTCTGGTAACGTCACAAATTAAATTTAACACGAAAAAAATTTTAATGCCGTAAAACGAAAACCTTAACTATTCGGCTTTTATAGCATAAATTTAAGAATTTATAAATTTTAAATAATTTACTTTCACGTCTGTATACAATTGATTTGTGATTTTTGAAAACCCTGTGTGAATCTAAAAAACATAATCGCCTTTTTCAAAGCCGATCTTTCCTTGTTCCACTATACAATTCAACATTTTAAACCTCTGGATGGACTGGATTCTTTTAACTATAGACTTGGGCGTTACAAACGAAAGCCACAAACACACACACACACATGTGCACATATACATACACAGAGGAAAATGGAACAGAGCTACTGGAGATCTAAGAGTGGGATGAGAATAGTCCTTTATGTAAAAATATATATAAAAGTATAGAGAGGGAACGAGATGGGGACCCGAGAGGGAATGTGGGGGAGGGGGAGGCTGACCGGTATGCAGGAATTTTGATCTCGGATGCGACATTCCAGAGTGCCTGTATCCCTTCACAGGCGACACATAAGCCCGCATAGCGCTGCCTCATGTTGAGCTTCGCGTTCACTTTGTGGTGAATACTCTGCATTCCCCTTTACATAGTGCCCGCAAAATATGTAGTACCAAGGTGGAAAACTATACCCCCCATTGTTAATACTGTTGTATTTCAACATTGCTTATTTCTATTATAACAGTGCTTATTATGTCTCCTTTTAGCTCATTGTTAACATTCGTGACCATTGTTTCAGCCGACATGAGTTCGAATACCATTAACTTATGCTTGACTGTTTATATGGAACATGGTAAAATGCCACAAGAGAAAATTTCCGAAGGTAGTCGCAGTAAACATTACGTGCCTTAGTATAAGTAAATCTGTCTTTCCTTGAGATTCAAGCCCAGGACTTTGAATGAATGAATGAATGAGGTGCATTTTTATTCTTGCACATATTAAATACATTTGCAATACAATGTGCCCAACGCATGGGCCTGCGTCGCTGTTTGTACTCTAGTTATAGCCAAGACGAAGAGAGAGAGAAAGGAGAAAAATATAGCAGTTGTAAGTTAATAGTACAATACAATAAAATACGGTACAATATGACAGTAAGTTATACAAACACGAAGAGAGAAAAAAAAGAGAGAAAAATCTCAACAATAATATTGCAGTACAATATAATAAATACAGTAGACCTATAGTAATAGGCCTAGTATACCCCTCCCTCTCTCCATTGTCTACCCTGAGCTGTCGGGCTTTATAAATCAGTAATGAGTATAATGTTATCATTTATTACTATTTAACATGAATACGGGTTTGTTCTTATTATTCAGACGTTCGACAAATTTCTTTAATACATTATGCAATTAATATTACGTTATACCCATATAAGCTTAAATAAGCGAACTCCTGTTAGCGTGCCTTAACGAACTGTTAATCCTACACAGCTTGTAGAAACCTACTTAAACTTTCATATATCTTTCTTATATGTAGAAAAACCTAAATGCACTATCAGAACAAATCTTTGTTATTACCATTTATCGGGATATTGATAACTTCCCCCCCTTTTTTGGGGGCTGCTACCACCATCACCACCACAATATTTTTACTGTTTCACAGTTCGCGGGTTTGATCTCGATGTGGGGCTATAAATGCGTCAATATCTCTTCTGGAGATTCACATCCATGTAAACATACTCCTGAGTGATACAATTTCGGCACACCTGCAACGGTTTTAGGCTTAAACTCGTTAAGTAACCATAGCAAAACTTTTATAGTAACTGCTTCTTCTATTGCCACGCCTAAAGCCGGTGACCGCTATTACTTCTGGTGATGTTACCGCGCTGCTGCTGAATATGATGACAATTTTATTATTACTATTATTATTATTATCATCATCATCATCACCATCACTAATAAATTTTGTTATAAATGTCTGAGTTTTGAGGTCGAAGAAGTGATATTGCATTCGTGGTAAATCTTTATGATTCTTGAGGGAAATATATTTTTTTGAATAATTGAACAATGTTATTAACTGATACAGTAACAGTTGCGGCCGACGTGAGCTGATGTGGATTAGAATTTAGGTTCGCATCGCTTAGATACTGGTGGTAATGGAGAATTCTGAATATTCGGGTTAACTTGGCGCAATGCAAAATATTCATCGGTAATCTATTTCCTTCCTGCCTGTGAATGCAACTGGTGTAAACGCTGCCTGTAATACTTGTGGTGAATGTTCCAAATACTTGCGATGTCAGAAGCATGTTCATAGTTTCTGTGAAGTATACAGGCATTTAGATTCTGTAACTATCTTCAATTCCAAATCTTCCTGAAACATTAAGACACCTCTCTTATCTTCAACAATTCTGTCAGAACTAATTACTTTTAAATAGCGATATTTGATTATATGATTATGATATTTTCCTGGCGTCCTATGTAGAAATTCTTCTCAGGTTTTCAGCCAGGTGAGCAGTAGCCTAATATGCAGACTGAAAAATGAGACCTTCTGTGTTAATTTTAAAATCAGAAGCACTTCATTAAAATAATCATAAAAGTGATTTGTCATTCATCTCGTTTTTATTCGTTCCTCCATTCTAAAAATTCCTCAACTGAATTATTTCAGAGTAATTATATTCTTTACATCACATTTCACACTTAGTTCATTGCTAAAAAAAGCTTGTTGGCCTAAACTCATATAAAACTTCGGTTAATAGAATGTTTGCTACATAACGTGATTCTGAGTTTTATAACTAAAGATAACATTTAGCTCACCGAATTGAGGAGTTATGGACCTCTAAGAGTACAAAATGGTAACTAATTCATATTGAACTTACAGGGGACAATATTAATCTTACAATTAATATAATCAAACATGCATCGCCCCTACCTTTCTATACTAAATACATGACCACTTTATAAAAAGGTTCATAGTACTTTAAGTTAATTAATGAGTTATTAAATGTTAGTTATTTTACGATAAAAAATAACTTGCAGCAAGATATACGAATGTACCAATTACATTTTTCAGACATCTTGAACTTAATATAGGCTGAGTTCTTCTTAATATTATTTAAAGTGTTATTCAGGATTTGTATATTTATTCACGCTTTATGAAGTTATAGTTAAATATGGTTTCTAATACTAATTATTAACTTATTAATATATATTTATGTTATATCTTTTGCCATATTTGTGAAATTTTAATACTGAAAATGTTCACCTATTCCATTGTTCTGTAACATCACTATCAAAATTCTGAAACTGCAGTTTAATTAATTAATCCTAGACTACGCCTGTCTCTTCTCAAACGACTTTTATTTTTTCGCTTTCTTTTTCCCCCTCTTCATATTTAAATTCTACGCCTGTCTCTTCTCAAACGAATTTTATGTTTTCGCTTTCTTTTTCCCGCTCTTCATATTTAAATTCTGTGTATTTTATTAAATTTTGTTTGCCCTAAAAGAATGAATGAAATTATTTCTTTTTTTCTTATCGACGTTTAGAACACGTCAAAAACCACTCGTTCGATTTTGTTAATTTGGTGTCTCATAAAAACTGCAATGGACTTCATTCAGATTCCAGTGATCAACACTTTGAAAGGCAACTTTGTGTAATTCCCACACTAGAGTTTTTGTGTAGTGCCATATATGTTAGATGCTTTGCAACCTGTTTGTTTGTGCGCGGCCCCTCTGTTGCAAATGCTCTACATTCCACAAGTTGCCTCCATAGTGTCCATCAAATACCCGCGATATGGGTTTTGTTCCTGACTCTACAAAGAGATACCTCCGCTCTGCAACAATCTTTCTCGCAACAACCAGACTATGATTTATTGGAAAGGCAGCCCGGTAGGAAATTATCTGACAAACGCTGCCATTCAGTAAATAACTGGTTCAAAGGATTGGAAATTGCGTGATATTAGAATCGTTTATTACTAAATCGATTACAGGTTTCTTAAGCGAAAATCTACAATAGTTTTCTACATAACATGTCAGTTACATAATATTTATAGTTAGCCTTCTGTCTACTTTTGACGCTCATTGTACTATTTAGATCAGTAGACTGAAGGGCAATATTTCATTCAGGAACTGCTCAAGTTACGAAATATGGTGTGAGATAGATACACGACTTTCTCTCTTCTAAACATAGACCGTGTTATTACGGGCCAGAATGATACTTATGAGTTTGTGTGTCTGTGTGTCTGTACGCACGATAACTCAAATATGCTTTATCAGATTTTCATGAAACTTAGTATATGTATTTATAACGTCCATGGTAAAAAGCCTGTTGATATTGGACCAAATCGGTTGACCGGTACCGGAGTAGTACCCAATTTAGTGTCTATTTTATAGTAATATATTACTAAGAATTTATCAAACGCAAATAAGTTCTCATGACAACGTATTGTTTTACAGAGTTCATATACCGCTTTGGAAGTTTCAATACAGCAAATATTGACAAATAACACTACCCACATATTCCTTAACATATGCTTATCAAATATAATTATTATTACGTTTCAGACAATTCCTGCGAAAAAATATTTCAAAATTGTCTCTGTCTTTGGGGATAGCCTACTTTCAGGGGAACCCGAAATCTATGTTTTTAAACTTAAGTGTTAGTAAGGGTAAAGTAAAGTCAACTTATTTCAGATCAAATCTCTATTTTTAACTCGGAAGTAAAATTTTGTCCCGAAACTGTCTTTTATTTCTAAAATGAGCTTTTCACAAACAAACAGATTCACGGACACATACACACGGACTTCATTTCCGAATATAGTATTTCTTCTACAAACAATGCTTTCAACATGCCTTACGAATTTTCAGATATGTAGGCCTATATATATATATTTATATATATATATATATATATATATATATATATATATATATATATATATTATATTGGCAATGCAGTGCGTCAATGTTTTCATTATTCGCAATTCACATTATTGCAATTACATCATCCACAACAACGGAACGGAATTAATTAAATTCATTAAATGAAAGTCCTTCTGATGATGTTTATAGGCGAATTTAGATTAACATGTTTTCTGGTAACCAGAAGGTGGCTATATTTATTAACAACGTCTTCCCAATAAGACATAGGCTACCACAATTTGTATTTCCACCGCTCCTTTAAGAAACATTCTAGAAATGGACCTGAGTTAAATATGTTTGGAAGCATGTAACAGGGCCAGTCCAAAATGCTGCGACAGATGGAGTAAAACTGGCAGCGGTGTCACCAGGCGGTGAGCTTGTGTGGAGTTGTGGAATTCCACGTTATGTCCACTGGACGTGTCTTGATAAAATAAGTTTACCTGTCGGAATATTTTGAGGCCGACGAAAGTGTTCCCTCTATGCGTAGTGCAGTGGCGTGCTAACAACCAATGACAACAGTCATTAATTTCTATAAGTTAGTTAGAAATGATTAAATTAATGTTTGCGTTCCGATTTTTTAATTTTTATATTACACAATATCCATCTTATACCACAAAGTATATTAAACTGCAGAATTGTTTTGATACAAGAGTAACTACTTTCATAAATATAAAAGAGAGAGATAAAAACCATCCAAATGTAAATTACCCTGTATTACAAGATGCATCAAACGTATCAAAAAATCAAAGTACATTAATTGTTACATTAAAAAGTTTTCCACCTTAGGCATTAGGCCCTGGTATTGTCATGAATATATACAAATATTTTACCCAGTAATAAGTATAGTATAATTGTCACAGTTGTTGGGTGTAATGTCATGAAGTAAGATTATATGGATATGTAAATTATATCCCTAACTTACAGGTTATGATACAATACAAATGCTCTCTTCATATATAAAATTAATGATAGTTATATATGTTACCAACTGTTTAAAAGACGAATTAAAATTACAAATCATAGACAGTTTAACATTAACTTTAGCCTTGGCCAGTAAGTTGCAATCACAAGCAATCACTGGTTATATATGCACACATATATAAATGCTGGATAACAGGAATAAACTTGCAGGCAACTCAATTTTTTCCCCAAAATATTTATTTTATTCTTCATATTGAAATATTTACACAAGCTTTATTAATAGGAACTAGATTTTAAAATAAAGGTTAAGTGTAGGTCTAGAGTATTATAGACAGTTTTAAAGTCGAGACCATTGAGCATTGTCTACAACTTAAGCCCTTATGGAAGATGTATTATCATAAAACCGAGAAATGGAGCGAAGATTGTAACAATGAGGACTAGCTTTCGGGAGGCCGCGGGTTTAAATCCAGGTAGGGTTTCGGGCTGTTTCTTAATCACAAAGAATTTAGAATATAGGCTATATGAAAAACGGGTCCGAGTGACTATCTACGTCAAAAAGCGTGTAAAAGTTAATAAATAAATAAATACAAACCTAATTGTGAAGAAAGGAACAAACTTGTTCTATCAGTCTGGCCATATAATACTGCATATAGCCTAGCCTAAGTCGGAGCCAAATATTTCCTTTCTTTCCCACATTTTAGAAGGGAGTTTTGAAATTCAAGCTATCAAAAATTAATTAGAATAAATCCAGTGCAGTGCAGTGCCTCCTTTAATCTCTACATTCCCACCTCAGAAAGTTTATAAAAACTACGATAATACGATAGGGCCTATTAATGCGATAATACATTAAGATACATATTTTACGTATGAGGCTTTATTTGAATTATTTTATTCTTTTGTTATCTTAAATGATCATGGAAATTTATATAACTAGACTTTATGTCTCTGCTACGTCTTATGAAACCAATTTTAAACAAATTTAGACCTAAAATTATTTTGAATACTTTATAAGTTACACAATCATAACTTAAGTGCTTTTTTAAAATAAACAATACCGAGTAACACCCAGGAAGATCGCATTCATTCTAACATTGAATGCAGCAAAACTTACGCTGAAAGCTCGGAAGGCGTTGGTTTAATCCGCGTTTTCTCCCTAGAATGTCTACTTAATAGAGTGGAGTTCAAGGAGGTGATTACATCTTAATCAAAACACAGCTCGATGCTGTAACTGTGTAACTAAATAGCGAATACAACACCGTGAGAGTGCAATGGTCTAAAGATTACTTAATACTCTTTGTTAACATGCTCTCTTTGATATCATTGTTATCAATATTGTTATAATGAACGTGACAGCCCTTGAATATTGCAGCGTGATATAGAATTGCCTAGGCAAATTTCAGCGAAAACTCTTATCCCGCTTCCAGGCAATATTTAGGTGGCCAGGGTAAACTCCACATTTATGTAGGCAAGCTCCGCAAAAAACAAAAATCTTTCAGTTCGATAACACTATAGGAAATTCCGCAACAAAGATTTTCAGTTCGTTAATTCCCATAGGCAATTTCCCTCAGTATGAAATAGGAAAATGATAGGGGGTGGATATTTGTTCCAAACTTTTCCCAGGCTTAGGACTGTATACATTTTAGCATTACATATTTACTTTACTGCATCTGCAAAATGTTTCACCACTTTTAACACACAGTTATTTACTTTCATGATGAAACAGACAAGACGACAAACCTGCATATTTAAATGAATATGAGCAGATTTCCCGATTTAGGTGTCCCCATTTCCAGGCCTGCTAACAGTAATATAGGCCTAATCAAATTCGCTTCAGAAATTTAAATAAAAATATCTCCTTTGCTAAGAAAATCAGAGAAAGAAACACGTAATATTTGCGCATTTCAAACTTAAGTGTATTACAAATAAATTACAAATAACTTATACTAATTACAAATAAATTGCTTATTACAAATAAATAACTTATAATAATTGAATTACTTTTTGTAATTTCTTGTCTCAAGATAGTTTAAATTGTTTTGTGACTCTAACATAGTAAATAGAAAAGTAAGCTTTCCTTGCAAACCCTTGGGGTTTCTGGAAGTTGGGACTCCCGGATTAATTTTTTAGCTGACTGGCTGTTAGCCTTTTCGCACGGCCGGTTCCAGGACGGATCCAGGAACTATTTTTGTTAGTCCTGAGTCGACCCAAAGATCATAATGTCACCTTAGAGTCAGGCCTATTGAAAAAAAAAAAAACTAAAATGATCTCATCGGGGATCGAACTTCCGACCATCAAGTTTGTAGCACGGTTTTTCAAACAGCTTTTTTCCCTCCAAATGGTAAATAGAATTACAGACAAAATAAAACAGATATTTCAAAATATTGAATCTCATAAATCAAAGCTCAAATAGTAGACTGATACGTAATATTAACTAAAAAGTTCTAACTATTAGCTCAAATAGCGCATTTGTAAGTATGATTTAGTGATCGGTTGATTTGTTGAGCTACATTGATGAACGCCACTGACCGAAGATGTCCGATAACAAAAACAGTTTCACTGTTTTGTGTGTCATATCAGATTGAACATACTTCGGTATAGAGCACTCAAAGTACATTGCACATGATACATTTGCGTGGTATGTACCTCCTACCAAGACCGCCGCTGTCAAGAATAAAAAAATGTTTTAATGCTTTTATTTCATTGACGGATGATTAATAATTATGATGAAAGACGTTTATCAGGATTGTTAAAATGTAGTGGAGGAGCCAGAAAGACTCGTTTTTAAAAGAAAATTGTCATGATTTATTCTACAGGTAACGCCCTGGATAGACTATATAAAATGCACATCTAACATTTAAGTTAAAAAAAGCCAATTCGAAATTACATCACTACAATTCATAAAATAAGTAGATTTTTTTAAATTTTCAATTAGGCCTAACGCTGTATTAATTCACTGATATTAGTAACGGGCATGTTTTAACCTTGTCGGACATTTTGTTTTCAATAGTTTGTAACCTCATGGGATATTGTCTGACAGGGACGGTACTTTATCCTAATGTTTTAGTAGTGTACTTAGATTATTTTGGTTTGATTAATAATTGGCTGGCCTGTTGGCTAAACAGGCTGACCGGTACGATAGAGTACGTACTTAAAAATACCTTTTAAGAAAAAACAGAGTGAATAACTGTACAGTCCATCTATTATTTGTAACCGCTTTTCATCCTATTCAAATTTTAACGGGCATTTAAAAAATCATGTAATATTGGCACGTGTAATTTTGGGTTCCTATATAATATTCAAATCTTTAATCTATGTTATTAATTATTATATTATCAGTTAAACCCTAAATTGGGTCGTGAAATATAAAAGTTCGTTACCTAATGTGAGATTTACGGCAATAGTTACATATTTTAGACTAATTTGATATTAACCCTTTCAGAGCTGAATTTAAGTTTATATATTATGCAATCATCAAGTAAAGGCATCAGTAATCTCTGTTTGAAATCAATAAGGAAAATTGAGTGGAACGGCTGGTTTACATGAATGATAATCCTAAGAAGTGGATAAAAGTCGTCATATTTTACATAAAACTATTTGTGCTAACTTTATATTTCTGCTTTTCTACAGTTTTATTTGACGCATTTATACGTCAGTAGAGTGAAAAGGTTAAGGAGCAATAGTGTAATTTTTTGTGCCCCGATTTGGGTAAGTGTAATAGCTACGAATATTACACAGATTAGGCCTTATGGGCATAGGCCTACAAGCTACACGAACTCAGGACTTTCCATCTCCTGTACCCAAAATAATTGGCCTCATTAAAATATTTAATTAAAAAAAAATTATGTAAGAAAGAAATGTTAGATATCGGTATGGAAATGAACCTCCGTATTTGAATATTGTAAATTAAAGTTTTTATAATAATAATAATAATAATAATAATAATAATAATAATAATAATAATAATAATAATGAAACTTAAGACGGTAAGTTTCAGAGATAATTCGATCATCTCAGTCTCTAACAGAAAATACGTAGTTTATGCAATGAGTACTCGGGTACTTGGGGTATTGTAAAAAGGTTTGTGGGAAAGATTGGAAAATGGTAACATTACGATTATCGAATAATCAAAAGTTCAAAGGAGCTACCCTACTAAGGCGTATAAAGGGACGACCTTGCTCACTTCAACTGTGTTTTGACGATCCAATATAGAGTCAACGATTACGTTAATCTCTGAAACTTTATTTTCTGAGTGTATTAAATATAATCAGTTGTGAAACATGTGAAGCAAAGTATTCCTGATAATGTCTGTTATCATCATCATAATCATCTTCACTATCGTCCTTTGTGTTGTTTTTATCTATTGAGAACGGACTGAATTTAGAAAAGAGTATTCTATGTCCTGTAAAGAAAAAAATAATTTCTAAAGTGGACAGTTAGTACCTTTCAAATTTTTTTTAAATTGTTTATTGTAGTATTTAAAATTATCTTAAGTAATATAATTTAATACAGATTTCACTTCTATCTTCCAACTGACTTTAAAAAATTAGAGAGAAGAGTTAAATTATATCTTTTTATCAAGATGGAGCTTTACAGTTTTACTGAATTAAAGAAACTTTAACAGATGAGCTTACTGACGGAGCGAAGACTTTTACAAATGCGAAGTTATTTTCAGAGTGGAGATTTAAAGCTCGCTAAGGTAAGGCGTTGTTCTCTGTCTATTACTTACACGAAATAACAGGAAGATTTAAGACACAGTAATGAATTTTCTTTTGCTGTAGTGACATCCTCTATTCCTTCTTCACTGAACACGATGGCCAATTCTCACAATTTAACTTGACGTTGATTACTCGAGTATTGTATATAAGATATCCTAATTATTGTAATGGCTGCTTCTGAATGCTTTAGTGATTTCGAGATCACTCTTCTGTAGACGGATATGCCATCTGTTTTATCCCAATAAAAAGTGAAGTGTGGGTATGAATTCGTTTTTTTAGAAGAAATATTTTTTTTGTTACTTAAAATTCACCCCGTAGTTGTAGCTTCAGTCATATTCTGGATGTATTGAATACGGAAAACCAGCAGCAATAGACATGTTTCTTGACAAAGTAATCTCCATGTAGTTGACCAGAGATCTGATGATGATGAGTGTTCTGCCCGAAGGCAGGTCCAGACCCGGGACGAAGCCGTGGGGTCTATTTCTCTTTAAAGATTAAACAAGGAGAGAAATTACATCTCAGTATTGAATAAGATATGTCTAAAAAATCCGGTACAGTATTGCTTATTAATATTATAAATCATTGAACAGCGGTGTGCCATGTAGGCCTGTTTCCATTCGTCTGCTGGCAATGTAATTTGAACACTGCCGGTCTTTAGGAAAATCGGACACTGGCCAGCAAAAATATATGTGTGTGTGTGTATATATATATATATACACACACAGTTCTGCACGTCCAAAAACCCGGTTAATGCATTATGAAATGTTATTTTAGAAGTATACGTTGTTTATCATCAAAATTATCAGATATAATTATTACAAAATTATAAAATCTTACCTATGTACTTTCTTTGAAAGGTTCCGCATAAACAAAGCTCTTGTTTAGGGGCTTAAATTATTATATATTTTAATAAGAGAGAATAGAGACAATTTTTAACATCTTCACATAAGTATGGTTTGGCCACAGAGACGAAGAATACAAAAAAGACAAAGACTAATAGAACATTCAAAGAAGTGGGAATACAATTTAGAAACAGATAACGCAAAATTATAAAACTTAACAGTAGCAAACATGCTTTTTTTATTATATGTATGGTTCCTCTGTATGCCTACTGACCCTCTGAGGGTTGTCAAAGTAACTTCAATTATGACGGAGGGATTCCTAATTTCTTGAATGTGCTTCTCAGAAAAAGTTGTAGCTGTACCTCTCGCCCCTACCATGAGTCCGATTACAAAAACTGACATATAAACTAAAATCAGTTAAACAATTGTTACCAAAGAAATTAAGATAGGAAGTTCAAAATCGCAAAAAAAAAAAAAAATCCATTTTACGAATTGTAAGATTTGATTGTTAAGGAATAAGTAGTAGTATAGGTCTATCTATGTGTTCAGTCCTGATAACGCTATGGTTTTGCATGTAATTAATGAATGACTTCAGCGAGTAACACATAATTTATACTTACCGTAGCCTGTTAGAAATTAATGGGAGTAAAATTCACCCATCACGATATGTAGCAATTTGTAGAATAATTTTGTTCGAAATTTATTTGCAATATATCAAAATCTACGAAAATGCGATTCCTTTGTGATTTTTAAAATGTTTAACGTGCTATATTGGATGTAGCCTATACCACTATATTGATGGTCTCAACAAGTTTCGCGCTAACGTAATGGGGGAGATAAATCTCGTTACGTATAGTGATTGTCAAATAATGTGTACTTTTTGGTAAAATGATTGCCCAGTATCGATAAATTGTCACGAGTGGGACGGAGTTGCAATGAATTATAGTGGTAGGCCGCAAGCAAGGCCAGCCCCTGCCATCAACAGCCTTCATATTTCAAAAGAAGATCTTCATTTCAACTTTGTCAACGTATATATCAGTGCAACCAGAAGGCAAGCCTCGGGCACAAAAGTAAAAACGTCACAGTTTCAAAATTATCCCTCTGGCGTGAATAATAATGTAAACGACCGAAGGCAATAACTTCAACGACACAACAGAATTATCAGCCCGGAAGAACGATTTAATAAAATTTAATTTATCTCCATGACAAAGTTAGTAAACGCTTCCCCTAGTCATGTTAATGGGAAACGCTTCATTAGGTTATTTTACGTTATTTAGTTCCTGGAGGAGTTTTTGTTCTGACTAGAATATCGCAAACTGTCATGACAAAACAGTGACGAAGGAAGGAAAAAAAGTTTTGAATGCTGTTAAATCATTGTGAACGATGAAAACTTCAATTATTTTCTCTAGTTTTTATTCATTATTAGCCTTGTTTCGCGTTCCAAGCACCAAGCAGTAATAATAAATTATAGCATATGAAGATGTGAACAGGACAATTGCATGACAATTGCGTTCGTAAGCAATAAATTATTATATATATATATATATATATATATATATATATATATATTCTTGATTAAACTTATAAAACATAAAACTCCAGCATTGATAGTTTTCATTAAAGGTATCATATTAATTACTTCTTCCTAAAAATTTTCTTAAAAATGAGATAACCTTTAAAAGATCTCCCTTCAGTGGTTAATCAGATGGACTTTGAGATGATGCTTGTGATAGAATAGCCTACTTCGCCACAAACAGTGCATAAAAATGCGTGTAAATGTGCAATCAAATGATGAATTTCTTAACCCTTTAATGGCTGAGATTACACACGTGTATTAATGTAAGCAATCGAGTAAAATCATCAGTGGGCTCTTAAGTTTCAAATCGACGAGGAATATTTCAGTGAAACAACACATTCCCGTAAATGATATCAGAACCCTCTGATAAAAATCCTCACATTTTACGTAACTTAAGACATTACTCCGTTTTATACAGCTGTTATACAGCTTTTTGAGGTGTCGCTTTTACACGTCGGTAACTGTAAAAAGGTTAAAGATTTAGCGATGTAATTCATTGTGAATACAACATTGTTTCCAGGGGAACCGTTCGGCCAGATTCTTTGAAAGAAGCTGAACATTACACGAAACGGAAGCATTAGGAGGCCACCATCTTAAAACGGAATAAAAATATCCTTACACATACGTGTGTTTTTAATTATTTTAAGGAACATTCATGCCAAATTGTAAGAAAATCAAACAAAGCGTTTGGTTGTGACTGCATAAAAAAATTATTTTACAAATAGACGAAATGCTGATTGGTCGGGTTAAAACATGACCTTACTTCACTCGGTCAGTTGTTATTATTATTATTATTATTATTAACTAAATCATCATTTCTATAATAGTGAAAGTAGTTGGATAAAATAGATGATAAAGCATTTCCTTTAAATTGACAATATGCAACACGTATTTAGCACAGGATAAGGGTTTGACTATAGGCTAAACGATGTGTCATTTATAACTGCACCTGGCACGTTGGGCTTCTGACTAATGTTGTATAATCAATCAAATCTAGCTGACGATATAATCTGTGGGCTTAATCATAACAAGAGAATAAATAAGTTATTACAGGTGAAAGAAATAACTTACCATCGAGGAAAACATGTTCGGAGCAGGCATTTAGAGATGTTTCAGAATACTGAAACAAACGAATCTTTGGCGTACTAGATATTTGCAATGATACTTATTCAGTTGGTGCCTGTGTTGCGATTAACAATTTTATATGTTATGTAATAATAAAATTGCAACTGCTAAATTATTATGACATAATGTTATTAATTCTAATGCACTTAAATTTATGATGTACAGTAATGGATCAATGCAAGTCAACATCTACAATAAATTTATCACAATGTCAAAAATTTTGAAAACATTGCACTGATAGGCCTATGTAGACTATAAAATTAGCAAAAGATATTTTCCGAAATCTTATATAATAAGGTTAATCGATGTCGGAATGCAGTGGTTCTGCCTCAACACAAATTTTTCCCTAAATGTTATCATAAAGTTCTCGTCAGAAAGATAATACTCAAAATCTAAGTAGATAAACTGAACTAAATGTTTTAAGTATTACACAAAAGCTAACATCAGCAGAGTATTTTTTTTAAAATATATTTTGTGATGGTGGTAATATGTGCCTGCCTCCTTAAACACATTAGGGCCGCCACTGTCCGAAATGGAGTAGGAGAAACACTCTCGACTGACTCATTCCAGTAAATATGCTAAGTGACAATGGATATAAATAAGAACTGTGTTATGCTACTCATTCCTAGCGGTCGTATTCTCCTATCCATATTTGAAACATAAAACTAAAACCCTATCTTATCAGATCGTACTACAGTGTCTGCTCCAATACCAGTTCTATCTGTCAGTCTTCAGTTTTCTATCTCGACGGGGAACCGGTAGGTAGTCAGGGGAATTCCTATGCGTTAAATATATAATATATCGATCTAAAACCCGTTACCATTTATGTTAACAATTTACTTGTAGATTAGAACTACCTACATGACGTAGATTCACACACGTTCTCATCAATGGAGTAGAAATTAGTTTCTCCGTTTTTTAGTGCATCCAAATAGGAAAAGGAATCCCAAATTGGGTCGAGTGTGAAAATAAAAAGGGATTATATTGACTTCCAGAAATATAAACTAGAATGAATGAAATCATTAGCTTATGAGTGTATTTCTTAAATAGTTTGTAAATAACATAATATAAGAGTAAACTACTGCCGAAATAATTCGTATATCAAACACAGACTAGGCTAAAATTTTATAAACTACGGTATTTGATTTTGTTAGTTCCTATTGCAAAATACGATTGACTTTTTCACATCTCAGGAAATGGTTTCATAATTCCTTTATTATGATGATTTACATGGAATGTTATTAAAGTTACTCAATTCGTTTCTTCGCATAATTCCCGAATGTTAGGTACTTTCCTACTTGTGAACCGAAGTGTCTTAAGTTTTTCGGGACCATAGAGATCTAAAGGCTCAATTTTGTAGATGAGAATGAGTAAAGGGATCACATAGATTTTTGTGTACACATGGTACTTAAAAATATTTTATTTTACAACATTAATAACCTTAAAGTGAACAGTAGCTCTAAAGTCTGCGATGAATTTGCTAGATGTAACTTATAGATCCCAAACTTTTCGATCAGAGGGACACCAGGATAGGCAAGAGGAGTGTGGAGTCGTCCCAAAACCCGATGGTCGATTTTAATGGTCGAACAGCGGGAATACAGTGGACAAGAGCATTCAACTATTTTTTTTTAATATAGAGTCCTTCAATTCAACTTGTAGCCTATGTTGTTGGTTTATTACTTGTGAGTTTGCTGGTTCTAAATATTGTATTAATATATTTTTATACTATTACAACACAAAAGCGGGAGCAATCCTGGAGATAAAGGCGGCCGGTAAACAAGTCTGATAAACATGCCACCTATACTTACCGAATGTCTAAAATCTGGAAACCTCCTCTCCTTGGAATCCTAAGGGCCTCCACGGTCTATTATAGAGGTCACTTTACTTTATTTCTGTACTTAAAAATATATTTCCGCTTTCTAGTTTCTACCAATAGTCTTCATATTCTTCATTTCTTTAGTACAGCCTCATATTATAGTAGGCCTAATAATAATTATAATTCCAACCTTTAAAATCATTGATTTATTCAGTTTGTTTGTCATATTTCTTTCTTAAGCCAAGGAATGTACATACCACATAGGCCCTAACTCCTTTTTTTATTTCAATTTCAATCTGGCTTTTGACCTATCTGAGCATCATCTTTCATGCTGATATAATCTCTCCGTCCTTTGCTCTGATTTTCCCCCGTTTAATTCTCATTTCATTTAAGTGAACTAAAAAGAGCCAATGGATGAAATATAAAATGATAGAATCAGTTTAAGTTAAGGCTCTTAAGATGTTATGTTCAGGAGAACAGAATACCAGTGGTAAGGATATGAAATCCAATATAGACTCCGAGGAACAGTAGCAGGTATTAGAGATCGAAAGAATATAAATAAAATCCTGAAAAGTTTTATGATAATACAAGTTTGACGTTTCCGCTAGATTTTAAATTCCTAACCATTTTACCCGTTAGATTTTACTGTCGTAATTTAAGATGGGTACATTGTTTCGCCTTGGTACATATTCAAAATCAAGGAAAGTAGGCTACATTGTGTAAGATATTAGTGTTATCCTGATGAAACCAAAACGTAGTGATATTCTGTGAATAAATTGAACGATTATTGTCCAGGTAGAGAAGAAACATTATACAAATTTATTACAATTATATTAATTTATCCTGATTCCTAAATTCTTCTCTTTAAAGTATAGAGTCTTGTCAAGTAGCCTATTTATTATAAACTACCGTAGGCTCTACTTAATAAGTAATTATGCAGAAAACACTTATTACTTCATTATTAATTGGTACAGTACATTACCTTAAACAATGTGGTCCAACTTTCAAACGCGGGCCGGAATAATATATTCTTCTTCTTCTTCTTCTTTCTCGTAGTTTAACCTCTCCCTTTTAGGATTTAAGCGACCCAAGCCGCCCGGGCCTTACAGGGCCGCGACCTGTCGGGAGAGGGATTATCTTTGGATTACATACATACTTTTTTGACCAGACAAGGAAATAGAGGGCCTCCCCGGATGAGTGATCATCCCAATGCCGGGGCCACCTCCGAGACAACACGAACACATAGGACGAGACACACCAGTCACACACACACTCACTCCAAACAAGGCGAGGATGGGATGAAGATGATAATGACGGCCAGATGATATCTGGGGACCACAAGAGCCTAAAGTTACCCGACATTTGTCTCAAAGGTGAGGAAAAACCCCAGAAAAAAACCCCACCTGGGTAACTTGTCCCGACCAGGAATCGAACCCGGGCCCGCTGCGTGAGAGGATTGAACGCATCCCCTGCGGAATAATATATTAACATTAAAAATTAAATTATTAAAATTTTAGAAAATAGGAAGAAATGTGTAACTTCAAACTAAATTATCCTAGATACCTATTTTACAAACTCAAATAATACAAAGGTAATAAACACATGCACTTAATTAGAAAATTGAGCTATTTGTTGTTTAGGCAACTACAAAGTCAGTATCTACTTCCATTTTAGTAATGGCAAGCCGCAGTAACAATTTCAGTAAATCTCGTGACAACTAATTCCTTTGCTTAGTTTTTAACAACTTCATAGTAGAAAATGCAGTCACACATATAGCCTACGTACCACCAAACAAGGATTTTATTTTCAAAGCACATTTCGCAAGTTTAGATACTTCTCTTTGTTAAGTAATCTCCAAAACTCGATGGACTGGCAACTTCTCATTTTTATAAGAAAACTGTCACTTTGTAGGTCACATAGCTCCATTTGCATATCTGGATCATCAGTCATTGACTTGATGATGATTTAGAAAATTTCGATAGATGTATTTTCGTCTAAAATCTCGTTTAAAGTTATATTTGTGTATAAATAAAAGCTTCAATCTCTCGATGTTCTAATTATATTATCATTGCTTCTGTAACGTTCTTTTTATTTTAAAAAAGAAAAAATAATTGGATGTAGGCCTATCGAATTATTTTGGCTTCCTTTGCTTGATTTATGGTATTTTATATTTAAAAACAATTCTAACAATGAAGAAGCAATAGATTCTAGATAATAGAGGTATAAACTTAAAGAAATGCCAGTGCTTTCAAAAGAAGCCAAGATTGATGTTCGAAGTTCTAGGTTTCAAAGAGCATGCATAGTAAAATTCCATTTTCTTAAGATCACTAGCCATTTAAGAAGGGAAAAAAATAATCAACAAAAATGTAATCTCAAATTTATGGAATTCAATTGATTACAAAAGACTTCAACAGCTTTTAACTTATTACAATTTCCAGTACATAGATTAGCTTTATTTGAAAGATGTCCTAGATACATGGGCATGAAAGCATACATTCATTTGTCAGAAGAAACAAAACTTTAAATGATAAACAATTTAAAGCAAAACTTAAAAAAAAAACATCTTTTTGGAGGAAGCTTACTATTCAATAGTGAATTTTTTTAGGACAAAAATGTATATTTTATATTGTTGTTTTAAAAAAGTTTTTCCTCATGCTTCACATTTTTCAAAATTTGTATTTTTATAAATAGGCTAGTACTATTGTATTTTTTTACGAGTCATCACTTTACCAGCTTTTAAGCTATTTTGTGAATGTTTGTGACAATAAATTAAGTTACTTACTTACTTAAAATAACCACCAGAGTTTCATATTTAAACTAAATTAATTGACTAAGTTTTAATAAATGAAGCCTTAATTCCTGTACCGGCTATCTTAAAACTAACAACACAAGCTAAGATTGGAATTGCGCTTCATGTATCTGAATGTAATAATTTAAGTGATTTTCTTAGCCTACACGTTTTACTTTGGTCCATAATAGTTGATCAATTAAAGAGATAGCTGGACGTGTCAGTGCGTTGTAATGTATAGACCATACCTAGCACTAGGCTACAAAAGAACTGTGGCATTAACTAGCATTGTGGGTCCGGTATGTTTGAGAGAACGAAGGAACTAAATAGAAGTTGATGTTCTTAGGGAACACAGACTGTCAATTATTGGACTTTTACACTGTTAGTGGCGGTACGTGAAGATATAAAACACGCCAATGCCATTCTTCAACTTGTTGGTGCAGTTGTTTATACCTGCAAATATATCTGCAATGCTGTTTTCTTATTTAAATCCGCTTGCTGGATGTCACCCTCTTTTTTTCACTTTCATTTCTGTCTCACTTTGATTCAGACCTACCTGCATCTGCACAGTTATGCTTATCTAAATCTGTTAACATTTGCATACTCTGCGAAACTTGCCAATTTAGGCGCTGAATTCACGAGACATTTCCCTCAGGAAGTGAAATGGGGTTCCCCGTGTACCGTAAATAGGGATCGTATTTTTTGGTAACAGTGATAAGCGTGAAATTTACAAAACAGCTTTCCTTAGCTATATTTAACGTTTTATTTGCATAAAATACCAATATTAAACAAATTGAATCTAAGAAATATCGCGAAATTTGTTCGATTGTGCAAAATGTCTAAGTAAGCGGGAAATACACCCATTCCATTAGTAAGCTAAGTTGAGAAATGTGTACAAAAATTTTATTTATAATCGTATTATTTTGTTTTGCTATGATTTAACCCTTCATTTCTTGTAGTTCCTTTTCTGCTGTTTCTATGGCAGCGGAGAAGTTATCGATTCTCGTAATCAGTGATTTCGATACACTCCCTTTCTGTGCCGAGTTTGGGATGCCTATGTTAGATCGCGGCAAAGAACGAAGATTCAACAGGTTTCGTATTTTATCCACAGTAGTTGGCACTTTTGTTTCCAGCCGATTCTTTTGAGTAACCAGTATAAATTACGCTATTTTAGGTTATATAAGTAGGCTTACCCACTTCTTCACAATTTTTTTCATTTCGCATATTTTTAGCAACAAACTTAATATATAGGCCTATACACAGTATGTGAATTCTATCAATTTTAAAGCACGTTACAACTGCAATAGCCTATGGACACGTTTCTTGGCTCTAAAAAAACACAGCGTGCAGAGTGTCGTAGCATCCCCATAAAATGTATTGGTGTACAATGCAGTATGATTGTGTAAAATATTTTATTTCGCGAAATACCAACGAAATAGAAGGAAGTTAACACCGAAAGAGCCTTTTTGTTTTACCAGAAAACACGGTCCCTAACCATTGGGCTTATTTCATTGTCTTCGGCATTTTGCTAAGTATCATTAGTTTCACTTGTGAATTTGATTTCTTCCTACACTAAATAATGTATTATCTCATGCGTTTACAAACCTGTGACCCCAAGGTTGAACATAAGGATCATACCGTAAGAACATTCTTAATCATTCTCTCAAATAGCATATCCTGAATACCGGTAGTTATATTCCCTAAAATGACTTCCCTGAATTGACCACCCCGAATGGCCAAACCTCTTCGCAGTGTTTCCCAAGTAATTTTTTCTCGGATGTTTGAAAATGGAAGAAAGAAAGACCTTCAAAACAAATAATTCTTTTGTATGTTTCTATACCGTACATTTTCCATAAATATTTTACAAGGTGAAATCATGACCAAAGGAAAGTAAATATTTCCTTCGACGGTCCTTGTCCTTGTATGTTGTGTATTCCATTACCATGGTTGTTATTCTGTTCTGGAACGTTGTGGCCCTGGCTACAGAATAAGAATGCTTCCTATTCTTTGCCCTGGCAGTTCATTTCTTGCCTCGTAAACTACTGCATTCTCATAATTTTAATCTCCTTTCGAATTTTACTTTTACAATATATAAAACCTGCCTAATAATAATTTGGCACTACTTCTTGAAGTAGGCTACACGATCTTTCATAAAAATAACGTATCACTGAAAGACGGATTAATTTGTACGACATTTTGCTGTGTTGTTGCTAGTAAGAATCTTCCCCGGTGCTCATGAGAGCATTTTGGTCGTAACCATCTGTATCCTTTTGCACAACTTTCCATCAATTCTGGGATGGTGCGAGGCCGAACTGCAAACATGCGATCCTTAACAAATCTCTTTAAAAATAAATTGAGGGGAGTTAAGTCAGGAGATAGTGGCGGCCAAGCAAGCCATACATTTACAATGTTCTCCTCGGACATTGCAGAAGGGCGCCGACCAGATCTCTCCTTCTCTTTTACGGATCCGGATTCTTTTACGGCCAATTTCAACCAAAATCAAATAACGTATCTACAGCAGTAATTTTGAACAACATAGCTATTACATCAAAATGTCCATTAATGTTAAAGATTGTAATCAGGAATATGAAAGTCGCTTTAAAAGTATTTTTTTTCTTTTTATCATTAAGAAAGAAATACGTGGTTTCCTCGACAGCTGATGATGAATTACGAGATACAGTTGATTAGTGTTCCAAAGTTAAATGGATTCTCAACATACATAGACCTACATAGTACAGAGACCTGAATAGGCCTTGGATAGCTGTCTATATCAAGCGATAATCCTATTTTCCATATTTCTATGCGAGGACACCTTTCTTACTGTCAAAGAAAACACTGAAATTTATGGCCTTGTGACTGCGAGTCTAATAAACGACAAGAAGCAGATGTTGACGTTCACTTTCTCTGGGCAATTCTCCATGGAGTACACTTAACATTGGTTAGCAGTGACTAATGATGCAAAACAATGGGAAATAAAATAGAATTATAACAGTTACAGCAGTGAATGTTGTAATAATAAAGTTTTATTACACATACTGTTAAGAATTAATATGCATATTTGGCTTAATGAGTTTCAAATAGGTTTACAGCGGTTCGGGGTTGAGTGGTGATGTTTACCTGGGCGCCACAGTATAATGCATATACTGAATATTTCTGATTTGTTGAACCCGCCTCCGGTCTGCCAGTCGATCGTTGAGCACTTCCCTCTAGCTTCAGGGTAGGAAGCGAAGAACACCTTAATATTATTGCTTGAATAATAATGCAGTTTCTTTGAACACTGAAGGAATATTCTGTTTATTCAAAACGTTGGAAATACAAGTCCAGTCATTGACAATAATTACAAAATTTGTTTGTGAATAATTAATATTGTTACAAGTTCTCGGTAGATCGTTACTAGTGATACAATTGCTGCCGTATATGATTTTGACTAATCGCGATTGAATGTAAGAATCCTTCTAAGTCGATTAATTCCACAGCGAAAATTTTATAAGTCCAATTAATTCTGTGGGCACGAAGCCACAAAGATAAGTAGAGTGATTTTATACGGTGGACACAAGTCCCCGAAGTAGAATTGACTTGACTGCTATAGGCACGGGGCCTTGAAGTAGAGTTGAATATGACTGTTATAGGCGCGGGGCCTTGGAGTAGAGTGAATTTACAGTGCCACGTTAGGCCTAAAGAAAACTTTCTTGGACAAACATTTATCCCTACTCTTCTTAATTATTATTCGTGAATCCCGGCACGTGGTACTATAGACCAGTTCTTATTGGCAAATCTCCCGACCAATAATAATATGTTAGTTTCCCACGGAAATCAATTGGATTTTCCCTTATTCTCAAAACCCACAACTTAGCGTCTCGGATTTCTAAGAAGGTTCGGACAGCGTGTTGTATCAGTAGCAACATCAGAAGCTAGGCTTAAACACAATAGCCGACTTCTTAGAATTACTTAAGTGGATCAGTACCCTCTGTGATAAGATCTTGGGAGATTCCCGATACATTGTACCTGAGTACTGCATTGCCTTATCTCGCACCCGCTAGGTCTGCTAGGGAAATTCCCAGCTTCTCCGTCTATACACTGCAATCTCATTTTAATAGTTATTTAAAATGATGTTGTTAAACTTTTTACCTTTGCCTTCTTTCTAGTTAATAATATTTATAATGAATGTTCCGTCTTTTCACGGTCATTTTAAGACCAAACACGGGCTATGAGATTTTATGATTTTAGTTTGAATAAATTTGGGCAATTAATCTGTCATTTATTATACTTAATTTGGTTATCTTGTTTATTTCTTTTTACCGAAGTATCTGAACTGCAATATATGCCCCAGTCTATTAAGACAGGAATCATCATAGCCTATGATTGACTTACTGGCTGAATATACTGCATCTCTCCACAAAATATTATACCTTATTTTCCTCCAGTGTTGCAACTATCTTACACAAATACATAACTAATTTAATTCCTATCCTGACACGAGACTTCACCTTAAATCCTGTCCCACATGTACAAGTTTTCTGAACCTATCACATTCATGCATTCATACATCTTGCGGTTTCCTGTAGTGTTACGTTGCTTGTACGTATTACTTGGTTTATTGCACGACCAAGACATTACAACAAAATTTTACGTAAACACCATAAATTTACCGATATACCCTCGTGAGACCATGAAAATTAAGCTCAAGCAGTTCTCACTGAAATTTTATAAAATATATTGAATGCATAAAGAAAAACAAAAACACTTTTTTTTTTTTTTTTATTGAGACTTTGACAAGGTCGATCAAGCAGTTCTCACTACACCTACACTATATTATAAAGAATGCAAAGAAACACTCTTTTACCATGAGACTTTGACAAGGTCGATCAAGCAGTTCTCACTACACCTACACTATATTATAAAGAATGCAAAGAAACACTCTTTTACCATGAGACTTTGACAAGGTCGATCAAGCAGTTCTCACTACACTTGCACTATATTATAAAGAATGCAATACACACACGTATATTTTACTCTCATTTATACACATTCCTCTAATCCTAAACCTATGTGGAACTGATAACCTATCATGCCAGTAGCTATTTTACCGCGTAAAATATCCATTACAGGTTATAGGCCTACATTATTCCAGCTCAGTACAATGCATTTCGGTTATTCTGCCCTTATGTATGGTTTAATGAAGGACAGGTTGTATCTTCCTACAATTCTGTCTTCTTCCGGGTCGTATGCCTCTAATTTGTTCATATTTACAATACATTGTCGATAAATGACGTCACACAAAAATCACTGATCATCTGAATACATTTTACGGATTTATATCCTTTATTGGTTCTGCCCAAAAATTTTCTGCTTCTATGAATAATTTAAGATAACTAGAGTCAAAGGTTAAGCGTAGTTTTCCATGTGCTTTCACTACACCACAAATCGGATTTATTTGCTTACAGGCTTCTTCCATCATTGAAATTGGTACAGGCCTACTCTTATAGCGACGCTCAGGAATATCTTGTTTTAATTTCAATTTGCGTTGGTAACCCCGAAATAGGCCTGGAGTTGAACTGAACACTGATTTGTTCTTATATAGCATGTTATATAAAGTCGACTTTTGACCATCTGATAGCACATCAATTTCTTCTACTTTCTCCCTGAGAATTAATTCGATATCAACATTTTCCTCTTCATTTCTTCCATTCTGACTAATGTTAGTAAAATTCGCGTGTACCGTTTCACATTCATTTTCATCTACATAATTATTAGAACCCTTAATGCACAAATGATCATATTCTTCGTCCTCCCAAACAATATCAGATTCCATTCCCTGTAACTCTGCGACACTTTCGTCACAATCAGCCTCATTATCACCTTCATATATAAATACGGCCGGTTTAATTCCCATAGGCCTATATTCGTCGATACTATTTCCCTCTTGTACTACAACTGATTCCACCACGAAAGGCTCGCGTAATAATACATCTTCATTTTGGCACTCCAACTCCTTAGTAATTATATTCTCATTAGATAAAAACGGTACACGTAACTTTTCTTTCTCATCTAATTCCATTTCTACCCAATTTTCTTCAAAATTTATTCTCATTAGTTGATCTGTCATAGAATCACAACCCAGAATTAATTTATGTGCTAAATGTTTTATTGTCAAAAAGTAGACTTCTAACTTCTTTCCCTCAATTTCCAACGGCAACATACACTGATGCTCAATTTTATGGGATTTGGCACCAATTGCAGTTTGTGCGTATAGGCCATGTACTTTCAATTCCTGAACGCGCACTCTTGCTGCTTTCAGCGTTTCATAGAATTTTTCGTTTATTAGAGAAAAAGTACAGCCAGTGTCCACCAACATATCGACTTCAAATTGGTCTATTTTTACCCTTATTAATGGCGGATATGTGGGTGTTATACCCTCTCTATTTGCACATCCTACTACGCACCCCTTCTCTCGTGTTTTATTTTCATTATCAGGTCTTTTTAATCCTTTTAATCCCTCGGTCTGTGTGACGTCATTTCGACCTCCAAATGCGTCTCCTAGTAGTTTAAAGGCCTGTCTTGCGCTACATGCCTTTCGTCATTTCTGTGACGAATGTCTCCCTGAATATCATTGTGGTTTCCCGTGCTATGCGCCTGATTCCTTTCACCTTCTATGTTAATGTCCCCCTGGTTTTCTGGAATTCGTTCTCCTACTTCGTTCTGCATCCTGCCATGAAATCGAACATTATTTACTTGTCTGTCTTGAGGCCTATTCTCTTGATTATTTCCCCTCCAGTTTTGGTTCCCATTATTTCTATATGAGTTATTATTAGGGGGTCCTCTGTTCGATTCCGCATTTCTGTTGGCATGTCCTTGGTTCCATCTACCTCTGTCATTATTTGGACCTCCTCTCGTATCTTGATTCATTTGCATATTATCCGGTCCATTTTGTCTCCTATTATCGCTACGCTCTTCTCTGTTAGTTCCTACTTCGAAACTAGATAATAACTCCAAAGCCTTGCTATAAGTTTGGGGACATGATACTATAAGCAGGTTACATATTTCCGGCTGAAAATGTCTCGTCACAAGCTGAATGGCCTCTCGTTCTGGCATTCCGGGGTCTAGTAACTTGATTAGGCCTATAACTCTTAAGAAATGGTCCGATAGAGAGACGTTGCCCCTAGGTGAATATCTCCCATTATAGACCTCATTTCTAGCTAAAGCTCTCTTCGCCTCACCCCAATATCTTGCTAAGAATAACTGCTTAAAATCCTCATAGTTGCACTCCGGGTGTACTGTAAGTTCAAACCACTCTTTTGTTTTTCCTTTTAAGGCTCTACCGAGGATCAACATTTTGTACTGAGATGGAATAGACCGCAAAGTAAAATACTCTTCAACAGATTTCAAGAAACTCTGAGGGCTCGTGTTGCTCTCATTGAAGCTGGGAAGTGATACCTCATTTCCTATTAGGTTACATATATTAATCCTATTATCGCTAACTACCGGCATGCTGGTGGCTACCGTCTCGTGTACTGTATTACAGGACTCATTTGCAACACTAGGAGGCCTATATGTATTTCCTATTCCATTACATATACCCTCACTACAATTTATAGCACAGTTATTCGCGACAGGCCTATGATTTTCGACCTCCTTAGCTACCGTGCTTACTTCTTTAGAGATTTCTCCTATTTTCTCAGCTAATATATTTTCTAAATGCACTACCTTGTCATTTACTTCTGAGATTTTATCTCCTAACCCTACTTTTACTTTTCCCACCTGAGTCTCCATATTCTTTTTTAAGCTAGACTCCGATTTCTGTATTTCCTTCTCCAAAATTTTCCTTTCATTGAATAATTTTTCTTCATATTTCTTGCCCTGAATCTCTATTTTCCTATCTACCGATGCCATATTAGCCTCTAATTCAGACCTAATTTCCCCTTGACTTTCACTAATTTCTTGCCTCATTGCTTTTTCACTTTCTTTAAGCTCCCTACAGAGTTCTCCCCTGATTTCGTTGCATATGTTAGATTGGACCTCTTTTATATTATTAAGCTCCCTCTCAAGCCTATCTACATTCTGCCTATGTTCTTGGTCCGATTGGTCTATCCTATCTCCCAGTTTCTCTATCTTTTCCCCGGTATTTTTCTCTAGTTCCTTCATATTTTCCTTAGAATTTTTCTCTAGTTCCTTAATACTTTCCCTAGTTTCATTACTTGATTTTTCTAACCCCTTAATACTTTCCCTAGTATTGTTACTGGATTTTTCTAGTTCCTTCATCATAGCTTCATTAGATTCCCTCATACTTTCCTTTGATTCCCTCATCATAGCTATCAAATATGCAATAGAATTTGGGTCTATGGTTTGATTCATTTCCCTAGGCCTATGTTCAGTTACACTCTCACTCTCAGTTAGCTGAATATTTGTTGCATTATTTTCCTGCCTATTATCACCTCCCTGCTCCAAAACCCCGTCACCTGTCGCGACACTGTTCTCATTGTTAATCTCCATTCTACAATTATTTATTTCCTCACCATTAAGCAAGTCGTGCCCCTCTCCACCTTCCATATTAATTTTATTCCTAGTAATTTTTTTCCCGTTTCTAAGCCACATACATAAATTATAAGGGTACTGATACACTCTTACGATCTACCTTACCTTTGGTTAAGAAGTTCAACATATAATGCATAACATGTATAATTATACCCTTGCACAATAAATATTCGATATGCCTGAGTTCTTTTAATTTGAAAAAGATTTTATTTTACTTGAATTTATTCTTTAATTTACTTAGTGAGTTTCAGTTTAATTTTACTTTGATCTTAAATTGCAAACTTTTCAAAAAAATATTATTTGATGTCAGGCTTACTAATTTATTTTATTAATATTTACTGTTTCATAAATTATTGATAATAAAATTGTTTACTTTACTGAAACTCTATGTATATTTAAGTTCTTATCTGTTGGTGATTTTTGATGTTTTCTGCGACGGTCTCCGGAACTGATGTACCACGATCTTGAATTCCAGCGGTGCCTTTACGGGTGACGTTCTAGAAATTCTGCGGTGTCTTCCTTCCGTTTTGGGATGATTTTTGAAGTTGGTGATCCTTGATGTCCAGCTTCACTCGTGCCTCACGTTGGGAAATAGCCATGTACAGCGGTTCGGGGTTGAGTGGTGATGTTTACCTGGGCGCCACAGTATAATGCATATACTGAATATTTCTGATTTGTTGAACCCGCCTCCGGTCTGCCAGTCGATCGTTGAGCACTTCCCTCTAGCTTCAGGGTAGGAAGCGAAGAACACCTTAATATTATTGCTTGAATAATAATGCAGTTTCTTTGAACACTGAAGGAATATTCTGTTTATTCAAAACGTTGGAAATACAAGTCCAGTCATTGACAATAATTACAAAATTTGTTTGTGAATAATTAATATTGTTACAAGTTCTCGGTAGATCGTTACTAGTGATACAATTGCTGCCGTATATGATTTTGACTAATCGCGATTGAATGTAAGAATCCTTCTAAGTCGATTAATTCCACAGCGAAAATTTTATAAGTCCAATTAATTCTGTGGGCACGAAGCCACAAAGATAAGTAGAGTGATTTTATACGGTGGACACAAGTCCCCGAAGTAGAATTGACTTGACTGCTATAGGCACGGGGCCTTGAAGTAGAGTTGAATATGACTGTTATAGGCGCGGGGCCTTGGAGTAGAGTGAATTTACAGTGCCACGTTAGGCCTAAAGAAAACTTTCTTGGACAAACATTTATCCCTACTCTTCTTAATTATTATTCGTGAATCCCGGCACGTGGTACTATAGACCAGTTCTTATTGGCAAATCTCCCGACCAATAATAATATGTTAGTTTCCCACGGAAATCAATTGGATTTTCCCTTATTCTCAAAACCCACAACTTAGCGTCTCGGATTTCTAAGAAGGTTCGGACAGCGTGTTGTATCAGTAGCAACATCAGAAGCTAGGCTTAAACACAATAGCCGACTTCTTAGAATTACTTAAGTGGATCAGTACCCTCTGTGATAAGATCTTGGGAGATTCCCGATACATTGTACCTGAGTACTGCATTGCCTTATCTCGCACCCGCTAGGTCTGCTAGGGAAATTCCCAGCTTCTCCGTCTATACACTGCAATCTCATTTTAATAGTTATTTAAAATGATGTTGTTAAACTTTTTACCTTTGCCTTCTTTCTAGTTAATAATATTTATAATGAATGTTCCGTCTTTTCACGGTCATTTTAAGACCAAACACGGGCTATGAGATTTTATGATTTTAGTTTGAATAAATTTGGGCAATTAATCTGTCATTTATTATACTTAATTTGGTTATCTTGTTTATTTCTTTTTACCGAAGTATCTGAACTGCAATAGGTTCTGGTACTTCTTGGAAAGTCAGAGAAATATATTGCAGTGTTAAAAAAAATTAATTGATTATAACATGACAGAAATTAGCGTACGTTAAACATTAGTAGTAGTGTTCGGATGTTTATGACCTAAAAAGTGGAAAATATGACTGTAAATATGACCTTAAAAATTACTAAATATGACCCAAAAATCCAAAATATGATCTCATAAGAGAGCGTATTTCCTAAACATAAATGTTCCGATTTAAAACGTTTAATGACACTAACTTATTAAATCACATTTTATTCAAGCAGATAATAATTTTTTTAACAATTTTACAGTTGGTTTACAATATTATTTGTAAAGAACTTCTAATCTATTAATGTTTACAGATACCACTGCAAATTTGAACTGAAAATATTTTAAAAACACGTCTATTGGAAGTTGTTAACAACAAGGAGGAAGGGATGATTGTGCTATTACTTGTTATTGCCCCTCACATTTCAGTTACAGTTTTAGGACATAGCCAACTAATTTTTACAATCATAATAAATATTTCCTTATTTTACAAGGACTAATGTTATTTTGTAACAACAATTATAAGAAAATTTGTTTTACATTTTATTATTACGTCTAGAATTAAAGTTACGCACAAAATCTTCTTCTAGTTTCCTTTTACAAATTAATGAGTGTATAAGGTGGTTTTAAAATTATATTATTGCTCTGTAATTACATTAGTTTTGAAATCAACACTTGAACATTTAGAAGCTGTCAGTAGTGTCCTCTTCGGCCTTACTGCAAGGACGAATCACTGTAAACTCTCTGTAGTGAAGGTAAGACTGTTTACAAAAAATGTCATTACGTTGAAGAGGATTGGAGTCTCTTCAACCGTCCCTGTGACAATCATGTCTGTAAAAGCTGCTACATTACGTGGAAAATCAACGTTCAGTCGACGTCTAAGTGAAGTATAGTAGTTGCACAGGAGGCTCTTCCGGTAAAGCTGCTCAATAAATCCCAAGTCCAGCAGTTCGTATTCACAAGCTAAACGACGATTTTCCCCTCGATCGGAATAGGTCTCTGATGACTTGGACTCAATTAAAAGTGCACGCATTGGTACTGGGATCCCATGTATGTCTGTGAGTATTTTCCTCTCCATAAAACTGATCCTGTAACAACAAAAAACATTTACTTTTATTATCTCAAGATATTGAAACGATGTATCGTCCAAGCATGAAAATTACAAAACAAAAGCCAAATTATGTGTAGGAGTACTATTGATAATTTTTATTTTCCTTTATTAACTGGGTATATTTTATCCAAAGTATGTTATTATGAGTGGGCATATGAAAACAGGGTGCTTAGGAAAATATTTGGACCTAAGAGAGATGAAAATTGGGACTGGAGAAAACCGCGACGAGCTGCATAACCTGTACTATTCGTCACCGGATATAGTAAGGATAATTAAATCACGGAAGATGAAATGGGCTGGACATGTTGCGCGCATGTGGGAGGTTAAGACATATCTCAAAAACACTGACTAGGAGACCCGAAGGGAAAATACCACCTGGAAGACCTAGACGTAGGTGGGAGGACAATATTAGGATATATTTAAGAAAAGTAGGATATGAGAGGGATAGTTGAATGGTGTTAGCATAGAACAGGGTTGAATGGCGGGCTCAGGTAAGCGCAGCAATGAACCTTCGGGTTCCATAAAGTAGATAATATTCCTTTAGCAATGACTTGAAGCTATCCCGGCGAGAAGTGATGGGCATATGAAATATGGTGGGGGAAACTGTATCTGGAACTTACCTTTGGGGAATCCTTTACACGTAGGCCTAAGCCCACTTTTGTCTGAATTATCACATTAGGCTATTTGCCATTTTTCAGATTCTTAAATTGCGGTTCTGAACGAACTTTGCCACATTTATCTCTAGAGAAACAATAGCCTATTATTGGTTCTAATACCGAAGCTCGAAGTACATCTAAATTCTCATGACAGTATTACTTAATTATTCTGTTCGTGAAAGTTTCGACCACACATAAACATATAAATACAGTATATACATTCTAAAAGGAAAGGAAAATATTCTTTTTCGAAAGGGAAGATATGCTATTATGCTTAATTCTGGTATGTATATTCTTTATAAAAGTTTCCATAAAGCTTGACATTTATTGAATTTTTTTTGGACATTACAAGTCTAATTCTGACTATGTGTATTTCTTTTTCTTATGAGAAATACCGTGAACCTGAGCTTACCCGAATTTTGAAGTATATTCCACTGATCATCAGAGATCTGAATGAATACTGCTGAGTTTCTGACATATTCAGTCTCTGTTACCCTAGGGTTCCAAAAAAGAATGACGTGTAACAAACACGATTACATAAATTTGTTCATGTTATTATATTTCGTGCACTGTGTTTTTCTTATAGTTTTTTTTTTTTCTCTGAAACCAGCAATTGCCATCTCTTAAGTTACCTGATGCTGCCTACCAACCCAATTACATCTATAGCCCCAAGACTATTACAAATGACTATCATTAAGGGACGGGTAATCTTTATGAAGGCACTTTTACAGTAGTGGAACCTCTGAAGAGGTAACCAATGCCTTATTAGCTCACTGTAGATGAATACCCTTGAAATTTTGTTTATTTCTTCCAGTAACCACAGAATACTGACGTGAAAAAACAATAATAAAATTTTAGAATTATATCTAAAACACAAGTGCACACACACTTACAGTAGTGCACTATAAATATGAGAAGTCTGTTAATGTGTTAATAATGCACTTTCCCTTTCTATAGACCCAGTGGCACGCAATGTGGTATCATACAAGGATTATTACACAAATAGAATAAAAAATAACCGACCAGCAATTGAAATAAAAAGATGCGAAAAGGGGGAAGGTTGACTAGAGGATTTTCTATAACTTGTTGGCCAATCAGAAAACGCCATTACTGTACACCCATGATGCCTTGCTGTACAGGTAGGCTCCGCCTTCGCCTAGGTTATTATCTGCCCACCTGTAGAGCAGACTTTATTTCTTTTGTTTTTATTCTCCTGAAGCGCATTTGCTGCTATCGAGTCCTGGTGGTATCTTTCGGTACTAAAGCGTGATGGACAGACTGTCCCCAGACAATTAATATTGAACACCACCCCTCCCCATACCCTCAATACAACTTCACCGAAACTTCCTCCATACCCCTCTATAACATTTACAAGAGAAGGCTTATTTTTGTACGTGTCCACATGAGTGATATATTTCTCTTCGATTTCTTTTCACAGGGCAGAAAGTTGAATGTGTCAGCTGTAAGAATTCAGAGAATGCCCTGATTAATAGCTGAGTAAGCCTCGTAAAGTTTATTCTGGCTTTCCAACTGATATTATTTTATCCAGTATGAAATGTGTTAAAATTATAACTATGTCCAAGCAAGTGTGCTAAATGCTCAAAATCGGTTACAATAACTATTTTACTACAAGTAATGAAAACTTTTTTTTTTATATTAATTTTTAGGATATTAGGGGTTGTTTAGGTCTTTAAATACCAAGCAAAATAAGATAGTTCCCCATTTTAATTTAATCATAGTTCCATTAAGAATTTTTATTCTTCAACTGGTAATATACTGGACGATAAAAAAAAATATTAGAACATTTTTTTCATGTTTAATGATATTATATGAAGTAATTTTTGTTTTATAAATATAGTATTCAAATAAAGATCTGCGTGGTCTAATGATTAGCGTCCCCGACTACGGATCAGCAGGACTAGATTCCATCTCCGGTACCTCCTCGTATTTATCTGAGGTGCGGAGATCTGAAACGGGGTGCACTCGGCCTCGTGAGACCAGCTGAGGAACTACACTATAAGGAAGCAGCGGCACCAGTCACGAAAGTAATAAAAACGGCCATGGAATCGGCTTGGTGACCACATTTCCCCAGTCTTGTCTATGGTAGATGACGCAGCGGTCGGTTGGTAGGCATATTCCCACAAGGGGATGTAGCGCCAAGGAGTTGAGTTTAGTTTATATAATGCAGTAACAGTATAGGCTAATGTATATTGTAATTCAATTGACTGTACGTTACTTTAGTTCAATGTACTTTACTTTGCCAATGTAATTTAGTGCACATGTGAATTCCTTATCGTTTTCATTTAAGGGCAATAGACTGACTTTAAGAAGAAATCTTCTATCATTAAACAAATTTTAACTTTAAAACAGAAGAGTTTTAAGTGGATTGTGTTAAGATCAATGCCAATTATTTATTACAAATAGCGTATGTTTTTCAAAATGTTTTCACCCTGGAGTGCAACAATACCATTAAGTAGGTTTCAGGAATTTCAATAATTGTTAGTATAACTTACTTAGTGCACTGTAGCCTCCGTTGGCATACAGTATGATTAAGTTCAAAAGTGATTTCAATATTAATCACATTATACTTAGAAATTTTATTGTTTGCACCATATTAGTATTCAGATAAATAAAACTTCAACCTCGATGCATATAAAAAATAGATGAATATTTATTTGTACTTTTACTTATTTTTATGTTCAGCTATATCACGGTTATCGAATAGTTTTATAGTTTCATTATTTGCTCAAATGAAATTTATAAACGCCTGCTGAAATTTTGCCAGCTGGTAATTTCAGGATTGTTCAGTTATGGCTCTAGCGTTGACAAGCAACGCAGTATTCTGTTATACTGTTTTAAAAATAAGAACATAGTAACTTGAATGTATCCTGCACCAAAATAATTGGTAAAATAAAAATAAAGAGGAGTTACTTCGATTAGGCCTCGTGTGATCTTACATGGAAATTCACTTTCGCAGCAGAGGAACAGTTGGAAATAGCAATTGCCCTTTATGTAAACTGAGTGTGGAAACCAAACATATTTTGATTAAACGCATTAGTAAGTTTAGAAAAACAGTTACTTGAATCATATTTCAGTATTATTAATGAAGATATCGCGTATATTCAATTAATAATACACTTAAAGCTGAAATTCTCAGAAGTACCTATTTCAGAATTTTTTTAAAATATGGGACGAGCCCATCAAGATTCACTAAAACGGGTACAAATTATTAGTTTTATTTTATTTTATTTTTCAGACGTACAAACATCCTTCTAAGTAGCCTACTCTATATCGGTGATGTGAGTGACGCAAATTGTACTTGACAAAATATGATGTTCTTATTGTTATTATTTTTATTATTATTGTATTTTACGTCGTAAAACTTAAATAATCATAATTCATTTTTAAAAGACACTTTATATGCTCTTTATCAACTATTTTTAATTTTTGTTTTGTCGGTTAAGCAATCGTAATATGTTAACTCCAAGGAATTTAGTATAGGCTACATTAATAGGGGTTTCTAGAATTGATACCATCAAAGGACCGAATGTTTCCAAGAATTCTGGTCTTGTGCAGTAAACATAAAGTATTAAACAGACTGAGTGACACAGGTCTATAATATAAATCATACATCTCAAAAAGTTAGTATCACGCAATCTGGTAAACTAGAATTTATTGCAACAATTAAGATGGCATTAAAGCAGAGTAAACTCAGTAATTTTTCGAAATAGCATCCAGTTCAGACATTAAAGACTGTGATAATTAATTTTATAGGCCTATTTGGTGTCATATATGACAATTTATAATGCTATCCGAAATTCCTTAGTAACTTATTGCTTCGTAGTAACCGAATAATATATATATAATAATCGAATTCTGTAACTTAGCCTACTCCATCATATGTATTAACAGATGCTGAAATGTTATGAACGCTATATAAGCATAAACGTTCCGTAAGAGTTCAAAGTTAAACTGATGGATGGATGACGGATTTATTTAAAATTTTCTCCCAGTTTTGGGTCTTCGATCTCCGGATGCAGACCAAGAACGATGTTACTGGGGAAACTAATGTGAAAACAGCAATACTTTCTGTTAACGTCACGCAATGCTAATATAAGTTACAACTAACCCTCACCAGTGAGAACTCCAGACATCGAGCTGAGCTTTCGGGGGGGGGGGGAAGTAAATTTGCATGCTAACAGTTAAATACTTTCATATTGTACGAATATACGTATAGGCTATAAAGACTTTTATAAAATGAACCATGAGCTATAAAATATTTTGGAAGTAATGTAAGAAGAAAACTCATGATCACAATCATCGGTAACTTTATAGTTCGAATTTGCAAAATGTGAGGCATATTAAATATTCATCTTAAAAAGAGACGGAACCAACAGGGTTTCATACCCTCTCAAATCTAAATATTTTCATACAGTATAAATATTATATATTGAAAAATAATTGTTTGTGATCTAAACAAATCTTTGTTTTCACCATGAACATCCAATGAGTCAATGTCCCTTTTGATCCCAAGTTCGCGATTTTACTCCGGTCGAGGTCATATAAGGCTGTCGAATCGATGAGCTTACCCTTCCTTATAGAATTGATTATGTAACTTGCTGAAAGTTCAGTTAGTATAAACATTTAGAGGAGAATCGATGTATGTAACATGCTGAAAGCTCAGTTGGTTTAACAATTTAGGAGACTCTATGCATTTAACCTGCTGAACGCTCAGTTAGTGTAACAATTTAGATGAGCAGAATCGATGTATGTAACCTGCTGAAAGCTCAGTTGACAATTTAGTAGAAGACTCGATGTATGTAACCTGCTGAAAGCTCAGTTAGTATAATAATTTAGAGGAGGAGAATCGATTATGTAATCTGCTGAAAACCGAGCCAGTATAACAGTTTAGAGGAGGAGAATCGATGTATGTAACCTGCTGAAAGCTCAGTTAGTATAATAATTTAGAGGAGGAGAATCGATGTATGTAACCTGCTGAAAGCTCAGTTAGCATAATAATTTAGAGGAGGAGAATCGTAGTAGGCATATATCCTGCATAAATTCTTAACCGTAAAGATTTGAGATTAATTTCGTTATTTATTGAGGTATCTGGTGAAACTGACGAATTTATTGTATTAGAAGTGGGACTTATGAATGAGTAAAAGAACTGTAAATTTCAAAACATAGTAAAAACATCAGTTATTATTTAGGAATATTTTGTAGCTCTGATTGTACGTGCTTATAGCAGCCACCTGCAGGCCAGCTTGATTGTGGGATGGACCTTCCGAACCCACAGACATAATTTATTAATATCTGTGCCAGGACTCGTGCAGACCAAGTACAGTCAAATTAACTTCACTAACCAACACTCTGAAGGCGGGAACAAAGAAGTCAATCAGCAATTCTTGACCTTAGTCAACAGGTTTACCTCATCTTATGAGTGAATATAAGTAATAAACAGTGCGTTATTAATTTATGAAATTGAAATATATAAAATTGTAATGCTTCTAATAAATAATTATAAGAAAAGAGAATAGAATTAAGGACAGTTTTTCATTTATGTCTAACTACAGAAGATATTTACTAGACTTATAAATTATAATGTTTGTAGTTTTCTTTGGATGTAAGCTACGTTAGATTTTGTTGTATAATTTAAATCTACGAATTAATGAAATATGATTCTCAAAAACCAAAAAGATGGACCAATTTTCTCCAGAAGGCTAAGAATTCAAACCTTTCACTTTGTCACTGACATATCCCACAATTAAATTTGCTGTCATTTTTTTACGAAAGTTGAAGTAATGATGACATTGCATTACTTTCCACAAAATGATTCTCATACCTAAGCGAAACTGGTCTGTATTATAAGAGTTATCGCATCATAAATTGTTTTATTGTCCATTTGGGAGCGAATGATAACCATTCTGGAATTTTCAGTCTTCTGTCAAACTCAGATCATCCCCAAACGGAGTAGTCTAAATTAATTAAAGTTCGTATTCCGAATATTTATACTCCCTGGAAACTTTCAGGCTACAATTAGTTGTATTACTAGTAAACCGTGTAATAGTTATCTAAAATGTTTTTTCCACCTCTGTACTAGTGTTTTAAAAGACTTTGCTGAATGTAATGCTCAAGTAATACGACAAGTCTGATTTTAAAGCTGATTACAACATTTTAACAATCGACATTTTTAATAAGTGATTTTAACAGTGAAGAATTTTTCCAAGAAGAAGACATTTTATAATTTAGACATTATTTTAATCCAAAATAATTTTAATTGACAATCACAAAACGATTCACTAGCCTATTATTATTATTATTCTGTTTATTTATTCTGGCAGAGCTAAGGCCATTTGTGTTTTTAACGTCTGGAAGAATTTTACCACAACATATCATAAGTCATTCAGCATATAGACAGAATCAATTATTTTAACAGTGAATCAATGGCTGTTTTTAACTTTGACTGAACATGGACTTTACCTCAATGTATCTTAACTAATAAACAAATATTTGAAATCAGCATTACATTCAGCAAAGTCTTTTAAAAGACTAGTACAGAGGTGGAAAAAACATTTTAGATAATTTGTAAAATTGTACTAGTTGGAAAATTTAGTTACTTCATAATGAAGTTTATAAATAAATGTGTAATAGTTAGTAGTAAATTGGCATGGAAAATAAACATTTCAATGTTTCCATTAATAATGACTTTTCAAGATATTGTTACATAGCTAAGATTAACATTTCCATAATAATACTAACGTAGAATGAATACTTAACGAGATATAGGCCTACATATTTCATGCCTCTAATAATGAGTTCTATTGTACGAGTAGCATCCTATTGTTTTGTCAAACCTACGAATTACCAAATTGTTTTTATCTTTTTTAAAATGCGTTTTGTAATACTATTTTAAGACGGGAATGCAAACACATGCGATAAGTTGTTTGCAAACTATCTAAAGAGATAGTTCCGACTGGAATAAATTGGCAACAGAAAAAATCTCCTGTTATACTACTTTATTTAATTCTATTGATCTTTTGTCATTCATGAAATGAATTTAATAGGTCTATAACGTCTTGTGCATTGCCTAAATATAATTAGAAAGGTTTTTTTCTTATCGTCATACAACCTATAACGTTCGGATCATTAGTTTTCGCTTCTTAAAATATTTTTAAACACGTTTACTTTGCTGGAGTTTAAATCTGTTATAAGAAAGTAGTACTGTTTGTTATTAAGCCTACTAGGCCTACTACCCGGTCAGAAATAATAAACATATTATCTTAGATTTTAACTTTAACTTTCGTTCTATGCAAATGAATGAAATACGCGTTTAAGGCACATTTTAATTTGCAGAATAATTTTGTAATTTATTATTCTACTTTATGGATATTGTAAAGTGGATTAATAAAATAATAAAGTAAGCATAGATTTAAAGAATCTTTGTGCAGATATATTTTTTTTTAACCATATCCCGAACAAGTGAAGATAACAATAATAAAAATATCAGCTTTAACACAGTCACTCTTCAGACACTATCAGAACATCAAAACAGCTTCGCCGCCCTCCCATCCAATTTCGGCATTACATTCAGCGTTTGCAAAGTCATACACCTACACATATATAACTCAAGAGCAGCTATTCATGTACAGTACCAAGAAGAATATCTGTTCCAAGCGTCATCACCCATTAAGTCTTCTTTCTTTTCACTTCCCTTTATTTTTCTTCTCTTACCATTCAGCTACTATCTCTTAACACCTAGCGGATGGATACAGGGCCGTTGTTAGCAGCCGCAGAAATGTGCTATGTCAGCATTACAAAAGAAAATCTTGAGGTTGCATCGTTGATGGTATTGTTATCCTATTGAGGAAGCCGACTTCATTGAACCACCCTCTTTTGATTTCTTCATTTCGTCGGTTCAGTGCAATGATCTTGAACGGAAAAGGAAGGAGGAAATGTCAACCTGGTATTACACTGTGTAATATCTAACATAAATTATATTAAAGAGTTATTGACTTTGTTTGGGAGATAATCTGGTAAGGACATCTACATGTTTTGAAGAAAATGGTAATAGAAGTGGTCATGAAAAGTGTGAGTAAATAGGGTATAATAAAATTTAACGTTTGACGGTTTCTTAACTGTGAATTACATTACATTACTATTGGAAAATTTCATGTCTACTGAAAATATATTTGCATGAAAACGTCTTAGAAGACATCTGCAGTACACTTTGTCAACCAATTGATGGCGGTTGCTTGCTGGTGATCAGTACAGTGGTCAACGGTCGTAGGCTTAATGTACCCTTGAAATCGGATTTTTTAAAATTATCCTTCTTCCAGAGTACAGCATTCTACCAATTTTGTCTTGCACAGTAGCGTTTAAGTATATAGAAATTACAAACTAGCCTAATTCGTCGTGCGGTTGCTACCATTCAGTGAACAAGTGTTTCTCTTCTGGGAATCAAATCCATTACTCCGTCCAATACCGTTAATAAAATAATCCGCAAAACTTCCTTCAAGCTTACTTCTAGTGGCTCACAAAGCCATATATTTAAAACTATAAATGCATATTATAATAAGTTCCTCCTTAGAAAGTGGTTAAAGCAGTAATAGGCCTACTCACATTCTAGAAATATTTTCAAAAACAACTATTTGCTTCTTGATGTAGGAAGTGTTAAATACTTGCTCTTTTGTATTAAATGTTTATTTTCAGGTTCGTAGTTATGCAAATGAACAAATTTTGTATTAATTAAAAATAGATTTGTTAGATCATAAACTTTATAATAAATAAAATTTACTAAGTTTAACAAATAATTGTTTCTCTACTCAGCTTTTCGGTGCCTAATAAAAACATTTTATAGTTTCTAAAAAGCACAAGAAATGCGCTGTAAAAGGTTGCGTCATGCGTTGAACAAACTAACATTGATTGTTTTGGGGGGAAATTATTCTTATATTGGTGACTTTGAAGATAGCATCAAGCGATTAAATTCGAGATTATCTTTCCCATAAAAACTATTAATACCTATTTCAATTTAGGTCGACTAGAAAATATCGCTTTGTCCCGTTTATTATACAGTGTAATACCGGTTAGAGAGGGAAAAAATTCATAATACACTATCATCGTCAAGTTCAAGTCCATGGTTCAAGCGTTAAGTTGAAATTTTGATACGGCAGTCTTACCTGTGTAATCGGATGTTACGCGGCAGTTTAATAAGCGTCAGACTGTGAAAGAAAAATGCCCCCTTTTATTTTTGATAAAAGGTACCGCGGAAGGTCTTACCTCAACGGAGTTTCATCTCAACTCAACTTAACAATATGGAGACGTCTCACTCTTTGCCTCATTGTTATTTTAAGCGTTCAATCGCTTCACAATTGATCAAACATTGTTATTTCTTTTCTTTCCTTTGTAGTTATTTATCAATTTCTTACTCTTAAGCCAAAGAGTGAACGTGACATAGGTGAGCCAGCTGGAGAATATAATTCCACCGTTTTTGTTTGTTTCCCAATCTGGTTTAAAAGAAACGCTTTCGCGATATGAAGTGAAAAATTGTTTAATAACAATAAGAACTAGAGAACTATATTTTTTGCACATAGGCCTACTCATGAGATTTGTGCAGGAGTATATCAAGTGTATGATCCAATTATTTCTATCCATTCCTTATAATTTCTATCAGCCTACTCATGAATTGTTATATTACCTCTAAATGGACTTTTGTAAAGTCTAATATGAAAATTCTCTATAATATATCGAACACCTTTTAGTGGACTTGTTTTTTTAGCCTTGAGATTTCTTATAAATCATTAAGGTTAAACGTTTATCTTCATGACAAGATCTATAACACACATGAGAACAAACCACCTGTCGTCTGAGTAGGGTTAATTGAACACTAATTCATGCATAAAACTACAATAACAAAGAAAATTGTAATACCAAACTGTGTCTTACAGCTTTACAAGACTATTAGAATTTTATATGGAGAGTGAACGAAAGTTGTGGATAATCATATAGCCCTACGTACTTTAATAGGCCTATATATGTACATACATTATATACAACCAATCGACTTTGTCAGTGTTATGCAGAATGATTAATAACTTAATAACAACAATAATAATGATGGCATTAAAGAAGCTAGAAAGTATTCAAATCACAATGCTGTTTTGTGGTAGGTCAAGAAATTCCATTAATGTGTAAAACGGATGGATAGATAACCAATGATAAAATCTCTTTTTGAAATGTTAATGTAGCTATGTTAATTAACATTTTGGAACGTTTATATAAATAATTAATACAATTTGTTTTATCATACAACAAATCATTATTATAAAAATTAAAGTCAGATCTCGAAGTCTTACCCATTTAGGCTTAAATGCTATGCTTTAGAACAGGGATTTCAACTGGCTACCTGAAGGTCTCATGCCGCCCAAGAGGCTTTTTCTTGTGGCCCGCAAAATCGGTTTCAAATATAATTTAATATAGACTACTTTTTGTTAAAATAGGCGCATTTTGTATATCGTTTTGATGCCTGCGACAAGGTTGGATTGGAAATTAATAAAGAAAGATGGTCATGAAACGTCAGAATAAAGCGTACAAAATATTGGACTAGGAGATAAAGCATTCGTACAAGTGGATAAATTCTAATATCCCCGAGGAATAATTACAGATGCAAATAATGTTGAGACTGGAGGTAAGTGTCGACTAAAATCAAGAAATGCTTGTTTTTACGCAATTCAGGAACTTTTATCTTCTCATGTTGTCCAGAAACCAAAAAATAAACATGTATAAGACAATTATCCTACCAGTTGTATTATATAATTGTAAAACATAGCCCCTTATTCTTCTGGAAGAACATAATCTGAGAGTTTTCGAAAACAGGGTGCGTATAAGAAAACTGCACAATGACGAGCTTCATAAGCTGTACTCTTCACGGATAATAATAAGGGTTATTAGATCATCGGGGTTGAAAAGGGCTGGACATGTTGCGCGCATGGGAGAGGAAAGACATTTTTAAAAATACTGACTGGGAGACCCAAAGGGAAAAGGTAACTTGGAAGACCTAGACGTAGATAGGAGGACAATATTAGAGTAGATTTAAAGGAAGTAGGATTTACGAAGGTTGGTTGGCTGGAGATAGTATAGAATAGGGCTCATGTAAGCGGGTTCCATAAAATATATAATATTCCTTTAGCTTGCTTAGCTAGGAATTGTCTATTACCATAGTAGGTAACTAAGTAATTTCAGTTTGTGATTCCTTGCTTTTATTGTCTAATATCAGAAATTCAGGTCAATAAAATACCCAACTCAAAATTTTTTGTGAAATAGGCCTACTAATACAAGATTTAAGGAAATGAAATTACTTCAAACATTTCTTTAAAAATGTGTTCAGCAGAATAACAGAATTTATCCAAAAAAAATAAATTTTACTTTATTTACAGCTCATTATTACAAGTTGGCTAATTTTTACCAATTTTACAAATTGTATTCGTTCGCCGATTAACTTCTCTACACAATAGCAAAGTATTCGTCCTCGGACCTCTTGAAGTTTTGGCCTCTGCTTTAGACATTACTCGTCTCGAGAGATTTGTGGTAGTATGTGGGGTCAATCCAGACAATATGAGGTAAAGTAGCAGGGTAACCCTGTTGCGCAAATCGTTCTTCTTAGCGAATGGAGCAGTATTGAATGACAACCCTTGACTAAGTGTAGTCGTACAATAAATTGTAGGCGTAATAATAATTATTGCTATTGTTATCAGTTATCATCTTTAATATTTTAATAAATATTTTGTTTATATTGTTTGATTTCACAAAGGCAGTGCCTTTCAAAAGTAATTTCCTCGATCATGTGATCATTACAACTTGCTTAAAGTTGGAATAAGTAATGTTTCATGTGGGCTATTCATATAGGCTACATTGAAACTCGTTTTAATTATATTAATTTCGAGAATGATTGTAAGTATTACCATACATGATGTTTTGTAACATTAGAAGGTTACATTCCATAACTTATGAAATAGTACATATGAATGTTATATTCCGTTGAAAGAGCTTTAAATTCAATTTAAAGTTTCAATTACTTCAGCAGGGTAGTCAAATTAAATGTACTAATAATAGTTGTCGAACTGGATTTCTTTATGTCTTGGTAATTTCTTCCCCGAGATCGATAAAATAAACTATTTTTTCATAGTACATTAGGGTTATGTTGTCATGTGATTGATTCATTCCATGAATGATATGCATATAGGCCTACAGTACTTGTCTCGATTTTTTCATAAACAAATTAACCAAATATATTTTAATCTTTATTTAATTTTTTTCACTTCATTAAGTATACTAACTATTCTGTAACTACAAGTTTTCGTCCATGAAAGATGTAAGACTGCCAATTTGCATTTCGCATGCATTACGGTTTCCGGTTAACAAATCCGATCACGAAAGCTAAGATGAACGGAAGGAAGGCCACACACACACACGTTCCAAGTCACGTCACAACGGGGATTCCCACACAATTTGCATAAGTGTCTAGCCTAGTTTTATGTAGGCTTCAAGTATACTCATGATTTGAATATGTAGGGCCTACTTTTATAAGCTCTAGAATCCATCGAATAAAGGAATGTTCTGTGTAAAATAACTCCGTCAATAAATTCATAAAGCGAATTGTGACCGTACAACATTACGTTTTCTACGACAGTGCGTAAAGTCGCGATTTTTCCAATTGCTGTTAATTCTTAAGATGAGCTGCTCACTGCTATTCATTTTACGCACCGAAAAATAAATGTATTTGACGATTGAATGTTCAGGCGGCCACGAAATCGTCTCTTAATAAGTTAAATAAATACAATTGACGATATTACATTCATTGACCATGAAATAGTTACCTTATATCCTCTTTAGTTTGAAGCATTTGCTATAAATTAAAATGTTTATTGATTGACAATTTGATGCTATCGTAGAAAAAAACAGTGTAAACGCAGACGTGAAATATGTTCCTAAACTGTTATTTAAATGCGTCTATTTAAGAAACGAGGCGATTAACTCCATACTTATTCCAAAAAAGTTACACTTCAGAAACTTGTATCATAAACAGTGTTCTTTTTTTATATTGACGTGATATTTGGATACATTTTAGACAGGAAAGGAAGAGTACATAGTGAAACTTATTGAGAAACTCGGATAAATGAAAACACAAAACGGTTAGAAATTTAACAAAAACAACTAGAAAAAATAACTGATTGGAAATCTGTGCATAGGCCTATCTTAAAACTTGAGAAGTTCTTATTTCGGTAGAAACAAACAAAAATGTAAATACAATGTTTGAAAAAATTCCAAAACTATAACCGTTATATAACCGTGTTATATAACACGGCCTTTATATATTTATAGGCCTATTATATTTAATTTCTTACTGTTATAATTGTTTTGAGATCAGCAGATGAAAGAATGAGGAATAAGTTCTCCTTTTTGCGGTTATTAAATAAAATTAGCGTTTCTCGTGCAAACTAAATTCAGGTATCTATATGTAGACCACATACTCCACGAAACTTGGCAACGTCAAATCAGTTGTATTCGTCACGCATTGGGTTAGTATTCATACTAGTGACAGACGACCGAAAGTGCGATCCGACTGTGCGCTGCTAGGGAAAGTACTTAAGGTCTTTCGCGAACAGGACATGCTACAACTTTTAATGGCATTAGCTAAACCTACTCGCTTATTAAAGAAACGTATAGGATAAAAGTCATTGGTTATGTCAACAATAATTTTAGACTGTCGGGATCCTTACACGAAGAAGTAAATCAGTCCACTTGATAAAATACAAACCAGAGCTGGTATATGTTGTGGCGTAAATAAGGACCACGATATAATTACTTCAAAGTTCTTGTAGCAAAAATATCGTTAGCAACTCTTTGTACCATAAGTTTTACATACATGGTGTAGAGAGAAATTACAAATAATTTGGATTTGCCCAAATACTTTTGTAAACAATATCATTCATTCAAAATTACTTTGAGCAAGTAGAGAATTATTGTAGGGAAAAATATTTTTTAAATATTACGAAATGGAATGCTTATTTGCAGAATTTTAGGTGTTTAAAATAATTCTAAAATCTTTAAAGGAGGTTGAGAATATTCAGTATTCATATGAAATTTTGATATTTGAAATGAAGTTTAAGATTGCTTTTGATTTACAGTAGTTTGTTTACATTTTTTGCTTTCGCCCAGTTGTGTAAACACGAGTCCTTAGCCTATACATAGTATTATAGTATAGCAATAGTCGTAACGCTTATCATTATAGGAAGATAGATTTGTAAATTTATTTTCTTTTAAATTAATCAGTGTTTTGCCAATTTTGGTTGTTTGTTTCTTTGTCAGTGCCCCTTTTACTTTTACATCACTTCAGTAAAATGTGGCTCTCTTTCATTAGACTTCGAACTTCTCACAGAAGCTCGCGGTGTCAAGGACCTCTCCTATTTGTTGGAGAAATAAGGAAATGCCAGAACTTACTAAAAGAAAATGAAGTCTCAGAAACAAAAGTGTCATCTGTAGAAGTAAAAATGTTTATTTATGAAAATATAGTTTGACTTCTAATTACATAATTTCCGTTTTTCTTTTTGAATAGCAGAGTTAATGGTGTTATCAAAGACACCGTCTAGAACTCGGTGGTTTCTTCTTTAAATGATTTGTTTTGAGCATTTAAAAAAAGAGAATTTGCCATCTGGCCGTGGTAAGCTCTCTGCATGAAACTAATTAGGCCTAAACTGTTTAAATTATCTCCATATCACTAGGTAGACAAGTCGTTGGTTAATCGGGAGATGTTTATATTCTTATTTATAATATAGAACTACTTATCTTCTCAAGCTAGCTGGTCATACTAATCTCGAATATCTTTTTTTCAGGTTAGATGTGCGTTTTCACTAGCCTCTTACAAAAGGAGGGTTCAGAAGATGAAAATTAAAAAAAAAAATCTTTTATTTGTGGTGGTTGTGTAATGATGGTTGTGCACTGCTACTTTATCTTGGTATCCCTCGCAGGTGTGCTGGAATTTTATCTCTTATGAATTCTTTTGCATACCTTTAAATGTTACACCACATAGGATTGTAGTAACTAATTTTATTCTCACACAAATGCCATCGGCCTGAGCCGAGATCGAATCTTCAAACTTAAGAATATAAACAATTGCCGAGAGCAATAGACTTTTTAAGTCATTTGGGAGGAAACTTCAAGCCATCTATAGGCCCTTAGATGAGAAATAGGCACGTTACAGAATCTCGAGAATAACTTGCATTTAGCTCCAAAACAAACTCCGCGAATTTTTCGCCCTATCAATGATCTTTCTTAAACATTTTAATATTACTGAGTATAAATGCGGCACTTTAAAAACTGGATATAATAACAGAGATATAAAAGTAACTTATGTAAAATATGATAAAATCATACCAAGTATAAAAATTTGTGTTAATGAAAACGAGCTACTCCATTAAAATTTTGCTTATTGATATCAAACTGGTGAGTTTAATTGATGATTGCTTATAATTTATATGAACATTCAGCTCTCATATGGTTAAATCACATACTAACACGCTTATTTCCTTTATAACAATACTGGTGTTTCGAATTAAGTATATTCACGTAGGCCTAGTGTAAATTCACATAGCTGCCTAATGTCACGAGATCAAAATGATAACATTTGCGATAGTAGAATCCCATAGAAAGGTATTTGCACCTCATACTAAGCGATTTTGGTTAGATTGAAACAATAATTCTTTCATACAGCTATCCGTTTAGTGTATGTTTAATGTGGTTATTTAACAACGGTTGTGCAATGCTATATGGTTTTCCAATTATTTTAATTTTTCCATATCATATAACATATCACTTATAAATATAACTTGTGTATATATATATATATATATATATATATACAACTTATATAACTTATGTAACTTTTATATAGGCTATATACAACTTATGTAAATTTTATATATATAACTTATATATATGTATATATAAAATACCTATATTCTAATGAGAAACGAGGTTTTAAATTCAAGGGATCACTATATAGAAGACCTTAAGGCCTTAACTCTACCAGATTAAATACTAATTATTGTTATTACTGTTATTATCATTATTATTATTATTATTATTATTATTATTATTATTATTATTATTATTATTATTACTACTACTACTATTGCAGCTTTGTAAATAATAATTCCCCACGGGAAAGGAATCATAATAAATGACAACTACCGCTGCAGAGTTCGCATGGGATAGCGATGAGAAATCTTCTATCTTCTCTGATACTTTGAATGATGTATTCATAGAAATTTCTCAGTTCAATTACACAATTTGTATTCATGAAACTTTTGTTTTCACGTGACGTCCGGCCAGGTTGAACGTTTCACCCCTTCAAGCTCAAGCTGTAACAGTAAAAATTTCCGTATTACCCTAATTCTAATTCCAGTTCCTGTGTGTATTCGCCTATTAGAAACAGACCTATAATTCTATTGTTCCTTACTATAGCTGAATTTCGCTTGGTTGGAAGTGTGATTGACACTTCATACTATGTTTGCCTTGCGTGACTGGTTCTTCCTATACAATATATTTCCAGAGGAACGGAACCACAGCGTCTGTAAGACATAAGGAGTGCAAGCAGCCGGAAAACTCCGACATGAAGATGCCCATCAGGCGGGAAGTTTGTTTCTTGTATTGCTCTCACAGTCATGTTTCAGCAGCCATGGATGAGATCAAATTATATATACCTAAATATAGATGCATAAATTAATTGATATGGTTTTGCGTGACGAACTGTATAGATAGGTCCGTGGTATTATATTCCAGATACTTACGATTAAAACATTTACAGTTCCCATAAAATTAAAAAAAACTGCAGAAGGCTGTAAACAAACAAAAAGAGAGACTGAACAAAGATAGCGTAGAAGATTAATATTTTACATATTAATTTTCTTATTATCACTGTCGTCACTATTACGATTTCATCTTCATCTTCATCTTCATCTTCATCGTCATGAATACTGGAATTACACACCATACAAACTACATAACTGGCAAAAACTAGAAGTTTCTCATATGAATTAAACACGTAGTTCCTTATAAGTTGTAGGCCTATTCAAGTAATCATTTGCTTAGTTGGATAAATACATAGTTCAGCCGAAATGACATCAGAACATACTCTTAAAAGAATCAAATAAATATGTACAAGTAGGCCTATATAAGATAGTTACTTTGCGTTTTATTCGCATTGTGTGAGCTTGAAATATATTAAGCTGAATAATAATAGGCCCTAATAATAATAATAATAATAATAATAATAATAATAATAATAATAATAACAACAACAATATCGAAGTAGGGGGTTGTACCTCTATTAGAATATACTAATATGTGTTAGAATATTAGTATTTATTTAAAATTTATTAATTAGAATATTTATTAGGATATTACTTAATATAGTGGGTGTAAAATTATGGGGTTATGTAATATTGTGTTCTGTTTGTCTTCATAAATGATTCAAGAAAACTATTTTTGTCTATATATTCGACTCAGTTAGTATATGGCAAGATTAAGAGGGTGTGGTCAACATACAGACTCCTACGGCCGTTAACAATGGGTTTCTTGACCGCAACTGCTAATTGTTTATCATAAAGCTACTCCCTAGTTCTCACGGTCTAAGTGCGCTCCGACTTTCCTATCTCGGTAACTTCCAAGGAGGTGTTAGATATCAACCAGTATTCAGGTCCGTATTCAGCAATGCTAACCACTGAAGCACATGGCGCTCATAATATTTACTTAAATACAGATGTAGCCTACCTATAGGCCAGTAATGATATAATTATGCTGCTTTGTGTTCAAGTTCACATATCTTGTCAGTAGGCATCAGAAGTTAAGGCACTTAAATGTAGTAGGCCTATTTCAGTTGCCTAAAAGGCATAAAAAATTAAAAATAATGTATTAAACGGCATTGAAATTAATATTGCCCAAAAATACTCGTATAGCAAAATAGCTCTCAAAGCACAATTTTTACTCGAAAAGTTACACAGTATTTATAATCACAGCTAAATTAACCATTCTTTTCCACACAGTTTTTATTTAATTTAGACGTCGACAATTAAAATAATAAAATTAAAAGAATACAAGGAAGACAACTGCATGGAAGAAAGACATCAGTTGAAAAATTGAGTTGATGGAAAAGGTCTTTAAAGATTTCTAAATTATAATTTTTCTATAAGAAACCACAGCGTAAATTCTACATTTAATGTAATATAAAATCGACTGGTTATTATTAAATAATGTTTATTTTGCAATTGTATCCCTGGCACCCATTTTAATCAAAAGAGAAAAGTTCTGTATGAACTCAAATTTTTGAGTGTAGAAAATAATCTGATTGCTTGTCATACTAAATTAAATTAGGGAATATTATAAAACAAACTTAATGCCAATATCAGACCTTTTGAGTACTGTTAAGAGAATACTCAAATATTTTTTTAAAGACAAAAAGCGTATAAAGAAACCACAAAGGCAGAAATGGCACAAAATAAAAAAAAAGATAGATAAACTTCACCAGAAGGCTTAATTTGTCTTAATTCGGACACATCTCCTGCCAGCGAGTTTGACGAGAATTTCAATGATTCCTTTAGCATCAAACACCTTCCTCAAAAAAGAAAATATGTTTAAGCTTCCAAGAATAACTTCCATGGTGGTCGAATAATGAACGCAGATGCAAAACAAATCATTCTGTTACGTAACTCCATTAACCAAGATTACTGTCGTCGGGTGCTTAATTCATTTTAGAACTCATTTTTTTTCTTTTTCTTATTCTCATTGGATTTTATTTCACAAGAGCTCGTTTATTGAAGCTGTTGATGATTGCTTTCAATTTCACTGCTGAAAACAGAAGTTCTGTGAGTTGATGAGCTAGAGTGGTTAAATGACTTCACTCGTAAATTTACGCCCATCTTTTAATTCTTTAGCCAAAGTCTTCGTCTCAGTAGTTCATAAAAAAATATAATCTGTGTTCGCATGTTTTTGCTGGTCATAATTTCGAGTTCCTGTATGTTGAATGACATATATGTAGGCCATTATAATATTTACGTAATCGAATGGCAGGCTACAGCGGTTTTATGTGAAAGAACATGGATGATGGCATGGGAGATAAGCAGACGTGACTTACAAAACAAGTAGGGGGCTCCAGTAGGTACATGCATTACATTATCGAGTCCAAACCACAACGTTGAATATTTGGGATGATACGGAATACACTATCCTGTGAAGCAACATAGAATACCTATGAGGAAATATGGAAGTTTAAGTTAAATTCTCTATTGTTTTATTTAAAATTATGTTGTCATCGTGATCGTGTTCAAATTACAGGTTCTATGAATAATGAGTATTCAATTTTAAAGAAATTGTATGGGTTTCTCTCTTTATGTATAAACATGAGGCACTTCCGAATCTTGTTTACATTTTGCTTCCTACGTGATTTCAAACTGTGACACAAGCATTAAAGCTCAGAACTTATACGAGCTTCTCATATTAAATAAAACTTCTTACTTACTTACTCAGTGGCAATAGACAATTCCTAAGCAAACTCCCAGTCAATATTTTAGAGCTCTTTATTTCTTCCCCCATGCGCGCAGCATGTCCAGCCTATTTCAGCCTCCGTGATTTAATTATCCTTACTATATTCGGTGAAGACTACACGTTATGAAGCTAGTCAAATTATAAGCTTCTAGGCGTGTTAAATTAAACATATATATTATAATATTTACGCAATCGAATGGCAGGCTACAGTGGTTTTATATATAATATTTAAGTGCATTCTTCTAATAATTGTTTGGAGATTGGTGATTTTTGTTATATCTTGACCTAGAAAATGTAATTAATAGTATTAAGTAACAAAAATGTAATATGTCCTGAGCTCAGAAATGAATCAAATGAAGCACATGGCTGCATTTGCTCTTAAAAATACCCTGAGAGAATGAATATTAGTTACTAGAAAAAAAATCCTGACACAGGAACTCCAACCCGGGACCTTGAGCTGACCACCAACTGCGTTAGCCTGAGTTTGTGATACAGTGGCAGATGAATTATTTATCCTATAATTACCTTTAATGGTCGACCTTACAAAAGTTCTGGGTATAGGCTATCAATTCGCTATGCATCCTCCCGGACGACTGAAGGCCCCTGGTTCCAGGTCCCGGTGACAGAGATATTTTTCTCCTAACTATTCTGAATACATTTATCCTACATAGTATAAACCAGAGGTACTTGTATACTAGATAAAGGCTACCATGGATACTTGTGGTTATCTGTAACAATTTTTTGTTAATCTATCAGTGTATCACTGCTCACTTAAGAAACAACTAAGTACTAGTTACTGTACTTCTGTAAAAAAAAAAAAAAATTAAAAAAATATATACTGTATCACATCGGTCGTTATTCGTTAATATTCCAACATAAATGGGCTTATAACAAATCGTTTTAAACATAATAAGTTTATCAAATTCTCGTGTCTACTATTCCTTTCGATGTACATAGTTATATATAGTATATAATGCATGTAGATATATAATGCATATCTATAAATAATATTATATATTGTAGGCCTACTGTTGAATTACAATGGTAAGTGTTATATCATTATAATACCATCTAGTAGGCTAAATAAATTTATGTGAATTTTGTATTTTCCTATAGTAAAATAAAATGAAATAAAATACAACAGAAAATCATATAAGTTTAAATATATTTTTACAAACAATATAATGAAATGCCGTAAATTTAGTAAGATCTAACTTTTCTGTATTTTTAGGACTTCAGATAGGTGTTTTAATTGTAGTTTTTGGATTTTTAATAAGCAATCTAAGAAGTTGCGCGCTCATAAAATCGAATCCAAGTTCATGCCTCTGGAATTCTTCAAGGGCATCACTACTAGCCTACACTCGAAAAATGTGGATCAGAAATAACAATCTGAACATAAACTAAATCTCTTAACAACTTCACTATGAATTAATTTTGATGTGAACTGCAACTGGTCAAGTAGCTTCTATGGGAGCAAGGTAAAAAATTTTAACTCACTCAATCTGTTTAGGGCGGATCCTATATAAAGCAAAGACGTGAACATATTTTAAAGTTCAGGATGTTAATGCGTATTGGAAAACATAAATAATATCCAGAATGGTAGATTTTTCTTTAATAATTGAGCATTAAATCTGAATAACTTGCAAATATTTATCCAGAAGCTCTGCAAATGTACTTGCCCCGGTTAGCTTTAAGTCTGTAAGTTAACTATTGTAATCAATAACATTGAAAGACTTGTAGAAAGGAAAACATCAAACAGTCCACTTTTAATAATAATGAAATGCTACAAAAAAACTCTTTTAGAAACAGAATTGTTGGGGTCGTAATATAACATAGCAAAGCATTTCATTTTCAAAAATACCTAAATTCTTATAATACTGTTTATGTCAATAGGGCCTACTCTATCTGAAAGTTGGACCTCATTTCGTGCAAGATATAAGTTAACAAAGAAGCAAATGCAGTTCTTCCTGTGAATTAAATGCCTTTTACTAACATCTATTGATAAGGGGTTCCCAAATGGCGGCCGGCAAGCCTTTTCTTGCTGCTTTATCTTTTAATTTGATAAACAGACTGTAAAAATTTGGAGAAAATTTCTTAAATAGTTATAAATAGTAGAGTGATTATTTTAACGATAAAAAAACATAAACATTGAGTCGTGAGAAATTAGAAAATCTGGTTGTCAATTACTGACCATTCAACGAACATTCAAAAAGGCACCGCACTAACTGTAATATCGCTCAAAGACAAAAAGAAAGAGTTTAGTTTACGAAATAGGAGTAACAAAATAATTAAATAACAAAAATTAAAACACATTTAATTTATAAATTCACATTCCATTTCATGGAATTTCGCCATTGGATTCCTTAGCTAAAAACTGAAGTTTGTAAAAATAATAAAATGATACAGATGGCACTACCAGCAACTAAATAATCCGTGAAATAATTCGGACTTCTCTATATCTTTGCAGTGCTTACCGCTTATAGAACATTAAACGCACGTAATTTTGCTACAACTTTGAAGAAAAGACTGGTTTAATAAATAACATATTCCATGCAGGGAGATCATGAAGATAAGGGCATAGTTACAAGAGGTAGAACCTGCGATTTGTTGTAATTTCAAATGGCCGAACTGTAGCTATCAAGTCGCATATCAGAGACTTCTAACAAGCCAGTAACTGCATGACCAAACTGACCAATTATCCTCATGACCAATATAAATTGTTTTTATATTGCCCTCTTGCCTGAGTATGTCCACATTTTAAAATTCTGAATTATTATTGAATGGGTGAAATTCAATGATATCCTCAATAGCCTAAACTCGCCGTACATCTCAATGTGAGTGCAATTAAGGGTATCAAAGTGAGGTTAGGTAATACAGTTCCCATATAAAGAAACAAGTTAAACCTAGTTACAAAGAGGTCTATATGTCTTCAGGCATAATGATAAGTTTCTAAAATGTCTTTAGAGGAAAAAGTGCTATGCGTCCTACCATTAAAACTTATCCAAAATATATTCAGGCCTTTCAGATCTTCTTCTAAACCTCTTTAAACGTTTCTGTAAATTTTAACACATCGCCTAGGCTGCTTACTCAGTTTAAGGAAATCTATTTACAATGTTCACATTCTTACGAGAATTCACATTCACATTATAATCAACATTCATTCACATTCATTCACATTATAATCTAATGAAGAAGACAAAACTGTGAAAATAGGGTAGGCCCTAATAAAAATAAACAAAAATATACAAGAGCATAAATTGGGACAAGTAAATTAGATATTTATATTACTTTAGGTTTATTCTAAATTAACGGAAATTCGCCATGGGTGTAGGCCTATAGGTTGCATACTTGCCTTCCACCCTGGCCGTTCGGATTCGATTCCCGGCCGGGTAGTGGGTTTTTCAGTTACGAAAAATCCCCGGGTTCAGGACTGGACATCACCCAGGAAAATTATACGCTATATTAAAAAGCCTTAAATTAAAGTGGTGACTGCTGGAATAGAGTATAGGGTATTCACAATAGATCTATTAAGGTCGCAGTGTTGAGAAGCCGAAGGGCTTACACTACCCCTCAACAATCTAATTAATCTAATCTGTGAACTATTGTTCACTCTTATAGGTGATATAGGTTACGTGGTTAGGAACCGTTCTGTGCATACCATCCACATGCATATATACAGGCTACATGATACATATATGTATATGTATATATTATGTATCCTTCACATTGATATATGGAAAATGTGCATTAAATGTAGTTAAACGATATTATATATGCTTATTGCTTATAAAGCTTCGAACGCCTTAGAAATTGAATTTCCGTCTTAGAAATCGAACCCTTATAGACTTCAGAATTGAATTTTTACAAAAACAAAATTTTATATTTTGGGTTGATATAATTCTGGTGATGCGACACGAAGGTTGCCGACGATTTGCTCTTATTTTTAATGCCACTCTATATGAAGATAGTGTTATTTTAAAGGCTTGAGGGACTACAGGATTGAAATGTGAAACGTTCTAATAAATTATGGACTAGATAACTTATAATTTTCCTAGAAAAATGAAAAATAAATAATTTTATTGTCATTTCTTGAAGGGTATTTGAGCGCTTTAGCTAACCACTTCTATTGCTTTTGTTGTATAAAACAGAAAAGTAATTTGTGCAATTTTTTTTTCAACTAAGAAGACGGATTCTTGCTGGAGCAGAATTGCATTAATCATTTTTTCAAACTAAAGTGTTAACGACTTCTTATTTAGGTGTAACCTGAAAGTTTTCGTAAAAATGTTCTTGATATTCATAAATATTAATGTAGTATTTTAGTTTATTACATGAATCTCAATTAGGGCCAATAATACTTTCGTTTATGAAGATTAGGATGAATCTCAGGACTGAAGGTTACTTGCTGTCAGCATCAAAACTGGGATTAGCAATGCAGATCAGTTGGCTCCAAACAATCAAAAACGTTCGTGAAAAATGTTGTTAATGTGATCCATTTACATACAGCAATGCATGTTAGGAATTTATGTGCTTCATAAGACTGAAAGTTGTCGATTGCTATTAGAGAGGTGGGCATATAATTCAATTTGTAGGAGTGAAGGTTTTAATAATGAATAGACTTGCCAACAGCTCATGGGAAGGAACAGTGTGGGATGGAACTTAATTATTATTTGTTTCTTTTATTAAATAAAACGAATTTAACCAATGTAATACAATTCATATTGTGCAATGACACTTATTAAAAATAACTTATAATTCCACCGAGCTTTATTACATTTGTTACATAAGTTTATTACCATTATATGAGGGGTCTAGGATATTAGCAAACCCGGCAATCTCCATTCCGAAAAAAGACAGTGATGCTAGTTTCTATTGAAGTTTTGATGCATTTCCTGGTACATATTTAGTGAATATTTTGCAAATCTCACTTCCCACATAAGGGAGGAACTCAGATTTTCAGCATATTCACTAAATATGTAATAGGAACTGCATTAAACTTTCATTAGAAGTTAGTATCTCTATCTTTTCTCAGAATGGAGATTACCGGGTTTGTTAATAGACCCCTTGTATATTGTTTTCATTTATATTAAAGCATATTTTTTTACGCTTTATATTCGGAAAGGACATAAGTTTATCATAGTTTATTTATAAATTCATTAGATCAGGGAAAAGTTGGACAACTAACTCGCGTTTCGTACCTTTTAGCCGTTGATAGTAATTCTAAACCTTTTGTATAAGAAAATATAGACGAAAAATATACTTATTCCAGTATTACTACGTAAGAACGTTTTGGTCTCATATTACGGTACTTTGCATAAACAGTTTATATTCAGTGTTATGGATTGCCCTAGCCTTAAACGTAAATTGCTTCTTACTTAAGGTAATACTGAATATGACTGGTAAACAGCTTCCTTAAAGAATCTTTCATCCTGAGTTTAAGCTTCTAAATAATTACCCGTCTATCACTTTTAGGCTGTCAAAATCGACAACATATTCTTCCTAACCTAACCGTGTGAACTTCATTACGTTGTTCTAGATTAAGAACAAGATATGTTCACATTCTTCATAGGTGTAAAGTAAAATAAATAATGATTTGTTACGACAGTTATGAGATCCAACATGGGTAAAAAAATTTTCAGTTTACATCATTATAATATTTTGTTTAGAATAGTTGCGTATTGTATAAAAATATAATAATTTTGCACACTTTAAATTTTTTCCTATGGATCCATAGTAAAGCACAAGAGTCATGTGATACTAAAAAAATTATAATACATAATTAACAGACACAACAAAAATATGTGATACACTTACATGATTTTCTCTACCGCAAGCATGGGGAATGCGAGTGTTTCACTTAGCATTTTTGAATAGCCTATAGCCTATAAGTTACATTGAGGTCATAGTAAAGTCGTATTGGTCGCGAGGCAAGACATAGATAGGCTTACTTGCTTTTATGAAAAATATTTTATGCCTTGGTTATAAATATCCCTCAAGGAATTTTTACGGATGTTTCAACTAGAAGTTTTAATGGATATATCTAAGTAAATATTCTCATATTCTCTAGAAGTTTTAAGTCTTAGTACAAGAAATGTACTCAATATAAGCAAAACTGTCAACTCGTTTTTGTGATAATTGCAAAATACAAATTACCTTGATTTAATGTATCCAGTTCTGTTAGAAATTTAAGTCTAAAGTGTTATATTTTTAAGATGTTTATTTTGATCAGTAGTATAAAACTAACATATTTCTGTAAATTCATTAAAATTTTGTATTTTGTATTTGAATATTTTTTCTTCTTCCTGGTACCGGTATTTAATGTTTGTGTTAGGTAGTAAATTTTTGTTATAAGTTTAAGATAAATGTAGTAGGCCTACGTATTTTTTTAAACTAATGTATGCATGTATGTAGTCCGCTTGTGTGATGTCGTGGTTAGCGTCCCTGCTACAGAAAAACAGGCCCGGGTTCAATTCCCGGTACCTCCTCTAATTTTTCTGAGGTAGGGAGGTCTGGAGCGGGGTGCACCCAGCCTCGTGATACAAACTGAGGAGCCACTTGATTGAGAAGTAGTGGCTCCAGTCACGAAAACAATCATTAAAGGCCGTGGGTGTCGGCATGCTGACAGATGACGCAGCGGTCGGATGGTTTTGTCCCTTCAGGAATGTAGCGCCACGGAGTTTAGTTTATGTATGTATGTAGGCCTATGTAGGCTATGTCACCCCTAGTATGAGCTTTGCTCTTTGGGTTTGTATGTAAGTTATTAGTTATATGAAATAAATAATAATAATATAGCTTTTTTTTTCTCACAGAGCTTCTTTGTAACGAAGATATACTGACCGAATTAGCGTATCTATCTGCGCTCCACCTATCACTAAAACGAACAAATAAATAATTAATAACAATGACATAGATACTGTAATTAATATTGCAAGTATTTGTCAAATCGATTGAATGGTGTCAGATAAAAGTATAAAAATTCTCAATTACAAACTTCTCCTTTTTATAATCGATCGTAAAATATGAAGAAACAGTTCACGGGTCTGTAATGTTTAGGCATGGCATAAAAAATAACTATATTCTCTAGAGAAAACAACTTAAAAACAAATCGTATTTGCACAGAAAAGAGCTAAGTGCGTATTTTAAAATCGTTACTTTGAAGTACATTCAACTTTCCCAACCATATTATGACTGCTCGTACCATATCAGGACAAATGATTTCCTTGTGCTGATGCTTGTAGCTGGCTGTTATTGTTTCCTCTAAGTTGTATGAGATGGAGAGGTATCCCTTTGGCCGTAGTTCCTGAACAGGTCACGATGGTGAAGTCCAACGGACGCGAGTCACGAATTGAAAAACATTAGTTTCACCATGCCGGCAACTTTACTGCCTTCTTTGTCTATCCCTTCAGTAATATTATCTCCATCTTTATACGGAAACTTCAATTAACCTCAGATGTTACCTGCTTAACTAGTCCTACTCAAGCATGTGTTTCGTTTTTTTTTAGGATGTGTACTGAGCGATATCATGAGGACGGAAGTGAAAGGGTACTGACAATCTGTTCTGAACTTTAGAATGTTTTATCAATGTATTGCTAGATTTTTCATGTAAGCATGGCAGGAAAAGAAAATGTAAAATGTAAATGTGAATGTAAATATATTACTTATTTATTTACTTACTCAATGGCAATTGACAATTCCTAAGCAAGCTAAGGGAATATGATCTATTTTTGGAACACGAAGGTTCATTGCCGCGCTTACATGAGCCCACAATTCAACCCTATTCTGTGCTAAATCCATCCAACCATCACTCGCAAATCCTACTTCCCTTAAATCTATTCTAATATACACCTCCCACCTTCGTCTAGGTCTTCCAAGGGATCTTTTCCCTTCAGGTCTCCCAGTCAATATTTATGAAATGTCTTTCCTCCCTCATGCGCGCATCATGTCCAGCCCATCTCATCTATGATTTAATTACCCTTATTATGTTCGGTGAAGAGTACAGGTTATGAAGCTCTCATTATGCAGTTTTCTCCAGTCCCCGTAAATAGGGCTATAATACAAACAAATTATGCAACGAATACAGTCTATTATAGTATAGTCTAATACAGTGGTTCCCAACCTTTTAAAGGTCATGGCTTTATGAAATTCTTGTTTTTGAAGGAGACCTCCATAAATGTTATATTAATTTAAGGCATTTGGACTACCGATCTCCGTTTGATGAAAAACAGCAACAAAATTATATTGATATTTTATGTCACTAATGAACCATAATATATATATATCGCTTAGCATGCTTACAGCAATCACTGTGATGATTGGACCTATATTGAAGCTGTCAGTTTTATGAGATTTAACTCATTGGAAGGCACTGAAATTGTGTAAATTTAGTCACCAATCCATATTTACACCATCTCCGAATATCAAGAGCATAGAAACAATAATAATTTAATCTCAGTACGCGACAACAGCCTATCAAAATTCCAATTTCTGTATTTTTTTTTTTTTTAAGAGAAGGGGGTTCGGCGGACGTTGAAATGAAAGCATGTCTGTCCTTGGAAAGGGATTTCGCCACTGTGCCGGCATTGTTCTCCGCAAGAGTTCTTTTACATATCTGTATAACTACAAACAGGTACGGTAACACTTACGCACAAGTAAGTGTCATTGCTTAGGGAGCCGGGATCGAAATCGTGAACTTGGGAGCAGAAAGCGAATGGCTTACAAATTGTTTCCTCCCTGGCCACAAGACATAAAATTTATTATAGTAGCCTAAAGTTCCCACTGTAAGCCTATATAGGTTATGGAGACCCATGGGTTTTTGGAGTTGAAGATCCTGCAATTTTTAGCCAATTAGAATTATGAAGGTGGTAAGACGGGGTAAGATTGTCAGTCTTGTATTTCTCCTGGTAGTAATTCCTCTAAAATGTTGAGTCGATCCTGGGTCCATGTTGTCAGTAAAGAGATTAGGCCAATTGAAAAATCCCAGCGACTTCATCATGGAACAGTCCCATCGGTGTTTAACGACTCGACCGAAATAATACATTTTGTTACCTGGAAAATTATGCATCTACACCAACAAGGTAATATAATTCAAACAAAATAATAGGCATCGGACGGAAAAAATTACAAAAACGTCATTTTTTTAAAACACCTCTATTAACTTATCAGTGAGAAAGAGAAAAGCAAAATGCAACTTACATACTGTTTCTAAAAGCACTTTTATTCACATATGACTGTTCAAAATTTTAAAAGCACTGCATTTTGAAACTCTGTCACATCGCTCTCTTATTTATCCCTACTTTCAATGTTCTAGGCTACATTTCACGAAACGAAACTTGTTCACTATAATTACTACTGCACGTTGAAAATTAACTTTCCAGGAGCATAATGATGATGAAATGACATGTAACTGTCATGTGCACCGGAGAAGGTCGATTTGATGATGGGTCAGTAGTCGCGAAATCTGATTTTTTTCTCTTCAAGACAATAGCAAAAAGTCATTCACTTTATTGAAGAAAAACAGCTTGTGACATGAGAAGCAAATAATTCTCATTGTTTTTATAGTAGCCTAGTAGTAGTATTTCAGTATGTCGTCGTCCGGTAAATATCCATGCAGTAAGCTCTAGTTGCTTATTGTATTATTATTATTATTATTATTATTATTATTATTAGTAGTATTTTATTATTATTATTATTATTATTATTACATTTTACCAATCTAGTCTTAATTTAGGTTAATGCTAATTAAGAGATTAAATTATACTTCTGTTATTCAACATAGAAGTTATATTTCAATAAAAATGTTCTGTAGTAGGTGTCTGTTTCCTTCCATCTGCTATAAGTACTGTGGACGGAACAGGCATAAGTTAATATATTTAAGACTGATTGGTAGAGCATTGCAGGAAAATTCTAAAAGTATGTATATATTTCAACCTTGTGCACTAGTAATAATATAAGGAATAATTAAACGTTGATAAGGAATCAATAAAAAGTATTTTATCTCACTCGATATTAAAAATCTATACACAAACATTCCTTTACAAGAAACAATAGACATTATTAAACAACGCTTAATAGATAATGGAGACAGCCAGCCTTATGCCGAACAATTAACTAATATACTCAGCACTATATTAAACCAAAACTATTTCGAATTTAATGGGAAAATATATCTTCAAAAAGAAGGTCTAGCTATGGGCTCCCCCTTATCGGGTATCTTATCTGAAGCCTTTCTACAAAATATTGATGAGAAATTAATAACCAACATCATAGACAAATTTAAATTGAAATTTTATGGAAGATATGTAGATGATCTCTGTTTAATTTGTGAATCCAGAAATATACAAGATATTTTACATAATAACATAACTTTTACTCTGGAAGAGGCAAATAATAGATCCATCAATTTCTTAGATCTGAACATTAGCCTACCTTTAATAAAAAACAAATAAAATTCAATATATACAGAAAACCGACTTTCTCTGATAACTTTATTAATAATTCCTCTAACCACCCCCAATCACATAAAATAGCCGCTTTTAGAAGTATGATTTCTAGATTACTGCAAATCCCCCTAAACAAAAAAGATTATAACACTGAATTACAAACCATCATTCAAATTGCCACCAATAATGGTTATAAAAAATCCCTTATTTACAAACTTCTTAATAAAAATAAGAAACAGTTACATAAACAAAAGAATCCAATTTCAAAACTTACCCCAATTGCCGATAATAATAAAAACTTGAAATACATCTCTTTTACATACACAGACTCAGATATACATAAAATTGTAAAACCACTAAAATCCGACAAATATAAAATAACTTACAAGACAAATAATATTCTTAAAAACAAATTAAAAAACACACTAAACACAAAAAAAGGCCAATATGAAAATAGTGGCGTATACAAATTAAAATGTACTGACTGTAACGCTGTTTATATCGGACAAACGGGTAGAACTTTTAGAAAAAGATTTTCCGAACACATAAGTGATTTCAAATACCATCGCAAAAAATCAGCTTTTGCTAACCACCTTACCGATAATGCACATAGTTTAAATAAAATCGAAAACACGTTAGAGATCCTACATAAACATAAAAAGAGCCATAAACTAAACACATTAGAACAATATGAAATTTATAAACATAAGCAACAGATTGTCAATGAAAACCACGTTGAACACAATAAACGTTTTGAAACGTGCCTAAAACTTACACAATACACACACAGATCCAAACAAGTCAGTAGTCTCTCTACTCATGACTCACACACTCCAGTTTCCGCAAGTACATGAAGAAACGTAAGTACTATATATACAATTATAATTCGTGATACTTTATTTTTACCACGATAAGATTTTACGCATTTCACATACAATATTTATTTTCTACTTTTATTTTTCTAGTGTTTCTTGGGACTGAGGATGAAGCAAAGGACTTCGAAATGCATATCCTAGAAAAAACTTTATGAATGGAATAATAGATTGAAAAGGAATCAATACATCTAACACCATACTGCACCAGTGTTTTAAAATCTACATGTGTTTTACAACTAAGATAATAAATTTGTGTGAGCTAAGTTTTAACCTAACTCTGATGTACTCAACTGTTCTTGAAAGTGACTAATCAGCAAATTTTTGCTCTACAATTTGTACATATGTTTTTAAAAATTCTTGACGTGTCTTCTATGATTGTTTTTTAGGTTTCTTATGCTTGTATAAGAACATTCTCTATTTATGCGTATTTATGAACATATTTCTTCTATCTTAAAAATATAAATATGATAATACTTCAATAGATGCCTAGATTAAGATTACATACTGTCTTGCAGTTTTTATTCTAGATTTTGTGTATATATTGTTCATTAGTAGGCCTTTTTACCAGCTCTTTTTATATTTTTCTCAATACATTATAATTTCAGACAATATACTTAACGCTTTTTATTGATTCCTTATCAACGTTTAATTATTCCTTATATTATTACTAGTGCACAAGGTTGAAATATATACATACTTTTAGAATTACAATTAGCACTAGTGGCAAAATGAAATTTATTAATATTGCAGGAAAAATTCATGCGAATATATTAGTAAAAACCTAACACAACGAAACGTAAGTAAAATTAAAATTGCTATCTATACACGGTTCTAACCACAGAATCTCTTGCTTTAAATAGCCTACTCGATCCTACACTTCTCCCAAAGGATGTGTCCTTGTCCCAGGTTCTTCTTTCTGCCCATTGTAAAATCCGACATAAGTTGCTTCATTTCATAGTATCGATTGATTTGTGTCTTTCCTCTTCTCGACGCCACTCACTTTTGCCTAGTAACTCAATTGGTATATCTCTTGTTATTTTGTCATTACAGATACCCTTCAAACGGTAGAGAAAAAGTGGAAGATGAAGATTACCAAGATATGAGGATCCAGGGGAAAACCTGGTAAGTACAAATTTCTCACATTTCTGTTTTTAATATCATCTGCTGTGGATCAGCAAATGTAGTTTTGTATGGTACAACTAAACAGAATAGCATCGTAATAAGTCCAGAGTAAATCACATGCTTTAAAATATTATACAGGCGAAAATGTGTCAAGTCCTAATGAAACAGGCAGTAATCTGATAAGTTCAGTGATTAGTATGGAAAATTTATCTGTTGAAAAATAGGTATCCACACTGTGTATAAATGTCTTGTTAAGTACAACTTCCTTTTATAATCCATATTTAATGTTGCATTTTTAACCAGTAAAAATAGTGAAACACGACTTAAAATTTTTCATCCTGGAATTTGCAAAACATATGAATTTGCAACAGTAAATCCGTTTCTGTGATTCTCAGGTCTAGTTTATACACGAAGCTCTCTTGAATTCGACATTTTTACCATCTTTTTGGATGAATACTCAACTTTGTAGACCACAAGCCCATTCCTAGAGGACATGTTGTATATCTCTTTGCTCTAGGAAACCGGCTCGCTACCATATCCCCACGATCATTTATGGAAAGACTCATAGGTAGTCATTCATAACATTGCTGTGAAATGAGCATGACATATCATGACGTGATACGAGCAGGAGGAACAGGAAGAATAAAAAAGTAAAAGTACTGTTTCAGTAAGGAATCATTGTATTTTATTATCACGTAAATTATTTCACACTCAAGAGAGGGTTTCTATGAAATTTAGAACAAAAAGATTGGAATTTTATTATTTCCAAAAATATTTTCTGTTATTACCACTGTTATTATTCATATTGTTAGTATGAAAGGGTTGCTGCTCCAATTGAAAGTTAGTGCTAGCGCACGTAGCAGTGCGGCTGAAGACGTGCGACAGCCAAACGGGACGCGACAAAATCTGAAATGCCGTCCTTGATAATTAAAACTGGTCATATCGCGTGATTCTGAGTCTAAAGGGATTTGCCAAAAAGCTGAGTTTAGGTCGGTTGAAGAGAAATAATCTCCTTCTTTTGCTCTAGATAATAACTCATCAGAAGTCAACGGCTTATAGTTGTCCTCCTGGCAGTCATTGTTGAGGGTCCGAGCATCAATTGTTAAGCGAATATCTCCTGAGGGCTTTATTACTATACAGAGGGGATTACTATGATTGCTCATTGAGTCCTCGATGATTCCCTGATCCAACATGTTTTGTATCACAGCAGTTACTTTGGCTCTTAAACTCAATGGGATGGGTCTCGGTTTATGTCGTATTACAGTGGTAGAGCGTCGGTTTATTTGGTGTGTATAGAGATTACATTTTCCAATCTTATTGGTAAACAAATCTCTATGTTTTCTCAGTATACCTAATAAAGTTTGCTGAGCGTGTGTATCTAAGCCCTGAGTTTCGCTTACCTTGGCCAATATAAGCGAATCTATCTCAGAACTCGTCATAATGTGTTGAATATTTACATCCACTTCTGAAGTTAAGTGTTGTATATTATGTTCTGTTTGAGAAGACAGAAGTGGAGTGAGTGGTTGTTGTGAATGGTCGTCTTGTGTAAGCTGTATGAGGGGTTGGGGGTAGGTATTTACAGCCTCAACAAAGAACGTCTCTTCCTGCAGGTCTGGGTTACAGTCGCCTGCTGTGAATGGAAGGGGGGCTGGCCTCCGGAACGGTACAGTAAGCTCCTGCCTGTCATTTCCAATAAAATTGAAATTTTCATTTCTAAAGTCAATGATAGCTTCTAGCTGTCTAAAAACTTCACTGCCTACAATCAATGGTAAATTTAATCCTGTTATCACAAGGAATAGAACTTCCACCGTATGACCGGCTATGTTTAAAGGTACGAAACATTGGTGTCGTATTCTAAATCTTGTTCGGCCTGCCGCTAGAAGTGCAGACATATTGTATACAGGTAAAATCTGTGTGATTGCTCTAGTTCGTTGCAACTCCAAGAATGTGTTTTGCGACATTACTTGGGCATCTGATCCGGTATCGAGAGTAATTTGATAGGGATTTTCACCTATCAATACCTCAATAGTAGGGGGTTTATTTGGGTCTTGAGACAATTCACTACGTTGTAAGATGCCTACAGTAATATCTGTGGGCGTGATCATGTCTGTATTGTTGTGAAAATCAGTTGTTGTATAGTCATTGTTAATGACAGTATTGTTGTCCACTGCATTGTTGTCTGTAAGAATGTGGGGTGTTGTGTTGCTAGTTTTAGAAAGTGTGTCTGTTATAGCAGTGTCATGTATAGTTGCAATTTTATCACGAACTATTTCTTTGTTGTGAATCATTGCATTGTTGTGATGTCCTGTTTTGTGGTTTTCCTTTTTATTGTTAACAGAATCAATATTAGTGTCATTCAGGTTATTTACTGCAACTTTATTATGTTTTGCACCAGAAAATCCTGAATTGCTCGGGCACACCATGCTACTTACAGCATGCACGGCGGCATTCGAAAATCCTTTTCTACTAAGTGTAGTGGGTTTGTGTTGTGTAACAGTTGTTGACAAAGCTTGTTTGTAGGCTTTAGAGTCTTGTACTGAGTGTGGTGCTGACCTGAGTGCTTTATCTGATAGTTTCATGACTTTATTAGCTGTACCTCCATTATTGTTCCTTAGAACTGCAGGGCCCCTTTTGCGAGGTTCCAATGGTGCCCTTAGTCGTTTAAAACAACCGTCGGTGGTGGTGACTGGTGGTCATTGTTGCTATTTTCATGATTGTTATTAGTTGTGTTATGTTGGTTTTCATTATTCTGTCCATTGTTATTTGCATATCGGTTTAGTCCACGGCGTGAGTTATTTCTACCTCGAAAACTTGGTCGGAAAAATCCTTGATTGTATTGAGTTCTATGGAACCATCGGGGTGTTCCATTGTATGGTCTTCTGCCATAGTTATTCCTATTGTTCTGATTTGAGCCTGTGAAGTTGTTATTATTTGTATAGCCATTATAATTATTGCTATTGTAATTATTATTGTAGTTTTGGTCTTGGGAATTGTTGTTTCTGAAACCGTTGTTGTAGCTTGAGTAGTTCCTGCCATTGTTGAAATAATAAGGGCGATATCTGAAATTTCTACTCCTCCAATAAGAAGTCCTATTTCCTCTCTGATATGGCGTATTTCTCCAGAACTGTCCTGGGCTATCCGAGCTATTTTCTTGGGTTACATTAGTCTCGTTTTCATTTACTTGTTGGTGTTCCTCACACAACTGGGCAGATCCTGTCCGCGTCTCGCATCCAAAAGCGTTTTGGTTGGGTTTGGTTTGGACATAATTAATGTTTCTTTTTAGGCCTTGATTAGTGTTGGTAACTTGGGATTTATTTATCTTTTGTGGTGGAAATGGGGATTCCTGTAGGGATTTCAACAATGCTATCATGTCAGGGATTGTCTTGGGGCTCGCGACAATTAAACTGTTCTTTATTGAAAACGGATAGTGTAAGCAGAGGGCTTTGATGAAGACTTCATCTTCGATACTAGGGGTTAACAGCTGTTTTGAATCACATAAAGAAATAAAATGTTCCATATAGGTTTGGCCGCTATTACGATCAAAACTTCCATGAAAAATCTGACCTTTTAATCTCTCTTGATCTGATATTGACCAGAATTCTCGAAGAAAGGACTCTTCGAATGTCTGCATATTCAATTCCAGCGTATCATTAACCACATTGAACCATCGAGCTGCACTACCTTTTAATGACCTGGATACCATGATCATTTTTAACTGTTCAGGTACATTTCTTAAGTTGAAAAAGGTCTTTAATTCGCGCAAATATCTTACGGGGTTAGTCTTCTGTTTGTCCTCAAACGTGGGAAGAGGCAAGTCGCTTTGACTAAGGGTAAATCCAATCTGATTACTGGGGTTGAAATTTTGATGATTATTATTATTATTTGGATTTGAATTACCTGCAGTGTGATGGTTCAATCCGTTATTGGATCTTGGTAAGCTTGCGGGTAGAGGGGGAATGGTAGGTGTATCAGTAGGCGTGTCTGGGAGAGCAGATGAAGTTGACGCAATTTCGCCCCGGTCAGAGACCAAGACTGTACTCTCTGTACGATCTTCCTGATCCCGTAACCTATGACGCAATCTGTCCAACTCCGAATTAAGGGATACCAATCTAGTGTTGTTACTCCTAACTTCTCTTTCTACAGCACTTACATGATTTCGAATTCCATCTACCTGGGTACGAACCTCTGTCTGTACAGCTTCCACCTGGGTACCAACCTGGGTCACTCGGGAATCGATTTGTATCAATTCTTCAGCAACCTGTTGTCTATGGTTTTGCATTAACTGAGTAAGATTACTAGTTTGAGATGTTAGCTCTGCATTCAAGTTTTCATTAAGTTCGGTTTGCATTGAATTTATTGTTGTTGTTAAAGTAGTATTCTGACTATTAAATTCATTCTGCAAAGAATTAATTGTTGTAGTGAGGTTAGTATTTTGATTGTTACATTCGGTCTGCATTGAATGCATTTTACTATTAAATTCCGTCTGCAATGAGTTAATTGTTGTGTTTAGATTAGTGTTTTGATTGTTAAATTCGGTCTGCAATGAATTCATTTGATTATTAAGTTCAGTTTTAAATTCAGTCTGCATTGAATTAATGGTTTCAGTTAGCGTAGTGTTTTGACTGTTAAATTCAGTCTGTAATGCATTAATGGTTGTAGTTAGATTAGTGTTTTGACTGTTTAATTCAGTTTGCATTGAATTAATGGTTTCAGTTAGCGTAGTGTTTTGGCTGTTAAATTCAGTCTGCAATGAATTCATTTGACTATTAAGTTCAGTTTTAAATTCAGTCTGCATTGAATTAATTGTTGTAGTTAGCGCAGTATTTTGACTGTTACTTTCAGTCTGCAATGAGTTAATTGTTTCAGTTAGCGCAGTATTTTGACTGTTAAATTCAGTCTGCAATGAATTAATTGTTGTAGTTAGATTAGTGTTTTGACTGTTTAATTCAGTTTGCATTGAATTAATGGTTTCAGTTAGCGTAGTGTTTTGACTGTTACTTTCAGTCTGCAATGAGTTAATTGTTTCAGTTAGCGCAGTATTTTGACTGGCCAGAGAAGTTATAGCATTCATAATTTGTTGTAATGCATTGACATTTACAGTGGCTATTTCAGGGTTAGAAGACATAGTATCTGTTGGAACAGCTGACTGTGATGTTACACCTGCTGTTAAATTCTCACTTACATTGACATTTCTATTGTCTAATTCACTGCTTTGCAAACTAGATTCATCATTTGACACTGGGTGTAGGGATTCATGCTGTGGTTCTGGGTCACTTGAACATGTTATTACTTGTACAGTTTTCACAGACATCTTAATTTTGTTATTGCGTAAACGCATAGAAAAATGTGAAATTGAAAAATAATTACTGAAATATAAATCTAAAAAGTCATTCCTTCTTGAAAGGATATAATTTAAAGTTATTTTAAGCTTTTACAAAAAAACTAAAGAGAAAAAATATGATTGTTCTGTGAACTCTGTAAGTATAAGCAAAAATTTTAACGATACCCTAGTCCTTCTGTTGTTGCAGCTGTCTGTCGGTCAATAGCCTAGGAATGGCCATCAGCTGACTGGAGGTCACAAGCTGAAGAGGGGTGTCGATCTCTTGTAGAATTGGGGGGGCGGGGGTGTAGATTTTCAGTTGAGTGGAGGGTTTATGGTGAATGTTGATGGTGAATGTTGATGTTGTTGGTAATCCACATGGAGTCTATACACTATTACTGTTTATTTCGAAGAATTAATTTGTTAATAAATTTCGTCTATCCCCGTGTCGTTTCAAAAAAATTTTCGACTTTTGTTGGCCTAATTCCTATATCCTATTTCGTTTCGAAAATTCTGCCCTGAGATGGGAGCCAATTTATAACTGTTCGTAGGGGGAGTATTTGATTAGCACCGAGATGAGCGCCAATTTATAACCGTTTGTAGGTCTGGATATATAGGCCTAGAGTTGGGCGACCAATTTATAACTGTTCGTTGGGTGATGAAATGATTAACGTCAAAATGGGTGCCAATTTATAACTGTTCGTAATGTTGGGTGCTAATTTATAACTGTTGGGTGCCAATGTATAATTGTCAGTAGGGGTCGTTGAATATATTATGTCCGGCTATTTCTAACTCAGTTGGTAGAGCGAGATCTCTTTCAGGGTCGTGCTCGACGAAAACTAAAATAGGATATAAGATGAAGGGATTATAGGTCGTAAAAATGAAGTCTATTGATAATGAACTTGAATAATATTTGTAAGTTTATTTTGTCCGAAAATCTTTCACTTAATTTGTTAATTTCTTAAAATGTCTGGAGGAAGAATACAGTAATGTCTTTATCTATTTGCTTCGTCGTCGCCAAAATTACTTTAGGTAATATTATTATACTTATAACATCTGCACGTTTTATTGCAGGAATTTTAGGTTATATATCTTATGGCGGTATTTATTCGTTTAACTTTTCAATACGAAAAATAATATCTATAATCTTGTCTTATTCCGATATGTATATCTTTATCCTCGACCGTATTATTTAAAAGTCGGTATAAAATTAATATTAGTACTTGTTACTGTTTCACTGTATATTTCTAACTCCGGTTTAGTCTATAAAAATTACGTCCGTCGCTGTTGAATAGATGTCTTCAAGTCCTGGTTGGTCGCTCCTGTTCGTGTTAATATGTTTCGGTGTTAAAATATTCTAGCCATTCCATTGGTTCAGTCAGTAGGCTTTGTCTCTTATGATTGGAAATTAGCTAAGTCGTCTGCTAGTGTTTGAAATATTTGTCGTTAAAGTGGGTTGAGGTTGGGGGAGAAACGTATCCATCAACTTGACTTTAATAGCTGGCGACAGTGGACTTCTTCAGACAAAAAGCCACGCCTTCACTTCATTGTATTCCCTTATTTAGTTAATAATTCATAAAGTAATTGTCACTATTGTCTGCAATAAGTGTAGTTGTATAGCTTTCTTGATTATGCGTTGAATGATGTAATTTTCTATGTTGTCGTGTTAATAATTAATCGTTTGATTAATTATTTGTAATTGCTGGTAATGTCTTTTGATTCAGATGGTCATGTTGTATATCAAATTGTTCGTGTAAATGTCCTCTGTCTTGTCATGTAATTCGTTTTATGGTCATTGTAATAGTCTAGGTGTAATGGTAGTTTTTTAGTAGTCGATAATGTTGCGGGAAGTTCAAATATTGTCCGTGAAATGTATTTTCTTATATTTGATTCCTCTTTTTATATAAGTCCATATGAACTGATCGGTTGGCGACAGTGGACTTCTTCAGACAAAAAGCCACGCCTTCACTTCATTGTATTCCCTTATTTAGTTAATAATTCATAAAGTAATTGTCACTATTGTCTGCAATAAGTGTAGTTGTATAGCTTTCTTGATTATGCGTTGAATGATGTAATTTTCTATGTTGTCGTGTTAATAATTAATCGTTTGATTAATTATTTGTAATTGCTGGTAATGTCTTTTGATTCAGATGGTCATGTTGTATATCAAATTGTTCGTGTAAATGTCCTCTGTCTTGTCATGTAATTCGTTTTATGGTCATTGTAATAGTCTAGGTGTAATGGTAGTTTTTTAGTAGTCGATAATGTTGCGGGAAGTTCAAATATTGTCCGTGAAATGTATTTTCTTATATTTGATTCCTCTTTTTATATAAGTCCATATGAACTGATCGGTTACAAATGTCCGAACGCTATAATTATTAAAATTATGAAGTAATTGGTATTTGGAAAATAGTTTTATAAATAATTTTAAAAATTTTTCGTTAGTCTCGCATCCAAAATTTCTCGTTCAGTTCGTATATCAATTAGTTATTTTGATTTTGTAATGATGAATATTTTGTAATTTATTATCTGTTATCTTTTATCTGTGTTCTTCCTCGTCGACTGAATAAAAATATAGTTTTCACATTAATATTCTTAAAATATAAACATTGTTAAATCATACACTTGTTACATTGAATCAGCTGATAATCTTCCTTTCTTTACTTCATTGTACTCACTTGTAGTACGCTTCTCTTTCCTTTTCACCTAATAAAATGAAATCTTTGTTACATTGAATTACTTGATAATAGTCATCTTGACTGGTTGTAACTCATTTCTGGTACATCACTGTTCTTCACCTAATGAAACAATTTTACTAATTACACTTAATTACTTACCGTTAAATACATAAAATTTTATTTAACACACAATGGGATTTGATTACTTATACACTTCACACTTTATTTTTTTAATTACACAATCTAAAAACGTATTATTTTCTTTCTTCTGTTCTTCAGGTATCCTTTTTATTCAAATAAATTTATTTTGCTTATTTCGTAATATCATGTTCAAGTTTACTACAAATTTATGCATTCTTACTCCTACACAATCAATAATATCATTCTTAAATGTCAATCTGCTTTTTCTAGCATGATTATTATAAGTGCATGCCTTACCTTCATTTTATTATTTTCTTTCTCATTAGTGATCTTTTTCACTCTTCTGACAGTGGATTCCTTCCTTGTCATACTTTTCTCATTTTTCATCGTCGACTCATTTCTTACCTTTAATTATTCATAATCTTTGCACACTCATAAATTCACTTTTCATAACTCATTATTTATCTCTTTGATTTTCATTTTATACCTTATATTTGATTGGTGTGAGGTTGTAGGGAGGATACTAAATTGAATATGCATGATAGTGAAATACTTATTCATTTATAAATCTTAATTCTTTAACCAAAGTGTAATGTGTAATTATAAAACTTAATTCAATATTTTCAATAAGTGTAATTAAAATTTTCTTATATATTTAAATCAAATACTAGTGTGATTATCCTAAGTCAAATCGATGTTTCATTTCCTTCAGTATAATTCAGAGGGGAATCTGCACATCACTTCTTAAATATATATACAATTTTAGTCGAAGAAAGGCTGTACACACATCTCTTCGTCTTCAAGGAAACACTGCAAAAATCACTTCATTATATGAGGTAATTCTTGTATCGTTATTGTCTTTCAGTGTTTACTTATAAAATGATGGCTTCATCGTTTTACCTTAAATTAATACATTCGTTGTGTTAACGTAAAAATGAAACATAGATCTGAGAGGGTTCACGCAAAAATATTTTACATTCCATTCTCGTAGTCCTTTTTCGTTTCCAGTTCATTGATTAAGAGCAAAATTTACCTCGTATGCTTTGATTCTCATACAATCCGTGACATCACATGATATGGTCTCAATAATTGTTTACGATATCTGCCAACAATTTTATGGGGTTTCTTGGCTTCTTTTAACTCAAAGGTATCGGTACTAAATTTTGCATTTATTACTAATGGTCCTCTAAAGATTAAAGAAAACTTACGTTGTTTGTTTTGAAGTCTGTTGGATAACACATGTTGTCTTAGTAGTACATAGTCTCCTAATTTGGGTTCCCATTTCTTTCTTTTCTTGCGTGGCTTTTCTTTTCTTTTCAACCATCGCTTTTGTAACCTTTGAAGAATGGCTTGACACACTTCAATGTCAGATTTCTCACAAGTGTTCAAAACAGGTGGGGTGTTTGAAAAGAGGGGTCCAACTTTACATTGCTTTACTACTTCCAAGGGAATTTCTTTTGTGACCTGGTGTCTCGTTTCATTCAATATGGCCTGTATAGGTTTTAAGTAACGAAACCAATTTTTGTGTTGTCTGTGTGTGAGTAAGCGTAGATAAGATATAACCTGTTTGATATATCGTTCGGAAATGTTGCTTTGTGGGTTATAATTAGATGAATGTAATGTCTTGATTCCTATCCTACTTAAGCCATCTGTCCATTTCCGGCTTGCGAAAATTGAGGCGTTATCTGTCAGACAACTGGATACCTGTCCGAACGTATTGACATATTCTTGCATCTTCATTAAGCAAATCTTTGTTGATAAATCTCTTATGGGATACAAGGCTACTAATTTGCTGAATACATCAACCAAAACAAAAACATATTGATTACCGAAGTTAGTGCGTATGAGGGGTCCCAATATATCTCCGCATATTAATTGATTTGGTGCTGTTGATTCTACAGAATGTATCTCAGTGGCGTAGGCGGTGTTTTTATTCTTTCCAGTCTGACATAAGTGACAGGTACTGACATACAGTCTCACTTTTCGTCCTAACTGTTTAATGAAAAAATGGTCACTGATTGCATTTATCATTCGATCAGTACCGCTGTGAGCTAAGTTCTCGTGGTAGCTTGCAATTATGTCATGTTCCAACGCTTTCGGTACGTATGGTTTCCAAGTAGGGGTTTCCAGTCCGCATAGTTTGTATATCACATTATTGTGTAATGCAATGGTTTTCTGGTTATCATGGCCACATGCCGGATTGGAATTTGAATCGGGGATGCCCTGCAGCTTAGGCCGAATAGATGAAAGGTATTCGTCGTCGTTCTGAAGTGTCACTAAATTTGCTAATTTATTGTTGAGCTTATATTTGTCATTGACAGTGATTCCCATGATCTTGACTTCCTTCTCAACCTGTCCTTCCATACTGGCTATGCCTGGATGGCTAGGCAAACGAGAAAGAATATCGGGAAGTTTGTTATCAGATCCTTTTATGTGCTGTATTTCTATGTTATATCGGGATATGGCGCTGATAAACCTGGATACTCTGGAGTTGCTCAGTTTGCACTGATTGATAAAACTCAGACTCATGTGGTCGCACAATACTGTTACTTTGCAATTATAAATGTAATGTTTGTATTTATTTAAGGCTTCATGAACTGCGTATACTTCCAATTCGGTAGGGTACATCCTGGACTGTGTGGTGTTCAAGCCTTTGCTTGCGGTGGCTATTAGGCGTTTTTCGCCGTCTTTAACCTGGAATAAAATGCTTCCGATCCCACGGGCACTGGCATCTGTGGCTATAAAATATGGAATCGAATCGTCTGGCTTTTGCAGTCGGATGGACTCCGCGAACAGCTGCTTAACCTTATTGAAGGCCGCATCATGTTCCGTTGTCCATTTCCATTTCTGGGCCTTCCGCAAAAGAGGCTTTAGGGGAAAAATTTCTTGGGCATAATTTTGTACAAATCTGGCCTGATATTGGCATACACCAAGGAAAGATCGTAATTGTTTCTGATTCTTAGGGGCTGGGATTTGCAAGATGGCTGCCACCTTTTCGTCGTCGATACGGAAATCTTTCCCGGATATAATATATCCGAGAAATTTTACCTCTCGCTGAAAGAAATGGCACTTGGAGATATTAAGGGTGAATCCTGCGGTTCTTAGCTTGTCTAAGGTTTGGTCTATGTGATCCATGTGATCTGCTATTGAATATGACGCAATCAAAATGTCGTCGAGGTAGGGGATTATGAAAGGGTTGCTGCTCCAATTGAAAGTTAGTGCTAGCGCACGTAGCAGTGCGGCTGAAGACGTGCGACAGCCAAACGGGACGCGACAAAATCTGAAATGCCGTCCTTGATAATTAAAACTGGTCATATCGCGTGATTCTGAGTCTAAAGGGATTTGCCAAAAAGCTGAGTTTAGGTCGGTTGAAGAGAAATAATCTCCTTCTTTTGCTCTAGATAATAACTCATCAGAAGTCAACGGCTTATAGTTGTCCTCCTGGCAGTCATTGTTGAGGGTCCGAGCATCAATTGTTAAGCGAATATCTCCTGAGGGCTTTATTACTATACAGAGGGGATTACTATGATTGCTCATTGAGTCCTCGATGATTCCCTGATCCAACATGTTTTGTATCACAGCAGTTACTTTGGCTCTTAAACTCAATGGGATGGGTCTCGGTTTATGTCGTATTACAGTGGTAGAGCGTCGGTTTATTTGGTGTGTATAGAGATTACATTTTCCAATCTTATTGGTAAACAAATCTCTATGTTTTCTCAGTATACCTAATAAAGTTTGCTGAGCGTGTGTATCTAAGCCCTGAGTTTCGCTTACCTTGGCCAATATAAGCGAATCTATCTCAGAACTCGTCATAATGTGTTGAATATTTACATCCACTTCTGAAGTTAAGTGTTGTATATTATGTTCTGTTTGAGAAGACAGAAGTGGAGTGAGTGGTTGTTGTGAATGGTCGTCTTGTGTAAGCTGTATGAGGGGTTGGGGGTAGGTATTTACAGCCTCAACAAAGAACGTCTCTTCCTGCAGGTCTGGGTTACAGTCGCCTGCTGTGAATGGAAGGGGGGCTGGCCTCCGGAACGGTACAGTAAGCTCCTGCCTGTCATTTCCAATAAAATTGAAATTTTCATTTCTAAAGTCAATGATAGCTTCTAGCTGTCTAAAAACTTCACTGCCTACAATCAATGGTAAATTTAATCCTGTTATCACAAGGAATAGAACTTCCACCGTATGACCGGCTATGTTTAAAGGTACGAAACATTGGTGTCGTATTCTAAATCTTGTTCGGCCTGCCGCTAGAAGTGCAGACATATTGTATACAGGTAAAATCTGTGTGATTGCTCTAGTTCGTTGCAACTCCAAGAATGTGTTTTGCGACATTACTTGGGCATCTGATCCGGTATCGAGAGTAATTTGATAGGGATTTTCACCTATCAATACCTCAATAGTAGGGGGTTTATTTGGGTCTTGAGACAATTCACTACGTTGTAAGATGCCTACAGTAATATCTGTGGGCGTGATCATGTCTGTATTGTTGTGAAAATCAGTTGTTGTATAGTCATTGTTAATGACAGTATTGTTGTCCACTGCATTGTTGTCTGTAAGAATGTGGGGTGTTGTGTTGCTAGTTTTAGAAAGTGTGTCTGTTATAGCAGTGTCATGTATAGTTGCAATTTTATCACGAACTATTTCTTTGTTGTGAATCATTGCATTGTTGTGATGTCCTGTTTTGTGGTTTTCCTTTTTATTGTTAACAGAATCAATATTAGTGTCATTCAGGTTATTTACTGCAACTTTATTATGTTTTGCACCAGAAAATCCTGAATTGCTCGGGCACACCATGCTACTTACAGCATGCACGGCGGCATTCGAAAATCCTTTTCTACTAAGTGTAGTGGGTTTGTGTTGTGTAACAGTTGTTGACAAAGCTTGTTTGTAGGCTTTAGAGTCTTGTACTGAGTGTGGTGCTGACCTGAGTGCTTTATCTGACAGTTTCATGACTTTATTAGCTGTACCTCCATTATTGTTCCTTAGAACTGCAGGGCCCCTTTTGCGAGGTTCCAATGGTGCCCTTAGTCGTTTAAAACAACCGTCGGTGGTGGTGACTGGTGGTCATTGTTGCTATTTTCATGATTGTTATTAGTTGTGTTATGTTGGTTTTCATTATTCTGTCCATTGTTATTTGCATATCGGTTTAGTCCACGGCGTGAGTTATTTCTACCTCGAAAACTTGGTCGGAAAAATCCTTGATTGTATTGAGTTCTATGGAACCATCGGGGTGTTCCATTGTATGGTCTTCTGCCATAGTTATTCCTATTGTTCTGATTTGAGCCTGTGAAGTTGTTATTATTTGTATAGCCATTATAATTATTGCTATTGTAATTATTATTGTAGTTTTGGTCTTGGGAATTGTTGTTTCTGAAACCGTTGTTGTAGCTTGAGTAGTTCCTGCCATTGTTGAAATAATAAGGGCGATATCTGAAATTTCTACTCCTCCAATAAGAAGTCCTATTTCCTCTCTGATATGGCGTATTTCTCCAGAACTGTCCTGGGCTATCCGAGCTATTTTCTTGGGTTACATTAGTCTCGTTTTCATTTACTTGTTGGTGTTCCTCACACAACTGGGCAGATCCTGTCCGCGTCTCGCATCCAAAAGCGTTTTGGTTGGGTTTGGTTTGGACATAATTAATGTTTCTTTTTAGGCCTTGATTAGTGTTGGTAACTTGGGATTTATTTATCTTTTGTGGTGGAAATGGGGATTCCTGTAGGGATTTCAACAATGCTATCATGTCAGGGATTGTCTTGGGGCTCGCGACAATTAAACTGTTCTTTATTGAAAACGGATAGTGTAAGCAGAGGGCTTTGATGAAGACTTCATCTTCGATACTAGGGGTTAACAGCTGTTTTGAATCACATAAAGAAATAAAATGTTCCATATAGGTTTGGCCGCTATTACGATCAAAACTTCCATGAAAAATCTGACCTTTTAATCTCTCTTGATCTGATATTGACCAGAATTCTCGAAGAAAGGACTCTTCGAATGTCTGCATATTCAATTCCAGCGTATCATTAACCACATTGAACCATCGAGCTGCACTACCTTTTAATGACCTGGATACCATGATCATTTTTAACTGTTCAGGTACATTTCTTAAGTTGAAAAAGGTCTTTAATTCGCGCAAATATCTTACGGGGTTAGTCTTCTGTTTGTCCTCAAACGTGGGAAGAGGCAAGTCGCTTTGACTAAGGGTAAATCCAATCTGATTACTGGGGTTGAAATTTTGATGATTATTATTATTATTTGGATTTGAATTACCTGCAGTGTGATGGTTCAATCCGTTATTGGATCTTGGTAAGCTTGCGGGTAGAGGGGGAATGGTAGGTGTATCAGTAGGCGTGTCTGGGAGAGCAGATGAAGTTGACGCAATTTCGCCCCGGTCAGAGACCAAGACTGTACTCTCTGTACGATCTTCCTGATCCCGTAACCTATGACGCAATCTGTCCAACTCCGAATTAAGGGATACCAATCTAGTGTTGTTACTCCTAACTTCTCTTTCTACAGCACTTACATGATTTCGAATTCCATCTACCTGGGTACGAACCTCTGTCTGTACAGCTTCCACCTGGGTACCAACCTGGGTCACTCGGGAATCGATTTGTATCAATTCTTCAGCAACCTGTTGTCTATGGTTTTGCATTAACTGAGTAAGATTACTAGTTTGAGATGTTAGCTCTGCATTCAAGTTTTCATTAAGTTCGGTTTGCATTGAATTTATTGTTGTTGTTAAAGTAGTATTCTGACTATTAAATTCATTCTGCAAAGAATTAATTGTTGTAGTGAGGTTAGTATTTTGATTGTTACATTCGGTCTGCATTGAATGCATTTTACTATTAAATTCCGTCTGCAATGAGTTAATTGTTGTGTTTAGATTAGTGTTTTGATTGTTAAATTCGGTCTGCAATGAATTCATTTGATTATTAAGTTCAGTTTTAAATTCAGTCTGCATTGAATTAATGGTTTCAGTTAGCGTAGTGTTTTGACTGTTAAATTCAGTCTGTAATGCATTAATGGTTGTAGTTAGATTAGTGTTTTGACTGTTTAATTCAGTTTGCATTGAATTAATGGTTTCAGTTAGCGTAGTGTTTTGACTGTTACTTTCAGTCTGCAATGAGTTAATTGTTTCAGTTAGCGCAGTATTTTGACTGGCCAGAGAAGTTATAGCATTCATAATTTGTTGTAATGCATTGACATTTACAGTGGCTATTTCAGGGTTAGAAGACATAGTATCTGTTGGAACAGCTGACTGTGATGTTACACCTGCTGTTAAATTCTCACTTACATTGACATTTCTATTGTCTAATTCACTGCTTTGCAAACTAGATTCATCATTTGACACTGGGTGTAGGGATTCATGCTGTGGTTCTGGGTCACTTGAACATGTTATTACTTGTACAGTTTTCACAGACATCTTAATTTTGTTATTGCGTAAACGCATAGAAAAATGTGAAATTGAAAAATAATTACTGAAATATAAATCTAAAAAGTCATTCCTTCTTGAAAGGATATAATTTAAAGTTATTTTAAGCTTTTACAAAAAAAACTAAAGAGAAAAATATGATTGTTCTGTGAACTCTGTAAGTATAAGCAAAAATTTTAACGATACCCTAGTCCTTCTGTTGTTGCAGCTGTCTGTCGGTCAATAGCCTAGGAATGGCCATCAGCTGACTGGAGGTCACAAGCTGAAGAGGGGTGTCGATCTCTTGTAGAATTGGGGGGGCGGGGGTGTAGATTTTCAGTTGAGTGGAGGGTTTATGGTGAATGTTGATGGTGAATGTTGATGTTGTTGGTAATCCACATGGAGTCTATACACTATTACTGTTTATTTCGAAGAATTAATTTGTTAATAAATTTCGTCTATCCCCGTGTCGTTTCAAAAAAATTTTCGACTTTTGTTGGCCTAATTCCTATATCCTATTTCGTTTCGAAAATTCTGCCCTGAGATGGGAGCCAATTTATAACTGTTCGTAGGGGGGGTATTTGATTAGCACCGAGATGAGCGCCAATTTATAACCGTTTGTAGGTCTGGATATATAGGCCTAGAGTTGGGCGACCAATTTATAACTGTTCGTTGGGTGATGAAATGATTAACGTCAAAATGGGTGCCAATTTATAACTGTTCGTAATGTTGGGTGCTAATTTATAACTGTTGGGTGCCAATGTATAATTGTCAGTAGGGGTCGTTGAATATATTATGTCCGGCTATTTCTAACTCAGTTGGTAGAGCGAGATCTCTTTCAGGGTCGTGCTCGACGAAAACTAAAATAGGATATAAGATGAAGGGATTATAGGTCGTAAAAATGAAGTCTATTGATAATGAACTTGAATAATATTTGTAAGTTTATTTTGTCCGAAAATCTTTCACTTAATTTGTTAATTTCTTAAAATGTCTGGAGGAAGAATACAGTAATGTCTTTATCTATTTGCTTCGTCGTCGCCAAAATTACTTTAGGTAATATTATTATACTTATAACATCTGCACGTTTTATTGCAGGAATTTTAGGTTATATATCTTATGGCGGTATTTATTCGTTTAACTTTTCAATACGAAAAATAATATCTATAATCTTGTCTTATTCCGATATATATATCTTTATCCTCGACCGTATTATTTAAAAGTCGGTATAAAATTAATATTAGTACTTGTTACTGTTTCACTGTATATTTCTAACTCCGGTTTAGTCTATAAAAATTACGTCCGTCGCTGTTGAATAGATGTCTTCAAGTCCTGGTTGGTCGCTCCTGTTCGTGTTAATATGTTTCGGTGTTAAAATATTCTAGCCATTCCATTGGTTCAGTCAGTAGGCTTTGTCTCTTATGATTGGAAATTAGCTAAGTCGTCTGCTAGTGTTTGAAATATTTGTCGTTAAAGTGGGTTGAGGTTGGGGGAGAAACGTATCCATCAACTTGACTTTAATAGCTGGCGACAGTGGACTTCTTCAGACAAAAAGCCACGCCTTCACTTCATTGTATTCCCTTATTTAGTTAATAATTCATAAAGTAATTGTCACTATTGTCTGCAATAAGTGTAGTTGTATAGCTTTCTTGATTATGCGTTGAATGATGTAATTTTCTATGTTGTCGTGTTAATAATTAATCGTTTGATTAATTATTTGTAATTGCTGGTAATGTCTTTTGATTCAGATGGTCATGTTGTATATCAAATTGTTCGTGTAAATGTCCTCTGTCTTGTCATGTAATTCGTTTTATGGTCATTGTAATAGTCTAGGTGTAATGGTAGTTTTTTAGTAGTCGATAATGTTGCGGGAAGTTCAAATATTGTCCGTGAAATGTATTTTCTTATATTTGATTCCTCTTTTTATATAAGTCCATATGAACTGATCGGTTACATCAGCTATCCATAATAATACCTTCATATATGCTTAGCTAGTATACCTACTGCTATGCTGAGAACAAAACTTACCCCAATCAACTTCACGTCAAGGTTGGCCAGTAAAAACTAATAACTTATTAAAGAACTCGTTGTGATAAAACTCATTTGGAATCTGGCAAGAAGACTTAAGTCGTGTGTTCTATACGGCTACTGTGAACGCTAATTGTGAACAATGAGTCAGTGACATCCATAAGCCGAAGGACTCCAAGTTCTATTTCTCATGAAAAAGTGGCTTTATTGTTTTACGCATTATCCCATAATAAATAATAGGTCTTTTGAAACTAACGTAAAAGGCAAAAAGAAATACATCGTAATAGATGGAGTTAATAATTCACATAAAATCACAAACAGTTAATACAATTTTTAATTCAAATATTATCGTAATATCTTTGTAAGCAAATGGTTATTTTCTTTATGGTTTACGTATAATTTTTAAAAATAATTGTGTAAAGAAGTAATAGAAAAAATGTGACGATAAAAAATGACGTAGGCAACGAGAACTATAGCGTAATAACATGTACTTTGACTTAGATTTATAACTAATATTTCTAGAAATTTTTATTTGCTGTTTTCATTCATTATACGATTGTTGGGCTAAGGTTTTGAATAGAAGTTTTCAGACTGAGTCTAGGTGGGTGCAATTCCGTTAGACGATTGTAGTGAGCGAGTTGCGTGAATGTAAGAGAATTTTGTGGTGAAGAAGAGAACATTCAGAAAGTTTCTGCTGACAGATTTAGTGATTCTTTAGATGGAAGCGGAAATTGCCTATAAATCATTAAATATATAATTTCCAACCAAGATTTTTCTCTCCGTAAAAGGAAGGAAACTATGAACTCGATACGGATTTAGGAGTAGGATAATTATTCACAAACATGAAATTTCGAAAATAATTACATAAACTACCACAAACAATAGACAATTGAACATGTTTGAGGGAAATTTTGATGTAAACAAATCGCAAGTGAAAGAGATGATGAAAGTTACTAAGGAATCATGGAGCAGTGAACCAGTCACATTATTGTTGAAAACTGTTATAAAATAGCTCTTCAGGTATTGCTTGGAATAATTGGAATTGCGTGTTTGGATCGGATAGCGTGTAAACAATGGATGTTTGTTCGATTAATGCAATTATTGCAACTGTTCTATGATCCCGAACCATAGAAGAATGCCTCACGACAGGATATATCAATCTCTGTCTTTTTCATTGCTTTTGTTTTGTGATATCTTTTTTCTACTTCACAGAAATTACAGTGCTGTGACCTTTCTCACGTTTTTTTTAGCATAAAAGATGCACAAACTGACGAATCAATACCCTAGTGAATTTTATTGTATATTTCGATAAACACTATATTTGGGATTTGATGTATCAATTTAATAGTCATGTAAACATTTTTCAAAACCTGCAGCTAACACTCAAATGACTTTTTTCCTCTAATATCTATAAAATAGTGTTTGTTTAGCTTTTTATGTGATTTAGACATCATTGACTTTTAGTCGTAAAAATGTGAATTGGCGCCTGTTTGTCTCCTGACTCGATAAGTGGGAATACAATAAACTAATTAACTCTGTTTCATTACAAAACAGGTTCAACAACATTTAAGTGGCTTTTTTATGCTTTTTAATTTTAATACAGTAGAGTCCCGCTATTCCGAACCCCGCTATTCCAAAAATCCGCCTATTCCGAACAGAGTTAAGAAAAAATACCGACTTTTTAAACTTAAAAACAGGTGAAATTAAAATGACGTTCGTGAAAAAAACATACATTTATTGTTATACAAAGAAGTTAAATAGAGACATACATAAAGCCTAAGCTTGATGAAAACGCCTGAAACCAAATTGGAATGAAAGCTGGTTACTTACAGCACATGTCGGATCCATTTATACAAGTCCCAGCACATAATTTACGCCTATTCCGAATTCCCGCTAAACCGAATGGTGTTCGGTCCCAATTAGTTCGGACTCTACTGTAAAAGCAATTTCTTGCTCACCATAAATTTTTCGTGAAATTTTAAATGGATTGGTTAAGATAATTTTCATAATGACTGTACTTTGTAAAATTTATTTTAGACGGATGAAACGTTCTTACCTTCAATAGGCCTGCCACAAAGGTGCCTTGTCTACAGCACAATTTGCAGCTCAGTTGTATATCTCGTACCAGTAATTTACTATCAGCAAGCTTCTCAATTGGCATCACGAAACTGAATGCACAGATTCTTTTCCCACCTAAGAATAATTAATTCGAGGATTGATCCCGGGATTTCTGTTCTGTATTCAGCAAAGCTGATCTTAAAATTAGGAATCTCTGTATTTATATACAATGCAAGCCACGCTATAACGGTCTTTTCTTTTCCAATAACTACTATAACAATTTCACACATACCCTAAAAGATATCATTAGTGAGCATAGGCGTACCGAGGGGGGGGTTTGGGGGTTTGAACCCCCCCCCATTGATTAAAAAAAGGAAAATTGTATAATTTTTTTAAGTCTGCCATAAATTACTTAATACAAATATAAAGCGTGGGAAGCTTAAAACTCGTTATTTTGTGTCTTAATTTTTAAAATTTTCCGTGGGAGGGCCCCCGAAAGCTTAAAACTCGTTATTTTGCATCTTAATTTTTAAAATTTTCCGGGGGAGGACCCCCGGGCCCCCCCTCCCTGGGAGGTATTCCATACCCCCCAGACCCCGCGGATGTTATAACCCCCCCCCCATATGGTCGGCCTGGTTACGCCTATGTTAGTGAGCAACAACTCACTATAAGCGGGCAGAATTTAACATCCTCAGATTTAGAAAACACCCTCTTGTAGCTTACAGTATAAGGATATGGTCTTTGTTTGGAGCCGAAAATAATGCATTACTATTCTCAATTGTTTAGAGGGGGATGATATGCCTTTTCTGCAATAAATACTGGTGCTTCGTTTGAGTAATTGTAAAGAAAAGAGATAGTGCAATATTAGAAGACTACACACTTCATACCCCAGCATCTGTATAGAATCATTGCAAATTCTTTGTTTAAGGATAAAAACGATGTTATGGAATGAAGTCGTGTTAATGCAGCCAGGATAGTATGCAGAAAACGTAAATCCGTTGGCACTCTCAAGACGTAATCTAGGCGTGATTATCTATTCACAGTAGAAACAAAATAAAAAGCAAACTGGTGGAGATACAATCCGATAGATTTTCAGTTCACAAAAAAAGTATACGAAAACTTAGTAATAACAATTTGATAAGAGAACGGGTAGCAACAAAAAAGAACGATTCTTACAGTGAATATTTACCACGGCAAGTATTTGAAACACTCTTAAATGAGGTCCGTCATGCATCACATGAATATGGATAAAGCAATTTCGAGAAATTACAAGAAGTATGCCTCCGTGGGGTTTCAGTTTGCATTTTTAGCCTCTGTTGTGGTATTTAATAACATACAAGACACGTAATTGTTACGGAGTAATCAGATGTTTCAGACCTCAAGATGAAAAATAAAGAAATCGTGTAATGTGTAAAGTATAGGGTATGAGAAAAGGAAAGAAAGAATATATATCGATGTTGTCTTCAAACGCTAGAATTCGACTCTTGATTGAAATGGCATTAATTATAGGTTACGTGCGACCCTGTGGTGGGAGAAGTAGCTGCAAGGATCATTGACGGAAATAATCGTTTGCAACTACGAGAAGTAATTCTTTGTTTTTAAGTCTGGGAAATTAACAAAGGTAGTTGATACCTGCTTACTCCGTGACAGGACCGATTAATTGTTGAACCGAGAAGGGTGTGGACCCAATCGAGGACGTATCATTATATGTTCCGCTTTTTAGGGCTCCTAACGAATTCTTTCTACTTCTATCATTAGTTAGCAACACACCCTTTGAAGCTATCGCGAAAAGTGTTCCATTAATATTATGGAAATTATAACTTACTTATGGAATGCATGAATCAAAATTAAGTCGACCGAGGCCAATAGATACCTAGAGCAAATTGGAGTACATTCTTTCTTGATATCCATCGTCCCAGAGCAACTTAAGTAACAATTAAATCAAAGCAGTGAGTGGTTCAAATATTAAACATTCGTTTTCAACGATGGCTTCAAGAGTCTTTTGGAACCTCAGTAATAAGCGGTTGATCAAAGTTACAAGGCTTATCTAGTAAAATCTGAGCAGGAGTATTATATTAAAAACTTATTAAAACAGATATGAAATTCATTTTTGAAAAGATTAGGTACCGGTATGTTGGAGTTGTAGTGATACCGTATTTAAAAAGATTAGGTACCGGTATGTTGGAGTTGTAGGGCTACTATGTTTAAAAAGAATAGGTATGTTGGAGTTGTAGGCCTACCTTAATTGAAAATATTGGGTACGTTGTAGTTGTAGGCCTGCTATCTTTGTCTTATTTACAGCAGACTACATTCATTTCATTATAACATAAGATCTTTTACCTACCGGTTTAATTGTATTCCTTATGACTGATATGAGGTAAGACCGTTCAATTATATCGTATTGCAATATATGTTAATTCTTCTTACAAAAAATCATTGACTAAACTCTCGAATAGAACACAAAGCTTAATAAACCTAGAAAACAGAAAATGCGTCTATAAGTTGAAAATTTTATTTATTAGCCTATTTTTCACGGTTAATTGAGAATTTAACATCAGTTTCAGGAAGAGCAAAGTTATTGAGAAAACCTGTTAGGGTTGCAATATTTGGCGGTGATTCTAAGGACTCGTATTTGCAACTTTATATTCGTGTAAACAGGTAATCACCCTGATTGATCGTAACGTGCAGCGATAGGCCTATTTTAGAAATATTGCCAACTAAATATTGAAATCTGGGATCGTATTTGCTAACAAAACAGTACACCGGACAATGAGACTGTACGATATCTTTCTGTACTAACGGTGCATATTTCAGATAATTTGTGTAGTTAAAATAACTCTAATTTGCTATTGGCACTGCGTTCACGCCTTTCTCAAGTGTTTTCCAAACATTCCTAGAATTTTTGGACATGATAAGAGTATGAAAATATTATAGGAGAAAAATTCCTCCTCTGACACTGAGATTTGAACCCAGGACCTTTGGCTATCCGTGCCAATGCTCTACCAAATGAGCTAAGCCAGAGTTCACTTAACAGCGCCAGATGGATCCTCTCTCTACGATGGTCCACCTCATAATTCTCCATAATATTCTCATGTAATGTCCAACAGAGACAATAATCTGTGGTTCATGAATGCGTATATATATCCATGATAAGAGTTGTTTCAGTGTGGAATTTACGACTGCTAAAATTATACTGTACAGCATGCATTAAACTAAATGATAGTCAAGGATGGGTAAGAATTGTTGTTGTTATCGAATTTTCATGAAACTTGATGTACGCATTTATAATGTCTATGGGAAGACGTCTATTGATATTGGATAAAATCGGTTGACCGGTATTGGAGTAATGCCCAATTTAGTGCCTATATTTATAGTAATGTATTATTAAGAATTTAAAAAATGCAAATCTCTTATCCTGACAACATATCGTTTTACATACTTCAAATACGGCTTTGGAATAGCCATGACACGTTCCTTCGCATTTAAGCTGAGACGTACGGTGATAATTACGAAGTAAATTGGAAGACTTAATTATCGAACTATTCAGTGTTTATTTCGTTCATCAAGTTGAATACTGTTATATACAGAAGATATAAACTCTGAAATAATTAGGCCTACATACATTAAGTGGAGTTCTTCGCCAGTGTATTTTGTGAAATGTTTACATAATTAAGAATGTCTTATATCAGTGTATAGAGTTTCAATTAAGGTTAAGTATCAAACTTTAGACCTTTGTTCATCCGTAAGTCCTGCTTAATGAATCGATCTGCAGCTTAGCTCGGAAATCGATAACAAAAGTAACTTATTCTCTGTCAATCATAATTCCAATCAGTTTACCTGATTTTATTATTATTATTATTACTATTATTATTTATATTATTATTATTATTATTATTATTATTATTATTATTATTATTATTATTATTATTACTATAGCAGTCTCGAGTGACAGAGTAATTTTAATAAATCAACATGAGGACGAAGGAAAGTCGTGTGGGTTCCACACGAGTACTATATTTTATTTTGTTTTGACATACAGATTTTTTTTAATCGGCTATTTTCAGTTTCCCTCGAACTAATAAAAAAAAGGCAATAAAATATTATAAGGAAGAGAAAAAATTAAGTTTCTAAGAGCATTCATTCCCAACAGCACATAAATTGCTTTTCTTCGTCGTCGTTAATAGCCTCAGCTTGCGCATATTACGAGTAGGAGCCTCCTTTCTATCATCTCCCATCCCATGGGTCAGTCCGTCCATCCGGTAACAGCCACATGGAATCTTCTTTTCTATTTTATTTTTTCATAACCTATCCCGGTCTTATACACGAGCAATAATAACATCCGACAAACTCTTCCATTCCTTAAAGTTTCCCCACCCACTGCGGACTCCCAACCTCCTCTTTCATAATCGTCCCTCCATCAAAGCTCCTCCTCAATTTTAATGCTTACAAAAATATGGCTACCATTCTACAAGATGAAGGAAACATCTAATTGAGTAGGAAAGGTGTAAGTTACTACGATGCAGATAAAGGTGTACCACACTCCCATGAATGAAATTTAGATAGAAATGTAATTTGCTAAGTTCATCAGAACGTTTCATAAAGAAAAAGCTTTTCTGTTGATGGAAGATTAGGAAAATAATTGGCGATTTCAGTTAATTAAAGCCCTATTGAAAAAATGCCAGATCTTGCCTCTAATCTAATCTCTTTAATAATATTTTCTGTTACACAAAATAGATGAAGTGACAGATTTGCTTTAGCATTCTTCTATTAATTCTGTCATCACCTTACCACTTCCCTGTCTTCTTACTTATCAATTTTCAAATATTGTAATATAGCAAATAAATTAAAGTGCTTTAAAAGGTAATATGATATATATTATATATATATATATAATATTAGTCAATCACCTTGAAAACTAGCTAGTAGATCGTTGTAATTTAGAATTTCCCAGCCATTATTAAAATTTCTGCTAAGTTCAAATGCCATTTCATTTTTTCCCATGCACGCCTATTCTTCAGTGAAGTACCACAGTGGTTACGACGAAGATATATGTTTCTGAAAATAACTAAACTCCTTGGCACTACATCCTTGAAGGGACTAGGCCTTTCACCTGACCGCTGCGTCATCTACCATAGCCAGATTGCAGGATTGGGGGCATGTGATCAGCATCCTGACTCCCACGGTCGTTAATGGTGGTTTCCATGACCAGAGCCGATACTTCTCTATCAAGTAGCTCCTCAGTTTGAATCACGAGGCTGAGTGATCCCCGTTCCAGATCTCCTTCATATAAATCCGAGGAGGTACTGGGGACAATTAAACTTTCCAAAAGAATACGGATAAGTGATCATTTTACCCTTTAAGCAATCAGTATATCTAAAAGTTCGAACTATTGGAATCTTTATTTCACTTTCTGGGGCCTTCTGTCTCTTCAGACGTTATCAAGACGCATCAGGAGATAAGAAATTTAAAAAATTGAAAACTTTTTTCCTGAAGTATGAGTATTTTTAATTTGGTGACTAACTTTTTGGTGGAACCTACGTAAGGTTTCCAATATTTTTACAAGTGCTAATGTTAAACCAGGGACTTGTTTATATTTTTATCTCCATTAACGAGCCTAAGATGGCTATCAAAACGAAGAATTTACATGCTGATAATATGTGAACAGACGTCCTCGGAAAATTAAATAAGCAATACTGCAGTTCTAACTTTGGTGTATCTAGAAAAACCCATAATAATTATACAGGTTTTAGAATAATAGTAAAGCGAATAAATGTACATCTTTTCAAAAAATTATTTTGACTAATGTTACAGAACGATGGCGTTTTTTTAAAGATATTAGGAAATACCAAATCTTAAGGTCCATATTATTTCTCAACCGATCCGGATATTAAGACGTAAATCTTTCCATCCCGTCTCAAGATTCTGAAATCAAAGCAGGTGAAATTTATTCCTTCTATACAGTAAAAATCAATGAAACTGTAATTTGTTTTATTTACTCTCCTTAACCTACATAGCACTCGCAAAGGATCAAAAATATTAATCTACATTATGTTATACCCATTTTTTTCGGATCTTCATCTCGTAGCACAAAATCAACATAAAGCATGAAAGCATGTACTCCTGCGAGGTATGCAGCACACAAGCCAGTTCTACTAATTCATAGGTCGTGAAGTGCCCTTTATAGATTTTATGACAATTATAGTTTTGTGGGGGTAACTGCAAGTGTTTTATAATACGTATATTTTTATTGCTTATTAGTGGCAGCTCTTTAGGTTATTTTCTATAGGCTATAAGATTTATAATAACAATGCTAAGGATAAAAATGCTGTACATTCTTTTAGTAAAAGCGCCCATATAAAAAATGGCTATTATATTCTCTGAAGTGTTACTTGGTCGCAGTCCAATTAAAATCTGACAATGTTTTAAAACAATTAGCCTAATGCTACATTCAATTTCTCCATGGTCAATATCTGCTGCAAGATGGAAATGTGTTTCGTATACAACTAACATTTAGTCAAGACAACTAAATCCAAAGGACACATGTAAAACAATTTAAAGAACAACCAGAAATACGTGCTAGAAAACAAATCGTATTTCAAAAGATAATACATAATACAGGAATGAGAGTGAAAAAGCGATCGAATAAACAGTTGGACAGTGAATGTGTAGATTAGAAGAACTTTACTGAGAAAGAATACCTTCAACTTTTCAATACTGACAGGTGGGTGGGTTGACTTCCTGACCCACTCTCAAACCTCTATTATACAAAAGAGACCTATTCTTAACTAAGCCCGATACATTTGTATGAACCTTTCAAAGTTTCTCTCTCAGCCCTCCAAAAAATACCTTCCTCGCCTCTGCTGATGAATTCTATTATTCAATGGGTACATTAGGACTTCCTTATCTCTTTTTTTCTTTCGCAACTCTCTTTTCAATAAAAGGGATTCCTTTTCTTCTGATTCTTTTGAGAATTCGACAAGCGATTCTTTCTTCCCTAGTGGGCATGGCTTTTAAGTACCTATTTAAAATTCTAGGATAAAATGTTTTGTTGGGGATTAGAGGATGAAGAGACCGCCTAAAACCACTAACGGAAATTAGAAATTCTTAAATGCTTAGCAATTAAATCTGCAGCATTCAGCTGAAAAAGTTTCTTTCTAAGCACGCCACCGTAAGGGATAAAATCTTTACTTCAGAACTAAAGTTCAAGTAAAATCTTTACTTACTTGAATGAAGAATCAAGGAAAAACAACAGATTATAATGTGCGACATCTGAATAAGTATTGCCTAATTTATTAACTGGTACTTTTAAAAATCCATTGATTTTTTACGTTACATTTTTTTTTTTTGTTATGGAAAATTTTATGTCACTTGCCTATTACCGTTTACAGGTCTCTCATCAGCGATAAGTAATCTGGCACTGTTAGAAAGTCAATCTAATCCGGCATTCCCTTATATGAATAAGGAAATCCCTAAAATCACATACTTAGATTGCAATTGTAATGCCATCGAAAGAAATCCTATATTCAGGGAATGGATATTCAAATTGACACAATTGTTATAAAGAAAACAATAAAAGTTGTTGTATTAGTTTAAATATTTTTAGTATCAGATTAAACATATAATATTAGTGTTGTAAAACTCGTGTAGTTAGTATAAGAAAATGTTATAATTGGGCAATGAGTCTGTTACATTCTTAACAAACTAAATAATAAATAAATAATAAAATAGAAAGCTAAACCTTTTAAGTAATATTTAGGCTAAATAATTAACTAATTTAGATTTGAACGACGATAGTCATAAAGACTCTGATGTCGTGTGGGAGGCAATTCCAGTGTCTGGAGGAGGTAATGGTGAAGGATAATGACTGGAGGGTTCATTATCTGTTTTTAATTGCTATCTCAACTATGGTCCCAGTCGGGACAAGTTTCCTTGGTGGGATTTTTCCGGGGATTTCCTTCATTTGTGAGACGAATTTAGGGAAACGATATGCCCTCGTCGTCCCCGGATATCATCTGGCCGTCAATATCACCTTCATCACCTCCGCGCCTTGTTTGGCGTGAGTGTATAAGTTTATGTGTGTATGATTGTGTGAGACTGGTATTCCTCTTCTTTGTGTTCGTATTGTCTCAAAGGTGGCCCCGGTAATGGACTTATCACTTATCCATATCGTATCGTCATCCGCTTAAAAACTTAATAGCACATATACGTGAGAAAGTATGTGCAGCATATTTTAAAACGTTTATTTAATTATTTTATTTTAATTTTTTTTACAATAGTCTTGAATAAATAAAAAACTGCACGAATCAACATATCGATTCTCGACAATTAAGCTTTCCAGGAGTGCTAATTAACTCTAACTCAGCTTGATTAGCCAGAACCTGAATCACTCTCCTTTCCTCCAAGCCGGAGATTCAATCTGAAGGTACGCTTTTCGCAGTATGTAAGGTGTAATTTCTCGCAACTCGTTAAATTGAAATCTACCCGGAACTCAAATACTACGAAGGTTAAGACGATTGCATGTTACTAGACTGTATCACGTTTCAAGCTGACTCCACTAATTAAAATAAAGCAATCCACGAATCAGAAGCCGCCTTTGTTGGTTGCTAAACGAGGGCACACAATTATTAAACTTATTTGGCACAAGGTTAATTTAAAAATACGTTCCATTTGCTAAATATTTAATAATCTTTAAAGAAATGCTACACTAATTAATTCCTTGCTATACCAACTGCCAGTGGCCACACAGCTGGTGGGTATACACCTAACCTGAAAAAGAAACAGTTGTACATTTATCTCAACATATGCGGTAAATTAATGCAGATTTCATATCAAATAATTACAAGTCACGGTGGCACTGAAAATGAAAAATAAGTTGTACTCTGACATTATTTCTGGTTGGTTACAGAGACGTATCGAAATCTGATGCCTAAGGAGTTACACTGTGCAATTAATCTAAACCTTCAAGTATGCATATTATGAAATCTCATGTTTTCTGTTGTTCAAATCAGACATTTTTTGCAAGGAATGCAAAAACGCCGACGTATAGAGTCAGATTTGGACCGGTTACAACATGACTTGATATGAAGGTGCTGAAATGTTATGAAAATGTTATGATAATTTATCATTCTTATAAGTGACTCTAAATTAATTGCACCTAGTTGAAGGTAGGACGAAAAAATGTGAGGCATGACCTATGAAAAAATAATGATCTGAATAAACAGCGTTTTTATTAAACTTGCTCATATGATTAACGATACCATGATTCTGAATATATATAAAAATACTTTCTTGCTCTGTTTAGGCTACATCTCTATTTTATCTTTACATGAATTTGTTCGCCATTTTTCCACGCTAATATTTAAAAGAACATTTGAACAGGCTTAGATTAAGCCGTAACTTCATTCAGATTACAAATATTCGAATGTTGTTATTGATATACCTCATCTAGATTTATTGTTATTAAGTTATTATTATTAATACGAGGGGTTACCCAGAAAGTAAATAACGATTTGGCATAAATAACGAAATATATTAACACAAAACTTTATTTACAAAGATTCAGTACCGTACTCTATTTCTCAATGTAATCGTCATTGTTATCAAGGCATTTATAGTAACGTGTAGTAAAGTGTAACGATGTTGTACTCGTCTACCGCCAGGATGTCATTGCCGCTTTGAGGTCTTCATCGGTTGGGAACTCTTTTCCACCCAAAAATGTCTTTAGTTTCGCAAATTCATGTAAGGTTCCAAAGTGAAACGCATCAACATTTGCTTTCATCTCATCCGTAACGAGTGATGGCCTTCCACTTCGGTCTTCGTCGTTCAGTCTGATTCTTTCTTGATTAAACAATAGTCTATGCACCATTACTTCACTGAATACTCGTTCATTGCATTATCACCATACACTTTCGTTATTTGCCTATAAATTTCGATTCGCCGAACATTTTGTGCAGTCAAAAAACGAATCACACTACACACTTCACATTTGGCGGGACTTTCAATTGGAGCCGTCTTGGATACATTGTAGAAGAGACAAGCGTAACCTCACAGCAACGAAACTCGACTCACAATAAGGTGAGGTAAGGAGCTAACTAGCGCACATGCCTTCGTGATGGTGGGGTAATGGGATAAATTACATAGGTGGGATTTTCCTCATCTATAAGACGAATGTGGGGTAACTTTAGGGCGATTTGGTCCCCAGACTGCATTATCACCTTCTTCCCATCCTCCCCTTGTTCAGAGTGAGTGTTTGAGGGAATGATGTGTCTCATCCTATATAATCTAGTCTCGGAGGTGCCCCAGCTTTGGGCTGTTTACTCATTCGGGGAGGCCCTCCATGCTTGTATGAAAAAATGTATATATATATATATGTGGTCCTTTCCTGGGGTCACATTCTGTAAGGTCGAGGTGGCGGGGGCCGCTTAAACGCTCCTATAAGGGAAAGGTACAATTAAGGAGAAGAAGATGATGAAGAAGAATAAAATAATATAATAATAATAATAATAATAATAATAATAATAATAATAACAATAACAATATTAATATAAAGGCTTTTCCTTGAATAAATAGTTATTATCTGTTTTATCTCAACAGGAATGTCTAAATCTTTCTAAATACGTAATAAGATTGACAATAATTTGTTTTCTATTCATCCAAATAGCTGCAAGTCCCAATCTTTCTAAATTATTAATTGCCCTTCCATCTGACAACACCCAATACGTTTAGTTCTCTGCGATAACGAGGTACCGGTATCAGACGTAATAGGCTGCAAGAACTGGTAGTGGCATTAAATAAATGGCATAATAACATTTATCAAAACGGCATTAAACTTCATTCTTCCAAGAAGAAAAGACCATAGCCATGAAAGCTGTTGTTAAGATTGTTTTCTGTTGAAAGTATCCTCTGTTCTCTGTTAACTGCTGCAAATAATGTGAATTGAAAATTGGCAGTTTTGTGGTGGCCGATAAAATTATGATTTGTGAACCAGCTCTCTCTCTCTGCAGCAAAATGAAGCAAGAAATCAGCATATGCTGTATTTTAATTAATGTACCTGTACTGAAAAATGACACGCACAATTCAACCCGACCTCTCGTAAATGATTTGTTGCACATTGTTATCGACTCCTTGGGGGTTTAAGGACAGAATTTTAAACGTCAGAAAGGTCTAAGATGTTAGATTATGCACTTAAACATGTTAAGAATTTCCTGGAACATAGCTTTTATTACAGTACCGCTAATAGCAAAAATTGATATTTATTTTAATCGTTGTTTGTCTCTTTGTTTTCCATAAGCATGTCATTATCAGATAATCCAAAAAAACTAAATCAATGTCCTTTTGCACTAGGAAAACTGCCTGAGCTAATATTGTTAGAGCATGAATACGAATTAATAATTCTACGGTATGGATCTTTGAAAATAATTATGGGAAATTGTCCTAATCTTATATTATCGTTTCTTAAGGAAATTTCAGTAAATAGAAGTGATAATAGGTGATAAACATTTTGAAATCCCCTGTATATATATGTACGTTCGAGACTTCAACATGTAACAGCTACAATATCTCGGGGGCAGTTACTATCAGCTCCAGTCATCGTAACAGTTTCATTAATTACTACTAACAGACCTAACAGCACGACCATTACCAATTGGGAGGGTGATTAAATGAATGTGTTGCGACATCCAAGGTGTCTCTTGAAATAGCCTATTCTTAAGTTCTATTAGTAGCCTAAATACTACAGCTGCTACATCTAGTACTACTCCTGTCATTATTGGGTAATTAAGTCGTTATTATCGAGCGAGGTTGCCGAGATGGTATCGACTTGGACTCGCATTTGGGAGGTCCCAGGTTCAAATCCCATAGCCGGACAATTTTATATGGGATTTTTCATGGTTTCCTCAATCGTAAGGGCAAATTACGAATTGGATAATTACTTTTCATGTCTCATCTTATATTAATATCTGTTTAAATTTACTGACATTAAGTACATCAGCAATGGAAACAGTTGACGTTCAATAGTTGCTTGGCCTATGTATAGACAGAGATCCTAAACTCATGATACGGCCTCGTTGCTCAAAGGAGTAGCCTATAAACACAACTGAATTTAAAAAGAAAAGTCGTTATTAAGTTGCTTATGATCTAATAATTAAAAAAATCAATTATTATAATTCCCATTATTACAATTAGTATTATTGTTATTTTTACTATCGCTGTATTATTATTAATGTAAGTTTTATTATTATCTTTATAATTTTGTATAAATCACTTGACTTATGCTATGCTTATTTTGTGAGAATATAAAGAAATGTTAGATTATTTCTGTCTTCATGCCTTTAATTTAACGTTGTAAATATAACCACTTTCGAAAGTAACGTTATCTAGAAAACTATTCTTTGAATGACATTTACTTTTATTCCGCTGGGAGAGAAAATAATAAGGTACAATTAATTTTTGTTCTGGTTTTTAATACAGTGGATAATGAAAATGTACTTATAACTTGTCTATGTACTCGAAAACGATAATAACTATTGAACAACTCCAAAGAAATAGTTAGTTCTGTTCGTAGTTTCATTCTCTAAAACGAAAAAAAAAAAAAATAATAATAATAATAATAATAATAATAATAATAATAATAATAATAATAATAATAAGCTCCGTGCAATCTAAACGCTTCGACAAAATATATTTTTCTACTAGAAGTTTATTGGGACCAATTTGCTATTAGACCTTTTGTTGTATTCTACTCAAAAATTCAAGTAAAAATCTGGAGGATTCTTTTACTTCTATTCTGTGTATTATATTAAACGGCCAGTCCATCCCTACACTGCTGTTTACTTCACTGGCTTGTGGAGGTGGGGTAGTAAAATCATGGATATATGTAAGTATTCATGAACCACAGATTATTTTCTCTGTTGGACATTACATGAGAATATCATAGGAGAAAAATTCCTCCGACACTGGGACTTGAATCCAGGACCTTTGGCTATTCGCGCCAATGCTCTACCAATTGAGCTAGACCATTAAGGGCATTCAATCATAGGAGGAAGGTTCCATTTGGCGCTGTGAATTGAACTCCGGCTTAGCTCAGTTGGTAGAGCATTGATGCGAATAGCCAAAGGTCCTGGGTTCAAGTCCCAGTGTCGGAGGAATTTTTCTCCTATAATATTCTTTAGTAAAATCATGCCTATATCTTAAAGTGAGGGTATAGGCAATGACGTGGGTATTGTTTACGTTTCTGACTATCCATTGCGTTGGATGTACAGTACCGGTCTTTCCACATCTGGTATGTTACTACTTAATTGCTCCTGCTGTTACTGCAAAGCTTCTTTTACTACTACTACTACTACTTCTAGTGCAATAATAGTAAGTATTTACGACAAAATAATAGTAGATTAATCATATTAACTAGAACAAAAAGCCAATGTCACCAGTAACATGCTAAATGGTAAGTTTATTTATTACAATTAGGCCTATGACAATGGGCTAGTGGTTGTAAGACTGTTATGTGTTGGTCAAAACTAAATATAAAAGATACTAAAATAATGTTCACTTACTCGTGTATACGTGGTTACATTGACTATTCCGTCCATACGACGCAAATTTGATAATGACCAATAGTGTTTCCTCGTTACTGGATACGACAAGGTATCAATATCATATTTCTATCGCTGCAGTGAACTTATTTTATCTGGAACTTGAAATAATTTAAATGTGCATCGATTAAAAACACAATTTCGATTCTACGCAAGCCAGTTCCTACTTTTTATTCTGTTCTGATTTTAGCTTATCTTAATGTTCTCATAATCAACTGTTGGTAGCATTGATTAGTAACTGGTAATAGATTGTTCTTTCTTTTAGTATGCCATCATAATGAAACAGCTGACACAATGTTGATTTTATTTTAAACAACACAGTAAGAAAGTAAATTTTATGTAAACTAATACGGTACATTATTTTTTATTCATGGAATAGTCTTAATAAATCCCACTCAGGATTAGCTATAAAACATAAAAGGATAGTCGTCAACATAAAATCCCAATAATTTTAAAAATAATAAGTATTTATTTACCTGTTTATTAAGTATTTGTGCCAGTGCAGATTGATATACTCGTATAAGAAAGAATACCAAAATCAACTTTGTGAAATCAAGGAAAACCAGACGTAAATTAAATGCAATTTAAAATTAGTGAATAAACAAAACACAATATACATTAAATACAATGCAAATCATTAAACAAAACAAAACAGAAACTATATTAAATGAAACGAGAAAAAATAAAAAATTTGAATGTAGAAGTGTCTGTTATTAGTGTCCTGTACAGCTTTTTTCATATATTAAATCTTCTTTCTTACTAATTTTGTAGCTACATGTCAAACAGATCAGTCGGCCTGGGTGGCGTAGTTAATATCGCGCTGGCTTTCTGTGCCCAAGGTTGTGGGTTCGAACCCGGCCCAGTCGATGGCATTTATGTGTGCATAAATGTGACAGGCCCATGTCAGTAGATTTACTAGCATGTGAAAGAACTCCTGCGATACAAAATTCCGGCACACCGACGACGGTCACAGGCCTAAGTAGCAGTACATCCCCGTCGTTAAATAACCATATACCAACCAATCAAATAGATCATCTGCAAGGGGAAAATTTTATAAAAAATAAGATTTTTCAAACTTGGTAAATATCTTCACTTGTGTAGACCATAGGCTATTTATGCAAGGACGCATAGATTCTGACCTTTCATATCACTTAATTACCCTCTTAGAAATGCCTATTACTTTGAAGTGAAGTAACAGATACTTCCTTTAATTGTAACGTAATGGTCTGCTAGCATCAGCATAGCATATCAAGACGTAATATATTAAGGTAATTGTTTTAATTGCACGAAACATTTCCTCACATGTGATTTAATTATAGATTTATTATTTATATCGCTTAAATCAGATTGTAGGAATTTATGTGACACTTGATTATGCTTATAGCAACGATCGCAACACTACGTTCAGAGTAGTTTGTAATTGCGATTCACCTACTTCCTAAGACCTGATTTAAAAGCCACCGCTGGGAATATCTAGTTAAGCTACTCATTTCACGATAATGATTACGATAGCCCCCTACTGACGAACACGTCTTCAGCTCGTTGTAAAAAACATGGCTGTTCTGAAGAAGATGAACTGGTTTATGAGAGAACATTATTTTATAGAATACCAAGTTTAGTGATGATGATGATAATGATAATGACAATAATAATTATAATAACACCAAGAACAATAATAACAATAAAATAGATTTAAATAAACCAAATATTGTTTATTTTTCCCTCCACAAATCCCTGCTTAAAATTTTTTTCTTACCGTTCATCCAATTTTCGATTGGTTTTTCTTTCGTTGCATCTTTCTGCTGGTTCCCAACGTATTAGGCTACTTCTTTTGAGTATCTTCGATCCTTCATCCTACTTAGATACCCATACCATTGTAATTTTTTTTGGTATTCATGTATTCTATTATGTCCCCTACATGCAGCATCTCTTTGTTTCTAATGTAATAATACGAGTAATAGTAATATAATAATAATAACCGACCAGATCTGCTATTGTTTAATAAAAGAGATCAAAGTTAATTACAATAATTGACATCAGTGTTCCATCCACTCATACCTTATGAAAAACAGAATGCATAAAATTTCAGCATATGGTTTTAGAGATAAAAAATATAGGGAAACTACAAACTGTAAAAATTGTGCCAATGGTTATATCTGTGGAAGATGTGGTCTTAACATTTTCATCAAAGAAAATCAGTGACGGCAGAGGTTAATCAAATGTACACATTAGGCCTAGTAAATACAGCATTAAGTCATTTGAGTCACATATTGTTCGTCTGGTATTTCCCTGCAAATTGGCTTCGTAAGTTGTTACTTTATATACTTATAGTTTGTTAATTTACTATAATTATATAATTATACAACTATATTTATAATTTATTTCGGATATAGCCTTACGAAAGATCTGATGTTTGGGAAATTTATTTAGATATCAGGATGCCTACAACAAGTATAAAATGTTTGGTAGGATATCGCAAACAACATTGAATAGTTTGATGATCTAAAACATCACATATTTATTTTGTTACTAGATCTTCTCGTATTATAATATTCTTGTTAAAGACCACAAATAAAGTAGGCTAAGCCTATTTATTCTAAGATTTTGTTTGCTTTAAAATAAGTTTTATGTTACTCCTTCCATTCAACTTCTGTCATGAAATGAAGTTGAGCAAAGGATGATTAATGGAGGAGAAATGATTCGACAATCTTATTGAGAAAAGCTATCTCCTGTTATGAAGTATACTGTAGTATCGTAAGAAGTTACTTGCATTACTGCAACATCTTCATTTTGACTATAATTTGTTTTGCACCAGATCAGGGTTCAAGCAATATGATAAACAACTAGACACACCCATCTCACGACAACACAATCACTTTCAATATCGTAAAGCTTCTAAGATCATTCTTTTCATTTATTGCCTCTTCACATGACTTTTAAAAACGTATAAATCTGGAAATGTACACATGTGGCTTAAACACAAATAATGATATTGTTTCAGAAAATTTCATCCTAAATGCCTAGTTATTAAAACAATAACAAAATAATAAGTAGCAGAACGTTCATATTTTAATATCTCTTTAATTTTACCTGGAGAAATGTATAGTCAAATAATTACTGAAAATTTACATTTATGTAGTGTTGTAAAAAAACTCACCAGTATGTAAAATAATTTACTGCTCGAAGACTATACACCGATAATAAGTCAATCATCAAGTAAAAACATCAGGGAGATTTAAATTTGAAATAGATGAGAAAGATTTCAGTGGAATAGCTAATGACAATGAATGACAATCATACCATTAGGGTAAAATCCTTACATTTCAAAAGAAGATAATACCGTACAAAGACTAATGAGAATCTATTTGGAAAGAAGGACCAATTATTATATCGTAACAAACATTGAAACATAGTGAACATAATTGACCCTGTTGCACAAATGTCTTATCCTAATCTAAAAAAGAATATTTTAATAAGTTTAAATATTTTGAGAGATATATAGTTCATAGTTAACTCTTAATCCAGAATTGAACTATACAGACTTAACTTATATAAGCAATAATCAAGTGAAATTATCAGTGGACTCTAAATTTGAAATCAATATGTACGTATCGTAACATTTTAGTAGAATAACTGGCTTATGTGATTGACAATAAATTTGAAATCAATATGTACGTATCGTAAAATTTCAGTAGAATAACTGGCTTATGTGATTGACAATCGTTACATTCCAATAAAAATTATAATATTCTACAATAAAACATTATTCGGTTTTTCTTATATCTCTCCTATTATGCACTTTTTAAATGGCGCACTTATACTTCTCAACTAAATGTCTTCAGTTTTATATAATCTGTCCATTTAAAAGTTGTTGTTAATTTATATTATTATTATTATTGATGTTTTGATACTTTCGGTGTGGAACTTAAAGAATAAACATGAATAAATCCAAATGAAATTATGTTTGTTCACGTATTGAGATCGCGGATTCGATCGGCAGTCGATCCATGTGAATTTATGTTAGCAAAATAACACCAGTTAAGGTTTATCGAAAATCTTATGTTTTCAAGCCACGATATTTCAATTCAAATCACTCAACTGGCTCATGGCGTTAATCTATTTAACTAAAGAATATAATGCAATAAAATGATTGATTTTAGACATTATGACCAATAGAAATTAAAATTGTTGTTAAATTGTTGTGAGATTGGCTCAGCTAGTTGCGTGTTAACTTTTGAACTCAAAGACCCAGCCGAAGAAGATAGATTATTTTAGTGGAATAACTTCAACATAATCCTCTGGTTGGCACTTGATGAGAGATATCAGTTCAGTCAAGCTTAATTAGAATCTATGTGCAAAATGAGTCACATTTCTCACCAATTAATAAATTATTTACTTACTAATTAGCTCATTTCGAGATAACACTGCCCTTTGTCGCATAATCCTTCTTCTACCTTCGACTGTCTGAAACTAAATTTTCACGCTACGTATTAAATATCTGAGGAGACGTTAGTTATAAAAAAAAATTTTTCAAATTATTTGATAGATCGGAACACTAGAGAATTGTTACTTACTTACTTAGGCCTACTCAATGGCAATAGACAATTCATAAGCAAGCTAAAGGAATATGGTCTATTTTATGGACCCGAAGGTTCATTGCCGCGCTTACCTGAGCCCGCCATTCTACCCTATTCTGTGCTAACTCCAACCATCCCTCTCGAATCCTACTTCTCTTAAATCTATCCTAATATTGTCCTCCCACCTACGTCTAGGTCTTTCAAGCGGTCTTTTCCCTTCGGGTCTCCCAGTCAGTATTTTTGAGATGTCTTTCCTCCCCCATGCGCGCAACATGTCCAGCCCATTTCATCCTCCGTGATTTAATTACCCTTACTGTATCCGGTGACGAGTACGGGTTATGTAGCTCACCGTTATGGAGTTTTTTTCAGTCCCCATTTTCATCTCTCTTATGCCCAAATATTTTCCTAAACACCCTGATTTCGAATATTTTAAGATTATGTTCTTCCCAAAGAGTAAGCGACCATGTCTCACATCTATATAATACAACCGGCAGGATAATTGTCTTAAAAATTTTTATTTTTAGATTTCATGGAAAATTGTTAAGGAATAAATTTAAAAATGTAGATGGGGAAAGAATAAGAAATGCATTTACCTTTACACAAATGAATAAGGTAAAAAAATTACAAAATTTATTTAATCATAAAACATATGACGTAACACGAATAGACATTGATTTTTTATCGATCCATATTCCAAAATCCGAAAATAGGAATAAGCCTATATCCGAAAAGTGAAAGCTATAAATTTTCTTAAAGATCTGAATATACGCCAAGTATGAGCATTATAAAACTCTGACACGCCTATCTGCTCAGATTAAGGTCTGAGTCATTCGTGGCTGATGAACTCTGGTAAAACAGTTTTGGTGGGGTTACCTAGCATTGCGTGCAAACACAGTGCTACCGTGGTGGTCCCGCCCTTAACCCGGCCCTGCCCGCCCGTACCAGTGCGCCCTGTACTCCGGATTGTAGCCACGAATATCCCTTCTTTGCATGCTATAGCATAAATCACCTCGTCTTGTCAGTCAACATATATTCAAAACTTCTCAACCACCCGTTTCTCCCAGCCTGGGCTTAACATGGCTTAAAGGATGTCCGCCCGAGTTTTTTTTATATATATATAGACCTATATGTATATACAGGAACTATAGAGAAAATGAGATTTAAGGTCAATCGTACCCTCCCGTTGGGGTCACGGGAAGTTAAGATTGTTCTAGGGAAGGTTAAGAACCGATTATTACATCGGTGTTGTGTTCTTCCCGTCTCGTGTCCTTAATTTTATTCTCTACTTACATAAATTGGCATCGTCCTCTTTCCCCTGTTTTTCTTAATCAAGATCGGCAGAAGCTTAAACTTAAAATATAGACCAAGAAATGAAAATTGGCTTATACAATATATATTTATAATAACAATAATGTCAAATATATTTTTGTTAAAACAACATCGCTTATTTACAGCAATTTTTATTTATTTCAAAATTACATAAATACGTAAATCAAACGTTGGTCCCGAAACCCCGAAAGAGCAGAAGCAATAATGTTTAGGCCTATGTTTTAACAGTTATTTTTTGCATGAAGAACGCTTAAGTGGCCCATATAAGATCAATTATTTTGCCAAAATGATATTTCGACCATGTATGGCGGTGATTGATGCGTTGTGCAACTGTTTTTTTTTTTTAATAAAAATTGTTTTATATTTTTGTGCATCATCTCATGAACGATTGAGAATAGGCCTATATTAAGCATTAGGCTTATACAATATATAGGGCTGCATTCTTCTGTTCTTAAAAGGCATTAGTTTAATAGTAATATTAACAAAAGCTTAATAATTTAATAATCTATAATTTTGGGCGATATAGTAATATATCTAGTGGTGTCATCCGTTTTCGTCATGGACTACAATATCGACAGCACAGAGACATTAAATTTCATAGCAGTATGTGGGGGACCAAAATGAGTTTCCCCCTAAAAGGTTTTCGTATTGCTGATTACCTCCTTATTCGAGGGAGGTCTTCAATATTAATTAATTGAAAGTTATTTTTTCCTTCTTTCTGCTCGTTGTTCGACCACAATTTCATTCCTTCATTCCACCTTTTCGTTACTCTATTGAAGTGCATGTCCAGAGAACTTGGGTGGCCCATATGAAAAACGTCCCAGGGGATACATTTTAGTCTTAACACAAAATTAATTATTCTAGAAATATTAGGGCCTTTAAGCTATGGGAAAATGGTTCAGTAAAACAATATTGAAATATTTTAGTTTTCGAAAAGATTAAGAGCTTCAGAAACTGAATAAATCGGTTGACAACAAATTTATTTAAAATTAATCGTAAAAAATATTAATAATAAGAATGTCATCAGCCGGACAAACTAAGCATCTATATTGGGATTTGTTTGCTTTGAAATGTTAGTCTAGCGTTCTTGGAACAATAATATTTACCTAACAATTCCTTAATTTTCTTTTTACTGACCCCTGTAATGTTATAATTTTATTATTACTATTATAGTTGTTATTTATAAGTTATTATATTCTTTCTTCTTCTCTTTTTACTATTCAATGGATCACCAGGGGTCGCTCGCGAACCTGAGGAATAACTTTGTTGCCTCTTTCTCCATTTTCTTATGGTTACCGATACTACCTAGGTAATTGTCCTCTTACGTTATTCTCCTCTATCTGTAAATCTTTAGGTTTCGTTGTTTAATTCCTATTTAAAAAAAATTAATATTAGATCCGTCTATTCGTCAATTCTTTTTATTGATATAATTCAACATGTAAACCAGAAGTCGAAAGAATGCCATATTATCATGTCTTCTAGCGGGACGCTGTCAATTATTGATTAGCTTTGCATCCTTTCAATAAAAGAGTCAGAAAATAGCCGCAGAGCCAATATTAAGCAAATGCACCGTGGTGCTCTGATGTTACGCCGGTCATTTTGAACAAAGGCACATATCATGAAGTCTTCATTATCAGGCAATGGCCATCGCGGTATGAGGTAACGGGACCTAAACGATGGCCATGGATACAAAAAAGATGTTCCGATTAAAACAGGGCCATCACAATACACGACAGGGGGTAATATAGACTGTTGTGTTGTCTCTTTCTTTTTTCATATCTATCCTTTTTGCGCTGTAACGAATCCTCGTCGTGTCTAGTTCTTTATACCATGTGAAGTGCGATAGAAGCCTCGCTTCCATAACTTCTTTCAAGTCCGTATCTGGCGTGTTTAGCCTCTTAAGCACTTATTATAGTCCGTATTTTAGCCAGTTTCATTCAAGTTGCCCGTTTTAAAGATCACGCCTAAAAATATACGATAAGAGTAATCTGTTGATGATCTAGATTCCCGTAAGTATCATGATACAAGATCAAAATATAGGCTACTTCTTAAAAAATTCGAGATGCCAGCAAGCAAAAACGAAAAAACAAGTTAAGACACAATGCACACCATTTTCAAAATTGCAAGAAAAGTAAAGTAGAAAAATGTATAAAGACGATCGCTTCACGGAACAAAATATTAGGCTAATCAGTAAGTTATCTAATTTTACAAGCAATTCCGTGAACTTGACTAATGAATTTACATTTTATCAGCATGTACCACTAATGACATATTCTAATATATTCTAAATTCTAATGCTATTTATGTATAACTTACAGGCCTACGTAAGTAGCTGAAGCATCCCTAGTAGGTATAAGTGGGAAGGAAAATCGTTGTGCGCAGTTCATGTAGCATTAATTTCAATTATGACATATTTATGGATTAAAATCTTGTGCACTTTTAATTGAAAAAAGGGAAGAAAAGTCCGTTTTTAAAGAACTTGTTATGTCATTTGTGCTGTTATTGTTATTATTATTATTATTATTATTATTATTATTATTATTATTAATAAGTAATAATATATTCAGTTCGGTCCTCCTTATTCCCTCAAATATCCTGGTATGAATGATAAAATAAAGTAGACTAAAATCAACACACTTAATAATATTAGCGCATTAGATTTTATTGAGAATGACTGCATACTAGGCCTACTTAAATTATAAAACTATAATAATACTTTAATTACAACCATTGCCTTTGTCACATGAAAGTATTACATTAATAATTCCATTAATATTAAGCTTTGCAATAATTTTATCATGTGACTAAGATATTGGTTTTAAATAAAGCATTAGGCCTATTATAATTTTATAATTTAAGTAGTCTGCAGTCATTCTCAAGAAAACCTAATGCGCTAATATTATTAAGTTTGTTTATTTTAATCTTCTTTACTTTATCATTCAGACTACTATATTTGAGGGAATAAAGTGAAACGTACTTAATATATTATTACAGTTCGCACTCATAGGACCAATATGAAATTCATAAATCAGGTTATAAACCATTTAAAGTGGATATAATATTAGCTTGCGACTTTAGAATGATATAATTCATAGCATAAAGAACGGATAGTATCTGTTTACTGAAATAAATCTAACTTCAATTGCATAAAGATATTAAAATCAAGCAACATGTGCCTTAAATGCATTAAAGTCATTATATCATATCTTGTTTATAATAGGATAAACCCTGAATCAGTACGAACTCCATGAATCAATTTGTAAACCGCACATGTTGTATATTTTAGTTGATACAGAACTCTTTATGCGTGTGTTTAAAGTGAATTATTACCATACTGATTAGTGTGGAAGTCTATTCCGTCAGAGTCCAATACCTAAAGTATCCCAGTTTAATGCATGATTTAATGCACCTTCAAGCAATAGAGTGAAATTACCTGTAGAGTTCAAACAGTTTTAATATTAGGAATGACGAAAGATGCAGTTAATGTTTAATGTTAAACGTTACCTTTTCACACAGAATTGCAGGGTGGAATCTGCCAATTGAACAGTTATATGCAGCATTGAGTTTCGAGTGAAAAAAAACTATTAAAGACTCCTTTTACTGGCTTTAGATGTTGCGCACGTAATACAATTTCATCCTTTTTTGAACAAGTTTAACCGTTAATACATCTAGGCACGTTATATTATGAATTTATCTGTAGCCACTGCTATTCAATATGGCTAATTTTGGAAACTGTAAACATTAATGCTTCCCAATTTCTCTATTACATGAAGTATGCAGATAAATGGATCAAGATTCCGTATTAAAAACATTTCAAGGCTGCTACACAAACATTATCAGTGGTCGATAACTAAAAAACTGTAATTAATTCCCCAAATGGATCTATATTCTTGTAAGGACTTGCAGAAGGCCTATTATATAACGAGTCTTAGGTTTATGTACAAAGAATGAAATTAAATATATTATTAAAACAAAATGATATAGTAACATAGATGAGACACTATTAAAGCACTATTGCATTCTTCACAAAGTAAAATTATTCATACTAAATTAATACAGTGTTTTTATTAAGCCTATAGACTAACGTTTTGGGGAAGCCCAGCCCGCTACTGTTCTATAAAATCATAATATTAGAAGACTAAGGTGTGATTAATATTTTTTAAAGCAAATATTTACTTTTTAAAATTTTACAGCACTTGTTATAACAATCGTTTATGAGATAGGCCTATTCTGTATTAAATAAGAAACACAATCCTACAAGTCGATGGGTATTCCTCCTTTTATTTATTTATAAGAGTTTTCATTAATGTACAGTTGTTACCATAATCGGTCCAAATAATTTACTGTGACGTTTGAACCATGTAATTAATAAGTTTAAAAAAAGGGGGGAGGCTCGAAATGTCAATAGGCTATATGTTTAATTTAGTGTGCTAAAGTTACAAGTTAATTAAATTTCTTGTACGATTTTAGTGAGATATAACCACACCTATCCCATTCTTATTGGACCAAAGAACTTTAAATACATTTTACATTAGTTCATAAATTAGAGTTAACTTATTTTTCAAAATTTAAGAGATGACTTTTCTACCGATACTTACGATATAATCTATTAATTTATTAACAAGCAAACCGTACAATCAGATTATTGCCACACCAGTTAGAATAAATAACATTTTTCTACTGATACTAGAATTTTTGCGGGCACGTTACCACGAGTGGTTCATTTCCATGCCTGAGGGACCGAAGTTGTCTGATCATAGATCACTCTCCAGGGGTCCTACCAAGATTTCTTCGTCGCTAGTAGGTAAAAAGAGAAGTCCTGTGTATAAGGAAGAAATTACCTATTTTCATTCTCATCTAAAAATAAAATTCCAGTTTACATGCTTAATGTGCTGTTGGATCGTATCCCAGGATTATAAATCAGATATTCAGAAAAGTTTATTTTTTTCATTTTATTCTGACGTCATATTTCTGTATGTAGAATAACAAGAAATTTACATGTATCATTAAAATGTACGTTCCTCATCACTGCCTTCGAAAACTTATCGCTGTGGTATTTTCTAGTAAATTAAGTGGTATTTTCTAGTAAATTAAGTCTTATAATGAAAATTGATGTGTATACTGTCAGCTGATCGCTTTTCAAGTCTCTTAACTATGTAAAACGTTCAATATCTGTATAATAAACTTTAGACTGTTTTGAATTAACTTAAGTAAAAGAAAAGCGTCCTAACTATTTTATTTTTAGCAGTATGGTCACTGCTAATGACGTACATATACATCACAGAAAAATTGCATAAAAGCAGAAATATGTTAGTAGGTTAATGCTTTGTTTGAAATTTGAAAATAAATACCAAGTAACAATTGACATCCTTGGAAACCAGATATTGTATTGAAATGTTCCAAGTTCCTTTCAAATTTATAATCCACTGATGATTTTGGTTGGTGGATGCTTAAAATTCAGCTCTAAAAGAGATAAAAACAGCACTCTCCCGATTATTCAGTAAGTTCAGGGAAATGATTACTATTTCCAACAATCGGAAAAAATTCTGAAGAAATTTATATTATTGTAGAAAAAAAACTTATTTTGGGCGTGAAACTAACTCTGGTATTCAGCTTTGTACGCTGTCCCCGAAATCAATCCGATAAACTTAATCCAGGTTGCTATGTAGGCCTAAGTTTTGAGTGTTTCTGAAAAAGAAAATAATTAACACTTAAATATTCATACTAAGATAAGCTTATATTAAAATATAATAGACTGTATTAACATTATTTAACATTAGAATCTGGTGAATTAATATAAGCGAGAATATTGTAATTGGGCATTAGCCTGTAATATTCTTAGTACAATAATAAATAAATAAATACACATAATCATGCTATATTATACATTTTATTAAAACAGTAACGTCACTGCAAAATGACTGAAATGAATCGTGACGTTTACAAAAATATCACTTCAAGTGCCCATTCTTTCTTTGAGGGGGAAAAAAAGGAAACAGTAAAATTCGAAAATACATAAATATGCAAACTTCGTGAAGCATTGTCTGTTTGTTGTCAAGCAGTAAATAACTTTTAAAAATTTAAATGTTTTCTGTGAGGGAAGCTTTTTGCGGAGGTTGACAATAGAGTGACAGACCGTCACAAGTAGTTTGCAAGTGGAATGTGACAGCATTCGTGAGAATTACTTACTCGTAGCTGTTTGGATCGCAACCCCTGCTTCGCGCCTTGTCTTATAAGTGCAAAAAGTGAAATTCTAAGTGACATGCAGGGGACATGAACAAATACTAACCATTTAAATTATAACTAGTACATGTTATATTAGTGTGAGTTTTCAAGCAAAAAGTAGCTAGAACTCAGCAGTAGCAGTAAACTGATATAACACAGTGCTACAATGCTTTTGTTTTACATCAGTTTACCTGATTTTATTTATTTGGAGAATATTTAGTTCACTTGTCATGTTCACTTGTCATGTTCCATACTTGGGTTATTAGGATTTAAGTATCCTGAAGAGCAATGCTTTCACGGGTTGTTTAACTCGTAATAGGAGTATCAAACACTTTTTTTTTCGAATAGACCGTTAGATTTCTTCTAATTATTTTAGTAATGCATCTTCATGGAAGTCTATAGTTACATTCGCAACTGCAATTGCGTTCAAGAGTGCTGTTTTTCATTGACTGTAGAAAACAGCACGGTTATAATTAGATTTATTTGTTTATTTTATTTATTAAGTGCCAGAATGGTACTTTCTGAGATTGTGTAGGGGACGGGAAAACGTCTGTCCGTGTGTCTGTACGCGCGATAACTCAAAGACACTTTATCGGATTTTCATGAAAAATGGTATACGCATTTATAACTTCCATGGGAAGAAGCCTATTGATTTCGGACCAAGTCGGTTGACCGGTACTGGAGTAATTACTAATTTAGTGCCTATTTTATGGTAATATGTTAGGAATAAAATCAGGTAAACTGATATAACACTGTGCTACAATGCTTTTGTTTTACATCAGTTTACCTGATTTTATTTATTTGGAGAATATTTAGTTCACTTGTCATGTTCCATACTTGGGTTATTAGGATTTAAGTATCCTGAAGAGCAATGGTTTAAGCAAACGTTGATTGTATAAGCTGTTATTATATACGTCTTGTGTTAGTTCATTTCATTCATGGACTCAAGGTTTTTTAATTCTTCTTTACAACCTCTTAATATGTTTAATTATTAGGAATCGGGTTGCATTTCCTATACTCCTTGGTATAACTAAATAAGACGTTCACTGAAACTTTATTAAGTTAAACGTTATAGCTAAAAGATTCATTAAATTTCAACGGTATGTAAATAATTCGAACCGGAGTGAAAATTATTTCGATTGATACCTCATCCATACACATTGACACAATTTCTGGGGATAATGATAACAGAAATTAGATATATTTTATATACATTTTATAAATATCATATATTATAGATGCTACTTCTTAAAGACTCTTTTTCCAAGAACTACCTCTACCAGCTACCACCCTAATTCTCTTCGACCTATCAGTCAGTGAATAGAAAGGTAATTAGGCGTAGTCCAGAACAATGTTGTCAAGTACGTACAACCGCATTTACTTCACTTAAGAAGTGGTGAATGACAATGGCAACACTGGGGAAACCCACGCGACTAGAAGAGCACCTGTTCTTTGTCGGTGTCGATGTCGGTGCAGATTTTCGGATTAGGAAACAATGCTATTATATTCTTTTGTAGATAGACGATGGTTTAGGACAAGGTCTTCTTAAATTGGCACCAACTATATAATAGTTTTCAAGCATAAACGCAGTTTTTGAAGCTACATCGAGTGTTCTAAAATTGCAATGAAAACCGATCTTTTAGGAATAGACCTGTGCTTTGTATATTGTCATAGATAGCTTAACTTTATATGTGTATCTATTATTCTAGTGATCAGTTTGGTAGTCTTAAACATGTTCCTATTTCATAAATAAGTAACTTGTGTTTATACAGTATCGACTAACCGCAATAGGTAAGCCTGTATTATAGCATAAAATAACAGATTTAGGAAGTGAATTACCTTGTGGTATGCCTCTACGTTTTCTGTAATCTTCTGTATTTTTAAAGCCATAATAGTCAATGAAGTAGGCCAACAGATCCACAATTATTTATTATTAAAAATCATACAATTTTTCATTTATGTACCATGTCTTAAATTCTGTACACTTTTAAGCATTCAAATTAAGCAGGGTGGACCATGAAGCCGAAATTTCACAGGATATCTCTGGTGTTCATTACATTGTCACTATGGATCAAATTAAGTGTAATGAATTTGTTCAAATTGGCATTGTGGTTTGAAATGAAATTATTATTCATGTACCATGTGGTAGAATATACAAACCTCAAAGAACACAAGAACAACAGCCGCAAAACATTCATCAATAACACACGTGGTTTCAAGGGTTACAAAACACTAAAAACCACAGCGTTTCTATTGACTTTGATGGATGAAACATCAAATTTGAGGGAATGTTTGCGTTTTGTTACATCGATGGAAATACAGACTGCAATTCCATGTGTAATTGACAACTGATTAATAGAAAGAAGAATGAAAACAACACTATACTCTTGGTATTTGTCCAATACTTGAACTCTCCCGACTGCAACTTAAACACTAATCGGCTTTCGGGCGGTGATCTGAGCGTAGCTGTCGGATCCCAAGAGCTCAGATGCTGGCAAGCTGTCTAGCGAACTGACAGCTAACACTCAGTCCATCGCGAAATTGTAATTTCACACAAGAAGACGTTAAGCCAGCTTTATTGTGTTACCGCGAGAAGATGCTTACAAATCTCAGTAAGATGCTATTTTCTGCAACTTACTTTACGATATAATTAAAGCAAAATAATCACTGTAAGTCTGGCTGTCTTCTGAATCACGGCTGGCACGAGCTTAGAGATTTTCTAAACCTTGACACTGTCAAATAGCATGGCTTTTAAATGCGTAATATACATTCGCACTGCCGTTCTTAATAAGATATTTGAATATAAAGCATAAAGTTAAAGTACCTTTATGCAAATGGGCCGTCCTCTCTCGCAATTTAAAAATATGATCAAAAACGTAATAACAGTGGTTGGAATAATAGATCATACAGCACTGAAAATAAGTTTACTTTCATGGATTTGTCATACGAACTGTTGCAACGATTTTGAAGTTTATTGAGAAGCTTTTAAATGAAATTTGCCGATTTACGTCAGCCTCTTATAGACAATTTATGTATTTATACAAGACTTTTAGTTCAACACTTTATGTTGTAAGTTTAAATCTTGTAAAATATAATTTATGACATTGTTTATTATTATTCTGATTATACTTCCTAATTTCGTCACGAAGGTTCTTTGATTCATGAAATCGTAATATTTCGATCTGCGTTATTGTGAATTGATAAATTACGATTGAGAGCATTATTTTTTAAATATATATAAATAAGTTTTAAGTATCTAGATGGATATCAAGATATATTCTTTCTAATAATAAACTTAGCGATAGTTATATAACATCCCTATGTTTCTAAAGTGGAAAGTAAATTCTGCATTAACCACTTATTTGTATCAAGCAAAATGGTAAATTTTAAAGACAGAAGGAATAAAGTAAAAGATTTTAACGGCTGTAGTAAAATGCAGAATGACTTAATTTTAAAATAACATGGAAAAAGAGAAAACATATAATCCTGAATAGCAAAATACTATAGCTGAAATTAAGTAGTGAATAAAAAGAATGGTGAGTTTTCAAGGAAAATTTTGAAGAGGATGGAAAGAGTAAAATTAGAAGAAGCACTTAATTTATGTCATATTAGCTTATATCTCATAGAAATAAGCTTATAAGGGCATGAAGTACAATTATTTAAATTTAATACTTTCTCCACCCGTACCATAGGTAGGCTTACTACAGGTAGAGGAAGTATTTTGTTCGACCCTGCTGTTCAGTATCAATAGGCCTACACGTTTTGAGATTCCCTGAATGCAAAAATGTAATTTTCGGAAACGTATCTCTCTGTCTGTCTGTCTCTCTGTTTGTCTGTCTCTTTCTCTATCTATTTCGCTCTCTGAATAGCATAATTCGAACACAAATTGTAAAATCGAAATTTTATATGCAGTAAATGTCATTTTTCGCAATATTTCTCGAAAACAGCTTGAACGATTTTGAACATATACTGTATATAGGCCTACTATGTACTAAAAGCTGTTATTTGATTTTTAAATAAAATCTTCGAAAGGTAGTTAATAAGCTCTTCGTTTAATCCACAAATTTAGGCTTTAAATCTTGCCTGGCAAATAATATGGCTTTGAGTGAAGTTTAGACAGCTGAGTGCGCATTCCCGCAATATAGCCACTTTTTCTCGGAATATAAAAGTTAGAGAAATTCATGTGAGTGTTTCACATCATATTTTTCCCTCATTCCTAGTCTCCATTCCTGGACAATACTATTTTCATTTCTCCGAACTACACGTAATTTACTTTTCTGTCAGCAGTCTTGTAATAGTACTGGGGGGGTATGTGTTCTCCATGTTACTAAGTTCCTTTGGAGACGCTGATGCATTTAATTCAAGTTGCTGTGTATTGTCTGCGAAGTTTTCCAGCGCAACTGCATAACAAATGAGTCTACTCGTGCAGTACACGAAACACACTTGGAAACAAAATGCAAAATCGAATCTTATATGCATGACTCATATACTCACTTTCAATTGTTAGCTAATGTATACGAAATCAAGCCAAGCTACCTGAGTAGGTTAGCATTCCGAACCTACCCACGGATATTTCAAGCCACAGACTTCACGGATCTTAAAACATTCACGCCTCGTATCTAACCTTGCTGAGCAGAACCAATTATATGTGCATTCCAAAAAAAGTTAAAAAATAAACTATTGTTGTACATCCTCTTTCATGTGAACATTGCAACATTGCTTCATGTATCAATCTCTCCTTTGAATCTTCTCCTCAGATTAGAAGGTTCTAAGATATGTTCGAAAAATAATTTCAACAAACAATTTTGACATGATGTGAGTGTCACGCCATCTTGATTGGAGTTAGTCGGCTTGTCTGTGTGTGTGTGTCTCGTGATTATGATAAGCTGTTGGACCGCGTACTGGTGACGTCAGACTCTCTTATCCGACATGAATCCATGACTGATCACCCGACCTATTGCCTTCTTTTAGTCGCCCGTTCCCGACCGTTTCAATTGGGACGACAGCACCTTGACGAATTACGATGCTTTGCATTTATTGCCCATTTCTAAGGTAAAATAACCAAGACAAACATTTATAACACGCCTGATATCAGTTTAGTTCAATGTATGATACTTAGGCTTAAAACCTATCTGATTAAACAGAGTTTGAAAGGTATAAAGAGGAAAAATGAAAAAAATAGAGTGAACGAAAGAAAAGACACAATAAAAGGGAGAATGTAGTAAGTAAGAAAGAAAGTAAGAACTATAAAGGAAATGACCATAGAAACTATGGCAGTATACGAGTAAATAAGTGAATTAATTTAATTATTGTAAATAAATAAACAAATGACAAATCTCATTGAGATTCTGAGAAGGAAAATCGATCACCCCACTCCTTGACGCAGACTGACTGCCAGTTGGCTTTCTCCTTTAACCTTTTAACTGCTGTGACCATCAGTGTGACAGCATTAAGAAATAGGGTATACCGAAAATTTGCTCTCAAGTGCCTACCTACGTCAGTAATAATAATTTATAAAATATTAAGCACAATTAATAATGGTCTTAAAGCATTGGTGTAAAACCGACATCAAATCACGTCTTACATAAAATTGAATTGAAGAAAATTATAAGAAAAGAAGATAATAATAAATTGACATTACAATAATAAATGCATTGTAAAACATATGTAGGCCTAATAGAATGTACGTTAATACCAAATACAACAACTTGAGAGTTAAAAGAACGTTAATATAGAGGTAAATGCCGTAGTCATATACGTCCAGGTTTACGTCTTTTTCACACATTTATTTAATATTCAGAACTATAAACCCTACTTCTCCCTTAAGCTTATCTGGATTATATTTTACCATTAATGAATGAATTGTATTTTTGTCATAAACACTGTAATTGGGGTTTCTTCCTGTAATGTTCATTATTATTATTATTATTATTATTATATCATCATTTTTTATTAAATAAATAAAAATGAAATATGTTACACAACTCATGTGGGGTTGATAAATTTTTAAACAATTCGCATGCTTTAAGCAGTTGGTAAAATACATAGTCACCGTATCCGTTACATGGAATATAACAGAGGAAAGTTAAAAGAATTAAAATAATTACAGCTAAGAACTGTATATATATATATATATAAACTCACAGTGTTATGTTCTTGACTACAACTTCTGACGCTCACAAGTATGAATAATGTATACAAATAGAAACTCGATAAAGAGTAATTTCAGTTCAGAAAGGAGTTGTACTTTTCAGTTAGTTTATTTTACCTCATTTTCTATTGTGAATAATAAATACCTAACTATACCGACCTGAGCTTGTAGGACTGTGTGGTGGCAAAGTTTAAAGGGACTGCCATAAGTAACGTCTAGTTACAATACTGTGTGCGGTCCTTATTCCAATCTCTTCTTCGTCAAAGTTTGTCTAGTAACCATGCGGTTGGAAGAGGCGGTTTGAAATTCGCCACCGCAGAAATGCTGCGATTCATCTTCAGCATCCCCCTCTTGTTCCTTTTCCACAAAGCGAACAAGGCTCACTCGATATGCCTTGTTCTATTCACTCCGTCCTGTACTGCAGAATTCTTATAACGAGAAAAGTTTCCTTATGAATTGCACTATGTCAAACCTTTATCGCACTAAATTCTCACCGAGGTATTAGGCTAACTAAAATTGTACTTGACTTAACTGCGTTCGGCATTAAGTACAATAACTTTGATAAAATAAAAAGAGTAAAATGATCTCATTCATACACCTAGGAAGCCCTCTAACATTTAGGACTCCAGAGTCGGTGGCCACCAGTTGGATTAGGCCAACCAAAAAATTGCTAGTAAACTCTTCGGGAATCAAGTCCGCGACTTTCTGGTTTATAACCTCAACCGACTACCCCACGGCGTACCTCAATGTAAAGTCTATTTTATTTCAGGCCTTGAAGGTTCTTAGGGTTTCTGAATTCTAAGCTCCAGGTTTCTAGACATTCGGAACATGAAAGTGGTATGTTGTCACGCTCTTGCACTGAATGCTTTTTCTATTAACCCTTTCGTGGGTCGAATCCACGATATCCTCTTTTGTAATGCAGTGCCCCAACCAACTGTAATACAGCTTATCCCAGATATGACGTAAAACTACAATTTTGCACAAAAGTTAATTTCAAAACAAAGAAAACAAATCTAACAGTCAAAGCAGTATATTTTAATTTAACTGTCAAATGGCATAACTCGTAACCGTACCAGGAAATTTAATGTAAACTCTTTAACACAGATGTTAAGTAACTGTGAATACCTTCAGATGTCGTAGGCTAATTCTAACCAGAAATTAGATTAAATTCCAGAGACATTATTAATAAATTATTTATAAAATGGAGAGGTTTACAGCATGCAAGATAGGAAAATCAATCAAATTGAAGAGAAAATTTTGATTACTATAATTTTAAAAATCCATAGCTATCTTTGAAAACAATTTTACGGAGTACCTAGCGCACGATCTCTTGATTATATTTTTTAGTGACGCATTTCTTCATACAGTAATCTTTAATACAAATTCTAACAAATATATATAATATATATAACTAGTGCACAATGACTTTACGGACACACTAGCCTATACATATAACCATAGACTATATTTTTATTGCAATATCAGTAACAGCTTGCTAATAGTAATTCCAGAATCTCTCTGAAGTGTGGTTTCTCTTACTGGTATTGTAATAGTTAGCAGAAAATGTTATACTATACTATTAGACCTAATATGGCTTATGTAGACTATTGATTATGCTTTTTAAAGTAAAAGCAAATTGTGTGTGGGATTAGCGTCAATTTTAGCACAATTTTTCTGTCCTTAACACAGTTCAAGGACCAGTACAGTGTACGTCAGATCGCATTGAAGCAAACTCATTACTCGATCAAACACAACCAGACGAGACCTTAAACAGCAAGAGCGGGCAGTCGCAAGGCATATGTCCGTTCAACAACGCCCACGTGTGTATTTTGTCCAATGCACATTGGCTCATGATATTTTAATCAAGATATACCCATAGAGTAGCCGCCTGTGTGGTCTCGTGATTAGCGATGGATCCGCAGGCCTGGATTCGATCCCCGGTACCTCCTCGGAGTTTTCTGAGGTAGGGAGGTCTGGAATGGGGTGCACTCAGCCTCGTAATTCAAACTCAGGGGCTACTTGTTAGAGAAATAGCATTTCCGATCACGGAGACCATCATTAACGGCCGTGAGTGTCGGCATACTGACAATGCTCCCCAATCCTGCCATCTGCCCATGGTAGATGATGTAGCGGTCGGATGGTAGGCTTAGTCCTTTCAGGGAAGAAGAGGCACGGAGTTTAGTTTTTATACCCATAGAAGGCTTTTGATTGTCTGAATACGTCATTCAGTCAGCATTCATGTGGTCTATACCGAACAGAGAATAGTCCATGGTTCGACTCATAGCTTCAGTTCAACTACGTATTGCGTTTTTTTAACTTATTTATTGCATGTTCCGCACTTACTAATTCGTATGGCTCGTGTAACTTAATTAAAAGTGATAATTTTTAGAAGTCTGCATCCAATTGATCAACTTAGGCTAAAGCAATGTTTTAAGATAGTCATTTGTGCAAAGAAATTAATTTTCGGTTCATTGTGTTGACAATTACAGTGTCTAGTTTATAGTCGGGATGCTTTCTTGAAATTTAAAAGAGAAAAAAAATCAGATTATACACCTGAGAACTTCTAAATTGGTTGCAAAACCTTTAGCACGATTTCCCGTTAGCTTGATTTTTCGTAAGTTACGCTCCTTAGACATTTTAAATAAACTATTATAGTATTACTAATTATTATCTAAGTATAACATTTATACCAGGAATGTACAGGGCAGAGGATAAAAATGTTACCAATAACCCCTGCGTAAATACTGAAAATGTTTAGTAGCTAACATGGAACAAAATAGTTAAAACCCTAAGAATCCGGGCCCTAGTTATAATACTCTCTTTTTTCTGACCTAGGTGTAAAAATGGTCCTTTTCGCCACATCAGAAGAACATGTAGGCCTATAAATACACTGACTCTAGGATTAGCGAACAATAAGCGACCCTCTTTAGGAAGAGACTCATTGTGAAATCATTCTGCAAAGTCACCCCGGATCTCGGCCGGTTGAGTGAGACGAGGCTTTTATGTTTTGGAAATAACTATACTATGAAGTTCAAGTGAAAGGCGCTAACTCATCACTCCAACGATAAAAATCGGTTTGATAGCTTAGGAAATAGGTGAAAATGTTCAAGTAAAAATAATGTAGATTAACATTGCAATAATTTATCAATAACAAATTAATATTCATAATGTTACGGTATACAAAGTTATGTTTATACAGATTACTAATTCATAGATTTTAATGGATGATTCCAAATACTTCATAAGCTAAAATTATGTTGTAGTTCTGTAATCGCATTTAGTCAAGTTCCATTAACGATACATATTATTAACTTCATTGCCGGAAGGATCAGAAGCTTCGGTGTACTAATTATAATAAGTAATTATACGCTGAATTCACATCCATAACCATACGTCTAGAAAACCTTTCCATTGTTCCATAGTTTATTTTCCTGGAAAGGGAGAACAAATTAGATTTCTGCAGTATAAAGATAGGAAAGAACACCTCCTACCCTGAAAGCGCCTGCTGCTGGTTTCTCGCAAATTCCTTTGTGTCACTTGGGGCGGTCGGCGGTGGAGGAAACAATGAGTTGGCGGCAGTTGAGAGACGCCAGACGAACAAGAAGGTGCTGAAGGAATTGTCCTTTTTTATATACTACTTGCACATTGCCGCTCTCTAACTTTCTGCGAAAACAGGAAACAATACATTTTTTTATTATAGCTCTTGTCAATTAACTGGCAATGTTAAATATTTCACATTTATAACTGAATTGTCTTACTCCTAACTCCATGTTTTAAAAAAACTGCAGATTATAAAGGTTCTATAAATTTCATGGCTGGTCGCCAAGCTATGTTTGCTTTCTCTTAGAGCCTAAATACCGGTAAATTTCTTTATTTATATACAGTAGTCACTTCAATAAGTATAATGGTTAATACGGCTGTTTGGCTATTATTTATTTAAAAATTTAATTAAAGAATGTTTCTCCCATGTTTATATACATAGGTTGGTTAATACCAGAATATTTTTAAAACAAAGTGTACGATCAGTAAAATGAAGCAGCTGACTTAGAGAGAGAGAGAGAGAGGGGGGGGGAGGGAGAAAGGGGGGATAAGGTAATGAGAACAAGGTGAAGAGAGGGGTGTAATTTTCATTTTGCTTCTTTTAAAATAAATTACACTTGTGTATAAAGTATATATAATTCATTAAACATTTATAGGGTCCTAATAAAAGTTTACTTACATTCCTTATAAAATAAGTTTTATTTTATTTTCCCTGCTGAACAAATATTTTTAATGTTGAACAGTAACTTAGATAAGGGGGTTTAGAGGGAAAATTTGTGGAATTTCGACGAAATAATTAATCTTTTATTAGTTGCAGGACAAAAAGTGTTAATTAATTTGTTATTCCATTATTTCACTTGTTCCGTTCTAATTTAAGTGACACTTATAAATTGTACACCTAATGCATTTGCCATACCATTAAGCAATTTTCTCGTTTTTAGTGAAATTTCTCATTTGTGAGATTAAATATTAATAGATTTTTAGGGAATGTAAAATTTAAAAACATTTCCTATAGTTAATGTCATTTAACAAAGCAAACAGCAATTTATATGATAGAATAATGTTGTAAGGAAACTATTCTCCAAACTTAAATTCATTAAAAAAAAACGAAAAATCCCTTCATTGGGTGGGATCTTATACGATTTTGCAAAACAATAATAATACAAATAGCATATAAAAAGCTGTAGCTCAATTTTTTTGTAGTATGAACTATTAGGCCTAACAGTATACGCCTATTACACAAAATTCGCAAAGGTGGATTGAAGTATGTGAAAGTTGAAAATGTTAACTCAAATTTCTCTTCATTACTGAGCTGCCAGTGTAACTGGAATTCGGAAGGCCACGTTCAAATCCCATAGCCGAATGATCTGAATTCGGGATCTCTTTTCCTCTTTAAAAGGAGAGTGATGAGTCAACAAATGCTTACCCTTGTCTTTGGGATAAATTAATGAACAAAAGGGCCCCAAGTAACTAAACGATGTCGAGATGTCTTTAAATGTTAATAAATGTGCTGTATTAACAAATACCTAAGAGCAGCACATTTTACATTAAGAAAAGCTTCTAACATTTCGCTCGTTGCAAACACTATCTTCAGGAAAGTTCGGTAAAGTAGGTCTAGATTAATTAATTAATGTTATATGCCTTATGGGAATGTACACGGCGTTTCAAGACTCACTGCAGGTCTATGTTTGTAAATAAAGAAATGTTAATCAAAACAAAGTTCCTTTCTGACGTAACAGACGTGTTTTCACAGAACTTGTTTAATACTCTTTCAGAAGTACAGTAGAGTATGCTATTTAAAATATAGTCTGATCATTCTAAGAAAGAAACGTGAAGTAAACAAAAACCAGCATGCCTGACTCTCTCTAGCACTAGTACCCTGAATTAAAAAATGCAGTTTTCAAAATCATGTGTAGTCCTATGTATGTGTGTCTGTCTGGTAGTCTTCTGTCTAGGTGTCGGTGAACAGCATTAACTCGAGAAAGAAAACTCGTATAAAAATAAAATATTGTATTGCAGTTAGATACATTTTGAGGCATGGCAATGGCTCCTCTCTTACTCTCACTACTACTTTACATGAAGACAATGTCTTTTTCCCAGTTTTCTCAAAATACCCTAACTTCTTTTTTTATTTATTTTATACATGATAGACCTTTTCACTTTTATTTGATTTTTTGTTTCGTAAAAACCATACGTAAAACTCAAGCTTGCGTGGCAAGCAATATGTCTTTGCATCAGAATGAAACAACTTAAGACGCAATTCTACAATACAGCATCTTATTTTGTACCAGAATTTGAAGCGAGAAAGTTGTATTGCCCATGATTAGGGTAGAGGAAGTTATGTGTATCTTACCAGATTTTTTATACACCCTTAACGTTGTGGTTAAAGTGTATAAATCCAAAGAACGTTCAAAACATTGCAATTATGCAATTCATGGGAAGGAAGTTTTTACTCTACTCTATTGCTGAACTCAATTCATTGAAAGGATTGTGGCAGCTACAATTGGGCTTACGCAGTTAATTTCACTGCGCTCCCAATACTATAATCATCGTATTACTTTATGGCAGGTGTCATTCAATTTTCCCCCACCGCTTTCAAATTTCCGGCACAATTGTAAATCCAGCCTGTAGGCCTAGGTTTTCACGGTTATATATCACAAAATCCCACAATATACTTCACATGAGAGTACAAAAAACTTTACGTGGTTGCACTAGAGAGAACAACATAATATTGGTCATTATGACGTCAAGAACTTTGGTCTTCTACAACCAGCACGTCAAATAAATTTTGTTACGTGAATTATTCTGAAGATTGAATAGGTCCTGCAGCTATGAGCTACATAACTACCATCAAAACCAGCTTTCCTTTCGTGATATTGACAAATTATCTTGTTAATACACCCATAACTTCTGAAGTTTAAACGTATGATTTTCGCGTAATATCGTAGTCCTGGCTTCTGTAATAATGTTTGCACCGATTTCCAGTAATTTAATTCGATTTTGCTTTCATGTTAACGGTGCAGGAATGTTCAGGCATTAATAAGCTGTTGTAATTCTATTGCATGCATGAATTTATCAATAACTTACCGTTACGCCTTTTAATAATATATATAGGCTTACTTTTTTTATTTTTATTTTACCTTCGTAAAACATAATACAGTCATTACTGGTGCCCGAAAGCAAAAGCTTGTGCTCGGGCACAGTTCAGTACAGTAACAAAAAATATGACCATTGGAATTACAGACCAAAATGTATAGTCAAGTTACTCTACAAACAATGCATACACATACATATAGCCTATGGTACATACAAATATACTTGCCAACTAGGTAAATAGTACATAATATAAAATAATAGTAAAGTAAACATATTAAACATTATGTATTTATGAGATAAATGATACTGTACATAATAGCGAAAATGAAAAGCAGAACATTAGGATAATGTAAAACGAGTCATGCATTAGGTAGTATAGGTCTACTTGTTTTACAACTTAATAAAAGTACCTTATAGATAGAGTAAACTGATAAAGAATAAATACGTCGGTAGAAGTAATAAGGGAATGAAATAAATTAGTGAATAATCATGTCAGTTTGGGTTATGTTGGTAAATAAAACTCCAAAAGAAATTGTTGGAATCGAATTCTCAGCCTACTTCTATGCCCCGTCATTTCTAGAACGCAAAAAAAAAATAATAATAATAATATTGATCGAATTCTTTAAAAACATTTCCTTCATTACCTGTACTTGACAATAATAATTATAGGGTGTGATATTTTACTTTCAATGCAACATAAATGAAGGTTTGTAGGCCTAAGTAGGATTTTAAAGAAAAGTAACAACTTAAAGATTAATATGCCCCTAAATGTTATAATAAAATGAATAGTAAGTAAATTCTTAAGTAATTAAGTAAGCAAATACTTAAAGCCTTTATCAATTTATTATTATTTATTCGCTAATAGGACTAGCAAACCCTAAAATAAATTGAAGTTCTTACAGCCCTATAGGTACCAGGTTTAACTTTTAATAAAATTGGAATAAAATGTATATTGGACAAAGCGATTTTAATCAAAGCATTCTCTTCCACTCGTGGTTCCTTAACTCTTCATTGTCTTTTATTATGAATCTTCCGTCACCATCTGTGTAGTCAGAGAGCAGGAAGGAAAATGGACAGTGATGTGATAGGCAAGGCAAGATGAAGAATATCTAATAGTTACTATAAATTACATGGTCTATAGTATGTAAGCTAAGCCTATTCAGCGGAGGAGAGGTAGAATTTTTTCTCTAATCGAAAGCTTCGTTCTACTTCAGATATTAAAAATTAGTACCGGTATACAGTTTTCGTGCCCTAGATGTTTCTTATTTACTCTATAAGATATTCTTCCAACAATTTGATCATATGTGCATAAACCCTTTTAGTATTGTGTGATGTTGAAAATTTTAAGAAATAAGTAAGATGTTTGGAATTTATATTACGATAACATCGTCAAAACTAAATCATGCTCATTGTATCTACAGTCATTTTTAAATGTTTATGTATTTGATGTGAAATCAATAGGCCTATAGTTCTGAAATTTGTTGCTATGGGAATGATCTGTATGATCTGTTACTCGTTCTTTAATTTAAAAAATCATAACTGCGTTGTTTAAAACTATCTTTTCGTTTAAATGGACTCAAAATTATCGTAATGGTAGGCCTTTATCTTCATTATTACCCTATTCTGCTTTGTTTCAAAAAGGTCTAACATATGGTAGAAAAAGCTAATATTAGAATTTTTAACTCTAAGTTGAGACATTTTAAAAATGCAGCCCATTTCTTTCAGTGTGCCGTACCTTTTTGCTCTTTCTTTCAGCACCTCATTATTGATCTAGATGCTAGTTAGATATTCCAATTGCCGTACCAATAAAACAATAAGATAAACTTGTTTAATAATTGACGTGTAACTATGATTTCTGATAAGATTTTCAAGATAGTAGCTGAATATTTTCCCACGGGTAAGACATGTTATGTAGTTGACTGGCATAAACAAGTAGGTTGAAAACGTAAAGGCCGTGATCGTACCTGTACTGTTAATATGTAGATCTGGAGCTATAATTACATAGCTTACCGCATGTGGCTCCCGCTTGGCACTAAATCACAGATAATTTTACACGCCAGTCTCTACAACCACAAGGCAAGGAGGTTTTTCTACGTCCCTTCATGTGCTTAGCTATTTACCAGCAGGTGTCGAACACGATTAAGATTCGCTAGATCATCTGCTGTTTTCACCACGTTCCAACTACAGTTATTATTTTAACCCCGATCAATAAATGCGATTTTGCACTGAATAGTTCCATGAAATATAAATATTCTATGTATAAAATATGTAATGACGTGAAAGCCCTAAGAATTTTTTAAAGAAAAATCATTGGACTCATACATAGTCTAGTTAATTAAAGAGGAATACGAAGAATGAGATCAAATGTAGAAATAATTAATATGTTACATGGATAAGATCTTGTGAGGCTTGTGAAATCACTGACTTAGCTCGGCTAGTCCTAAGGCTAGATAGAAAGAATGAGAAAACAAAGAGCACCAAAAGTATATTGTGAGCAGAAGGGCCTATCAAGGAAAAGATGTAGAATATGGTTTAAAAAAAATAGAATAAGGAATTGGAAAACATAGGCACAGGAAAGAGATACGTGAGAGGATTGTTAAGGAGGCCAACATCTATCAAGGGCTGTAGAGCCGAGAAAGAAGAAAGAAGATTTTGCGAAATATATTGTGCGTAGGTATATGTGTAAGCATATTTTGGGAGACACACAAACTCCTTTAAAAATTGTGGTGAAAAACGATCCTGGTGCAGTAGGTTGGAAAAGGCACATTGCTAATATTAGAGATAATTTTCGTTGTATGTACTTTTTAAGGTGTCATGTCATATATTTAACGGATGTTGGCAGACAACTGACGGTCGCGGTGCATGTATGTCTGGACCAGAGAAGGATACTCCTCTTATTTTCCCGTTGCCATTCACGAGGTGAATGAGTAATGGCGATGAGCTGACGATGAAAGAAGTACCAGCTCCAGAGATATTACTCTTCAGAAGTCTTACAGATTAAGGGAAAACGTCTGCAGAAATCCTCAACCATATTATTTTATCCGAGCATGATTCGAACCCACGACCCCTGTACTCTGCTGTAAAAGTCAGGTTATAATATAATATGAGAGATATGATTTTATTGGAACCCTAGTTACCTGCAAGATGCAATTTAATATAGCCCATCTACCGAACAAATTAATACAAACAAGTTTCCAGTTTAAAAAATATTAGGATGGATTGGTAAGTAGCGGGTTATAGGACATTCTGCAATTTAACATGAGCATTACATTATAAAAGCCTACATAGCCTATATTTCTTAGGAACTCGTTATTGCAAGGAAGGAAGATACGCTGTAAGCTAAGATCGCGAAATTGGAGGAAACAATGATGCTAATATTTGAATTTGAAAAAATATTTTGCTGATAATTGAAACATTATTAAAGTGAACGTAAGTAGGTATTATTAAATTTAAAAATCCCAATTGAATGCTTAAATTTCTTAGAAAATGACGGAACCAATATTTCCGGATGTAGGCTATAGGCATATGGTGGATTGATAGTTCTCATATTGTAAAATGTTGATAGCCACTGCTAATGATTGGGCTCGATTCTACGTACATCAAATCCGTCACTGATCGAGGTTTTTAAAGCGACAGACAGAATACATACTCATGACATGTTCTCGCTACAGGCCGCCCTCTTTTCTGAGTGATTAGACCTACCGCCTTCCGCCGCTGGGACCAGAAATATAATCAGGAATTTGTGGTGGAAATCGGGCAAGAGCAGATTTTCTCGGCTTGCTACCGTTTTCTATCATTGCTGTATTAATCATATGACAATTCGGTCGCAGTGAAGAATTATTAATATATTGTTAAACTGGCAAGGCTAGATCTCACTCGTTAGTCCAATTCGTAATGGTTATTATCCCCACAGATTTGAAGAATAAAATAAAATAAATCAATGATTCTCATACGTAGATTGTAGGATATAGTGTCTGTTCCAGAGACCACTATTAAGAAACCCCTAATCTATTGCTTGGGATTGCAAGTGGTTTCGAATATAATGCACCGTGAAGACTTATGCTGCATGCGTTAGAAGGAAAAGTTTATAACACATTAGTCGAGATTACTGTATATGTTGGGAACGAATCTTTAATTCAGTTTTCAGCTGCCATGAAGAATTGCCCCCGCTTTCAACTCACGCATCGTACCGTCTTCTCAGTCCACTTCATTAAGCAACCATTCCACACACATAGGCTATGCTATATCAAAAATAAAATTATTGTTATTATTATTATTATTATTATTATTATTATTATTTTATTTTATTTTAAGATGTTACAGTTCTGTTGCCTAGAAGAAGCTATGGTCATGACTGGCAACAACAAATCCTACTAAACCGATTGTTATATAGCGAAGATTATTCCTAAATTTCCGAATGATTCTTTTTTTTTTCCATTTTCACGACAAATAATCTAGGAAATTATTCCAGATCCTAGAAGAATTAAAATATAAACTTGATCCAAAGAATCAAAATAAATGTTGATATAGCAAAGAATAAAATTAAAACACCTACGGATCATGTATAAATTATTATACTTAATGCTTTGTTAAAAAGTATATCACTGTAATATCTTAATATAGATTTAAATGTACAGGTAGGGGGAAAAAGCGAACCTACTAAATTATCTAAGTTGCCGATATGAGCCACTTCGCATGCCTAGAACCCACTAGGCAAGCGCAGTGGCTCATATCGGCAGCTTAGATATTTTAGTAGGTCCGCTTTTATGTTTATAACCTTATAGAAAACTAAAATTATAATATGATTTAATATTATTAATACATAAAAACGGCAACATTACTAGAAATTAAGGGGCAGATAAATTAACATAGTCTTTAATTAATAACAAGCCAACACACATAAATAATCCACCAGTATTAATCTTGTAGATCTGTATTAACATGAACGATTTAATACACAAAAAGACACGTTTTATGTAAATAGAAACTTACACACAAGCGATAAAAAATAATGGTTAAAAAGTTATTATTGTTATTATAGAGTATAAAATTTTATTTTACAAATAATAACAATTTTGAAAAGGTAAATTAAATTAATACCATAACTTCACACTGAAATATTAAAAACAAAAATGCAAATGTGTCTAACTTGTCACTAGTGAATGTTGTGCTAGTAGCAGTAGATACTTGATACACTCATACAAAACCCTGACCTTCAAATTGAAATAGTAATTATTTTTATTATTACCCTAGTACAAAGCACTTCATGTGAAATAAATACTGTATTGTTCGAATAAATGTAATTTTACAAGAATATAAAAATAGTGCGAATAAATAGCACGAGACAAAGTACCTTGTCAGTAATACTTATTTACTAATACTTAAGCTAACTCAAGTTATGATGTTATAGTAGTGCACTCTGAATAAAAGATTTTAAAATTAGATTGTGGGCATACGGTATTATTTACGCCGATCTAAGTACCACATATCATTTCATGCAATTTTTTAGATTTTCTTTAAATTACTTTTCACTTTTTCTTTAACACCTAGCGTTAGCAATTCACATGCCAGTCGAAACCAAGTGTGATTTAAAAGACAGACCAAACAATTAAATAAAAAAAATGTTTGAACTCAAAACTGATAAATAGACCAATATATGCATTAAATTACCAACTAGTATTATAGTTCTTAAGATGGAATGCTTTCTTTCATCCTACTTCTGTAAGGTAGCAATTCAACAGTAATCAAGAAAATTGTAGTAGGAGACCAGTACTTTGTTTCTAACTTCTAGAGTTCATGATAGTGATGGTAGTCGACCTATCAAGTAAGTGTGTGTTTACACTGGATAAATTATATGTTACTTCAGCCACCACGAATAGGAAGACGTATGCTAGCCCCCCTGTTCTAGGCTACATATATTATAGCTGATAGAGTGATAGGTGTGCATTTGATGGAAGGGTGGGGAAATCAGTAGAAAGAAAGATTTCTTTTTATTTTAATGGAGACTTATAAAACCTCAAAGCCATTTTGTATTATGACCAATATGTACTATATATATCTTTCTAGTAGTTTCCAACGTTTTCGTCGAGGCTTTTTTATAAGTGACTCCTCCCTGCATAGTGGATTGGCTTATGGAGAAACCAGTCTTCTTTTTCCCAATCTCCCGAACCCTGTTATTTTGGACGTGGCTTCAAACGCAACCCCATCATTTGGCTGCAATTATTTCGGAGCCTCCAGTTATGTTTGATGGGCAACAACGTCCGTGGAGAATTATTATAGCTTGCTAGCCAGTCCTGCTCTTGCCGTGCTATCCAGCGCTTCGCTACCTTCATCTTTTTTTTTTTTTCGTTCGTCTTTTTTTCTCTCCTTTTCTTTTTTCTCTCTTTATTGTAATGCACAATCGCTTTGTACAAAAAATAGGGCACCGCCTCGTCTGAAAATATAATTTTAACCGAGTTTCTGAAACTGTTAAAAACAGGCAGGCTTGTTCTACTGAAACAGGGATGTCACTTTCTTGTTATTAATAAAATATGTTTAAAACAAGTTCTAAAGAAATTTATATGATTTGAAACGTGATTCAAGTAAAAATAAACTACTATTACAAACTAATAATATGTGAAAATTAAATAATTTTATATAACTACTTGTGCTTAATTAACGACTGACTCCTGGTAACGAGTTTTCTGTAAGAGATTCATTTAGTCTCAGTGTGAGTCCGCAGCTGAGGTATCGGAATCTGTTACATACGCCACCATATTTTATACTCTCTGCAGCTTTTTACTTTCTCTACCCGTACATACACAGTGAGGAAGTACAGTCTTCAACGGTGAACTTCTTTCTCTGGTTTTCATCACATATACACGTTTTGAAGACCACAGAGTCCTATAATTACTATATTTTCAGAAGAGATATAGGCCTATGTGGTATGTTTAAGTATTCAATCCGCTATAACTTAGACCTAAAACAGAATTTTAACTTTAAATAAAATAGCATTTTAATATTTAAAAAAAGTGGCTTCAAAGTTTTAATCCTTCTACACTAACCTTTAGTTTTTATTGTGAAATATTTTTTTTCATTGGAGTTTTTCAACTGGCATAATCCTTCTAGTGGCACTATGGCCTTGGGTTGACTCAGCCTCTAACAGAAATGAGTACCAGGAGCAGTCCTGGGGGTAAATGCGGCCGGTGCGTAATGCTGAAAACTTTATCACCTTCATGTTCCGAATGTCTAAAATCTGAGAGCCTAAACCTTCTATATCTATCTTCGTAATGGTATTCGTCATTCTGAAATTACTTACACCACCACGGCATTTAGTTTATAATATAGAGTACACTGCCATCTACTAAGTTAAGGAGATAAAAAACATTTAAATCTGTTGCGATAAATGTTGACAGGAAAATTTCTTCTGACTACTGAAATAAGAAAGTATTTATTTCAAATAGTTCAATCGGCCTGGGTGATCAGCACGGAATTTCTCTAACCAAATTCGCGGGTTCGACTCCGGCACATGGCGGTGCCATGTAGATTTCAAGGCATGGAAAATAACTTTTGTGAGACAAATTTTCGGCACACAGGTGTTCAGACCAGTTACAGAAGCAGTACAATTTAATAATGAAATGTGCTATGGCAAAATCCCAATCCCTGATAGTTAAACGTCCACTATCGTTATAAATCATTACAAACAAATCGACAAACAAAGTAATTTATTTGAAAATAGATAAGCAAGTGGAAATAATTTGTGGGCTAACAACGATTTTCAGAGAGCCTAAGCCGTAGGGTGAAAAAATAAGTCTACATAGCTAGTGCTCAAGTAAAAGTCATGGTCAAGGATATGATATAAATGTAAACAAGGACTGAGGATGAAATTTTATTGCAGAAACGCATTTCCGAATATAATTTCAAGACAAGAAATTACTTCCCCGTCTAACACGAATTAACTTACATAGGTCAATTCACATTAGCAGATGATATTAATGTTATTGATAATTTATCAAAGCATTTAACTTTGTGCAAAAGATATTGTATAGCCTAAGACATGTGAGAATGCCGGTTTAAACAATTACAATGGGATATAAGGCAAAAAGCAACACATTTCCGTAACATTAAATTAAATAGATCCGTAATTTTAAAAGTTTGCATTCTGGTTCTGGTTTTGGTGTCCTATATCCCCTATGTTGGGGCGATGGGCCTCCAAGTGAAGGTTTCTGTTACCTATGTGAATTCTGTTACGACAGAGGGCAGAGGGACTGGAAAAGTCTGCATTACTATCCCATTATTAATTTTTTCTTACATTTATTCATCCGTTTATTTATGTACATTTTTTAATTTATGCACTTATATGCACAGTTATTTAATTCTATCTTCCTAAAAGTATGCAATGAAACCATACTGCCAACGACAAACATTGGCAATAAACAATAAAGCATTGAGAAGAGGTTAAAATAATTATTGAACGAAGATAAATTTTAATTGGCATTTTAACTTTTCTTTATCAAGTCGGAAATTGTATTGCTCTTATTTATATGCATACATTATGTTTAAGAAGGCATATATCAGTAAGCTAATAATTAAGAGCTGAGATTTTCTCAGGCAAAACTTTAAGAGCAAAACAAACCGAAACGAAGTTTTTCTCCCAACTACTATTTTGCATGCTTAGGAAATTATAATAAATGCTCGCATTTTTAAGGACACGATGATCTTACAAGATTACAAGGCGTGTTGACCAGCGACAAGCGGCATTCTTATCTAGAGTGAGGGTATATTTTACATCCTTAAGTGTGCTTCAACCACTGCCTAGTAATTTATCTAAAATTCTTTGACGTCGCTCTGTCTCCACGCCACAAAAGAATTAAATCCGAAATCACTGACATCATTTCTTTCTACATTCCCTTGGTACCTATGTAATAACCTTTACATATTCTGAAATTCATGGAATGTGTGCCCACCCGTCACAAACGATCTTCTCAAAAAGTGTTTCGGGAGAAATATGTGACATTTTCATCAGTTAAAATGAATTTAATTTTGCTCATTATAAGTGAACTTTATAATCTGCATGGAATAAAGCAGTTCATTCCTGTTACATTATCGCTTGCATTTAAGGCTAGTTTTGCCGTATGCGTGTTTATGCACCAGACATTTTTAAATAGTGTTGAGTCACGCTCGCATATACAGTGGTGTAAGTAGTTATTAGCCTAAATAATATATCCATAAGACCATGATCAGCAGCGACAGCCTAGTTCACTATTTACAGTGTACTTAGCACTACAGAGCGAGGTTACTTACTACATAAATTAATTTTCACTTTCCTTAGAAATGTTACATGATTCCGTTATTACGTTTCTACGCATAGAAAGAGCAGTAGTGATATTTGGCACCGGTTAAAGATATTAAATTTATTTTGGACAGTCTAAGATAAAAGAAGCACTTTTAACGGTATATGATATTAATTAAAAGGAGAAAATTATGCCATAAAATTATAACACTCCAGAATTACCAACTTTGATTGCTTCACAAATTCTCCCTCCACAGTTAATAACATTGTTGTAAATCTAATTTTATAATAAAAATAATATGTCATATATAAATATATATTTATATATACGTTTTGTTGGCCTTTGGATATGGCTCAATTTCAAAATGTAAATACAAAGTTCAACATTTCAATAATTAAATATGAATCAACGTATTAATCCTTTTAGAGCTGAATATATACATCAACATAAGCATTCATCGAGTAATATCATAATCGAGTTCTAAGTGTGAAATATAGGAAGAAAATTTCAATGAAATAGTTGGTTTACACGATAGATATTTTGACACGTTGATACATATATTTGTTTTGTAAGATAAAACGTTAATTTATTAATTATGTATCTGCTGTTAAGCATATATACGCATATATACGTTAACAGCGGTGAAAAGGCTAATATCTAAAACTAAACACCATGGCGCTACATCCCTTGCAGGACAGGACCTACAATTTGACCGTTGCGTCATCGGCTCATGATTTTCCTATGCCCCCACTTCTTTCTGACTCGTTTCACTGCTTACTGTTTCGTTATTTATTTTTTCACCCTCATATAACTTTATTTCATTTTGTAGAAGCTTATTTCATCGCTCCTCTGTTCCATCATTTACCTTATTGTTTAAGTAACGCTATTAGTATTGAAATTACACCACCTTATACCCTCAAGTATGTTTTTGATAGAGGATATTTCCAAGGAGAGACTTACGCTGCCAATATCATTACAATCTTGTTTATTCTATCTAAGGATTCGAGTGTGTCTACAAACACAAAAATAATATACTCAATGATAACATTATTCAACATAACCCTTTGCTAGAACTTACACTGAACGCACCCACACATAATATATAGGCGCATCATAAACATGAGCAATCAGTACAACACGAGCAAGCATAGGCGACAGTACTCACACAGCAAGGTAAGATAACATAATAATGACAATACGTAATGTGGGTTTTTTAATAGTTTTACTTAGTGTTCGTTATATATTTCATTAGGGCTGAAGATGACCTAAAAAACGGGTCGAAATGCATTCTCTATGAGGCTTCCAAGAGAAACCATCTGCCAATATCAATAAAACAAAATAGGACAACACAACGCAGTCAAGATACGACGTACATAATTAAAACGATCAGCAAATTCAGAGTCCAGCAAAGGGAAACTACTATTCATCGTGCCATCAATGACAGCAAGCAATAAGGAAGATAGTGAGTAATAAACGTTAATAACAACAATAACAAATTGAAATATATAGTGCAATTTAGAAACATTATTTTCCTGCTTTGACAGTAGGCCTATTAAGACAAAAATCACAAAGTGTGATATGAACAATTTATAGACAAGTAGTATTATTACTATAAAAATATACATTTTAAGTTTTGTAGATAAACAATTTTTAATATCAAGAAATCACATTTTATAATTTTTAATGCATTTTAATTAGTGACCACATAAACATTTTTACAAATAACTTAATTTAACAAATTTTAATCAATTATGTAAATAGAAAAACTTGTATATAGGCTAAGTTAACTATACATTTTAAGTTTTTAATATCAGGAGGTTACATTTTATTTATTTATTTAATTTATACATGAGGCATTTTGTTATGAATTTACTGATGTTACGTATAGAGAGCGTGCCAGTCAATTTTAGATTTCTCCTCTCTCCTCCTTCTTGCGCATGCGCGTGGCGCTGGCAGCCATGTCGCGTGTGTGCTCGCGGAGAGCAGACCAGAACCCGTGTAGTTTTTCTGAACTTCGGTTGTGTGGAGTGCGCTGTCCTTGGCCTGCTGGGTCTGCTGCCAGGTATGTGTTCCGAGAGTGAGAATAATTGCATAAAATGTTAGCTTCACTAACTTATGTGTTTCGGAATCTTTAACTTAAATTCAAAGTTATACCAAGCCTTGTTGTAATTTTCTGGTGTGTCATGTTTCAAGTTTTGTAGAGGTTGAATTGGGAATGGATATCCGAGAACGGCAAATAATGGCAGAATAATTTCTGTTAGGTTTTCTACTTATATACTGTTGAGGGTTATTGACAGGGTTGTAACCATATACTTAAAGGTTTTTACTGCAAAAGTGTTATTGTAGTATGGTACTCGGCCATCTTGTTAAAGGTCAGTCAAGGTTAGAGGAACGATTCCGAGTGAGGAACAGTTTCGATTATGTATTTAACCACAGGTATTGGTAGACATTTCCTCTCCGGTATGTTAAAGATTAGTTCGGTACTGATGTAATTGCCGTGCTGAGATATAGCATGAATCCATATTATGGCCATTTTGGGGTTAGTGACACGCCCTAGTTCCAGAACTTGTGACGTAGGCCCTGACATTCCAGTACCTTCTAGTACCACTTGCTCATGTCGTGTAAATCTTGCATAGGTTTCATCAGGTGAATTTTTCTATTGTTGGGTATTGCCAAAAAGGTCATATTTACTAGAGTCCAGCCTACCCGCATTACCTTGTCTTTAATCTTTGAAAATTATTTAATATTATACACTATTATGCTGGGTAAAGCTGCCATTGTCCTCAGTAGGTGAATTTAATATTGTTGAATTGGCAAATATAACATTAAATAGATTGTGCCCTAGTAACTTAACCTTTATCAGTTTAATGTTAAAAAGTATTCAACATTATACACTATTATGTTGTGTAAAATTTGCATAGGGCTTAGTAGGTGAATTTTATATTGTTATGCATTGACAAATATAACATTAGATAGATTGCAGCCTAGCAACTTAACCTCTATCAGATTAATCTGTGAAAATTATTCCATATTATACACTATTATACTGAGGAAAGCTGACATTGCCCTCAGTAGGTGAATTTAATATTCTTTGAATTGACAAATATAACATTAAATAGATTGTGCCCTAGTAACTTAACCTTTATCAGTTTAATGTTAAAAGGTATTCAACATTATACACTATTATGTTGTGTAAAATTTGCATAGGGCTTAGTAGGTGAATTTTATATTGTTATGCATTGACAAATATAACATTAGATAGATTGCAGCCTAGCAACTTAACCTCTATCAGATTAATCTGTGAAAATTATTCCATATTATACTCTATTATACTGAGGAAAGCTGACATTGCCCTCAGTAGGTGAATTTAATATTGTTTGAATTGGCAAAGATAACATTAAATAGATTGTGCCCTAGTAACTTAACCTTTATCAGTTTAATGTTAAAAAGTATTCAACATTATACACTATTATGTTGTGTAAAATTTGCATCGGGCTCATTAGGTGAATTTTATATTGTTATGCATTAACAAATATAACATTAAATAGATTGCAGTCTAGCAACTTAACCTCTATCAGATTAATCTTTGAAAATTATTCCATATTATACACTATTATACTGAGGAAAGCTGACATTGCCCTCAATAGGTCAATTTACTATTGTTTTGATTTGCCAAACATTAAATAGATTGCGCCCTGGTAACTTAACCTCTATCAGATTGATGTTCGAAAATTATTCAATATTATACACTATTATGTTGTGTAAAACTTGCTTAACCCTCTTTAGGTGAGTTTCCTATTGTTATGCATTGCCAAATATAACATTAAATAGATGGCAGTTTAGCAACTTAACCTTTATCAGATTAATCCTTGAAAATTATTCAATATTATACACTATTATACTGAGGAAAGCTGACATTGCCCTCAATAGGTCAATTTACTATTGTTTTGATTTGGCAAACATTAAATAGATTGCGCCCTGGTAACTTAACCTCTATCAGATTCATGTTTGAAAATTATTCAATATTATAAACTATTATGTTGTGTAAAACTTGCTTAACCCTCTTTAGGTGAGTTTTCTATTGTTATACATTGCCAAATATAACATTAAATAGATTGTAGCCTAACAACTTAACCTTATTGGATTAATCTTTGAAAATTATTCAATATTATACACTATTATGCTGGGTAAAGCTGCCATTGCCCTCAGTAGGTGAATTTACTATTGTTTTGGATTGGCAAATATAACATTAAATAGATTGCGGCCTAGCAATTTAACCTTTATTAGATTGATGTTTGAAAATTATTCAATATTATACATTATTATGTTGTGTAAGGCTTGCATAGCCCATTAGGTAAAATTTTTTATTGTTGTTAATTCCCAAATATAATTTTTAATAGATCGGAACCTAGCAACATAACTTTATCAGATTAATGTTTGAAAATTATTCGATCTTATACATTATTATGTTGTATAAAATTTGCATTGGCCTCTCTGCGTGAATTTTCTATTGCTTGTGAATAGGTAAAATAATAATATCTAGATTGCCATCCAACCCCATACCCTTCTCAGATTAATGTTAAATTAGTTTGGCACTATAAGGTCGGCTTATGCTGAGTGGGAATATTACTCTGCTTGGTTGAGTTAATTTCTACTATTTTCATTTTGCTGAATTAAGTTCTGGACATTCTACTGCCCAGCTACTTAACCTTGTAGTTTATTATTTCTAGTTGTGAAGATGGCATTTATCATATTTCCTTATATTGACTAGGTAGTCATTGATAGTGTGTATTTTAAGCACGGCGGCAGGTGTTGTAGGTCCGAGTGCTGATGTTGGTATTTGTGGAATCTTTGGAACTCAGGGGATTTGCTAATTATAATCTGTGATATTTCTTGGGTTGTGGTTTTCTCAACACAATTTTGGATTTAATTGTTATCTGACCCATGTATTGTTGTAATTGTTTGTATCTTGGAATTCTATAAAATTGTTGAGCACACTGAGTGTTTTTCCTGAAACGCTTCCTTATTAAATTTCCCCAAAAACAGCAAAATAACCCTGTTCAGTGGTAGCGGTTGCTCTTCGATCTTGCTCTTCTGGTTGTTTTTTCTTTTGTCCCTGGTGGGAGGGTTGAATGGGATGTTGAAGCAAGAGAGAAACGCCAATTGTCAAATATAGGGTTGACGTATTATACGTCGACTTATAGTTCTCTGTTACCATTATACGGTATTTATCTTTTGACCTTTTATATTTTGTATATTTTGCTTCAACATGTGGTATCTAATGTGTTGAGAAGAGCCCATGTAACTCAATTAAAGCCCTTTTCTAATGTAATGAATGAAATTTGAATGTACTGCTTATTAAGGATGAGTTAATTCATATTAATACTTGTGGTTATTTAGTGAATTGTATATACATTATATGTTGTCTGTGTGCATGTTATAAGCACATTAAATTATTGTATGTTCCTTGGCTTGGTATTTATTAGTGTAATTTATTAAATAAGGTATTATAATGTTATTTTTTGGTTCCGAAACACATAAATGTATTAAATTTAGTGATGCTAATTTTTCTCCTCTCGTTACACGCCTCGCAGTTGGATGCCGGTATGGTTGAGGTGGCGTGCTCTGCATTTCCTGTTGACCTTGTCCTACATATTATGGGACTTTTGGGTTCTACTCCAAGTTACACTATTCCCTATAATAAGTATTGCAAGATTCCAAAAAAAAAAAAAGGGGAAAGACATTATATTACCCGATGAAGTAGTCACAGATGACTCTTCCGGGAGAATGATACTCATATTTAGTCAAAGAAGAAGTTATGCACGAGTAAGTGCTGAAGAAAAACACTCTACATTCATGAATAATATGTAGCCACATTCTACTGGTTCCTGAAGCATGAAATATCATGTTAACTAATAGAAGAAGTAATAGACGACAACTTCCTGAACTTATCTCATCTTATACTCTATTATCTTTGAAGTCGACTTCACAACTTCCTGTTGGCGAGTATTGGACTTGAGCTCGGTCCTACTTCCTGACTTGTCCTGCTTTTTATGCCTAAAGGCGATTATGGATGTGATGCCTTGAGGCCTATGGATTTCTTCATCTTCCTGTTGCTGTGATTGCTTGTGCCATGGATGCCGGCGTGCTGTTCCTGTGCTCCTGGTTGAGTCGTGTAGGCCTGCACGATCCTTCCTGTTGGTCTGGCTCATGGGGACTATAGCCCCAGTTTGTCTTGTCACCTGAATGGGTGGCCGGAGCCACTCCTTGTAGCGTTTCTTCGTCTCCTGGGAACAGATATTCAGCGACATCTACCTTCGTCATCTCTATTGAAGATGCGTGTGTTGTGGTGAGAGTATTGCTTTGACCATGTGTTATTTGCTGAATGTGGTAAGTCCCCTTATGGTGATATGTGCTCTCACCCTTATCCTGTTCTGTGGCTCTTGTGCGTCAACCATATTAAGCAAATCGTTGTACAAGAGAATAATTAAGTTCCCAAGTGTAAAATACATCGTCTCTTATAATCTATCATGCGACTGTATGTTATCGTAGTTTCAGAAGTTAAAATTGAACTAATTCCATAGACATTTTGGAATTTATTCAAGATTATAGTCGTTGATTGTTCCATTTTCCATTTGACTGTGAGTAGTCTAACCATTATCTTCGCTCACAAATGTATAGTGTTTCTAGGCATAGTGGAATATTGTGTCATAAACACTCTGCAAGGTATTTGATTACTGTTTAAATGTTGATATTTAATTGGTGACATTGGTATTAGTCACTCTCTATATAGATATAAAAAAGGGGATGCACTCCTTGAAAGACTTTTAATCCAAGATTCAGACTAATATTGATGGCTATGGACAAATTTAAAGTGTGTTATCATTGTGTTGTATTTTTACGTTATTGGTTTTGGTTCTGGGCTATGTGTGTTTGTAATCCTAATTCAACTTCTATGATTTTCTAGTGATCCTCCTTTCACTTTCTTTTTTTGCAAGGGGGAGACTGAGGCATTTTGTTATGAATTTACTGATGTTACGTATAGAGAGCGTGCCAGTCAATTTTAGATTTCTCCTCTCTCCTCCTTCTTGCGCATGCGCGTGGCGCTGGCAGCCATGTCGCGTGTGTGCTCGCGGAGAGCAGACCAGAACCCGTGTAGTTTTTCTGAACTTCGGTTGTGTGGAGTGCGCTGTCCTTGGCCTGCTGGGTCTGCTGCCAGGTATGTGTTCCGAGAGTGAGAATAATTGCATAAAATGTTAGCTTCACTAACTTATGTGTTTCGGAATCTTTAACTTAAATTCAAAGTTATACCAAGCCTTGTTGTAATTTTCTGGTGTGTCATGTTTCAAGTTTTGTAGAGGTTGAATTGGGAATGGATATCCGAGAACGGCAAATAATGGCAGAATAATTTCTGTTAGGTTTTCTACTTATATACTGTTGAGGGTTATTGACAGGGTTGTAACCATATACTTAAAGGTTTTTACTGCAAAAGTGTTATTGTAGTATGGTACTCGGCCATCTTGTTAAAGGTCAGTCAAGGTTAGAGGAACGATTCCGAGTGAGGAACAGTTTCGATTATGTATTTAACCACAGGTATTGGTAGACATTTCCTCTCCGGTATGTTAAAGATTAGTTCGGTACTGATGTAATTGCCGTGCTGAGATATAGCATGAATCCATATTATGGCCATTTTGGGGTTAGTGACACGCCCTAGTTCCAGAACTTGTGACGTAGGCCCTGACATTCCAGTACCTTCTAGTACCACTTGCTCATGTCGTGTAAATCTTGCATAGGTTTCATCAGGTGAATTTTTCTATTGTTGGGTATTGCCAAAAAGGTCATATTTACTAGAGTCCAGCCTACCCGCATTACCTTGTCTTTAATCTTTGAAAATTATTTAATATTATACACTATTATGCTGGGTAAAGCTGCCATTGTCCTCAGTAGGTGAATTTAATATTGTTGAATTGGCAAATATAACATTAAATAGATTGTGCCCTAGTAACTTAACCTTTATCAGTTTAATGTTAAAAAGTATTCAACATTATACACTATTATGTTGTGTAAAATTTGCATAGGGCTTAGTAGGTGAATTTTATATTGTTATGCATTGACAAATATAACATTAGATAGATTGCAGCCTAGCAACTTAACCTCTATCAGATTAATCTGTGAAAATTATTCCATATTATACACTATTATACTGAGGAAAGCTGACATTGCCCTCAGTAGGTGAATTTAATATTCTTTGAATTGACAAATATAACATTAAATAGATTGTGCCCTAGTAACTTAACCTTTATCAGTTTAATGTTAAAAGGTATTCAACATTATACACTATTATGTTGTGTAAAATTTGCATAGGGCTTAGTAGGTGAATTTTATATTGTTATGCATTGACAAATATAACATTAGATAGATTGCAGCCTAGCAACTTAACCTCTATCAGATTAATCTGTGAAAATTATTCCATATTATACTCTATTATACTGAGGAAAGCTGACATTGCCCTCAGTAGGTGAATTTAATATTGTTTGAATTGGCAAAGATAACATTAAATAGATTGTGCCCTAGTAACTTAACCTTTATCAGTTTAATGTTAAAAAGTATTCAACATTATACACTATTATGTTGTGTAAAATTTGCATCGGGCTCATTAGGTGAATTTTATATTGTTATGCATTAACAAATATAACATTAAATAGATTGCAGTCTAGCAACTTAACCTCTATCAGATTAATCTTTGAAAATTATTCCATATTATACACTATTATACTGAGGAAAGCTGACATTGCCCTCAATAGGTCAATTTACTATTGTTTTGATTTGCCAAACATTAAATAGATTGCGCCCTGGTAACTTAACCTCTATCAGATTGATGTTCGAAAATTATTCAATATTATACACTATTATGTTGTGTAAAACTTGCTTAACCCTCTTTAGGTGAGTTTCCTATTGTTATGCATTGCCAAATATAACATTAAATAGATGGCAGTTTAGCAACTTAACCTTTATCAGATTAATCCTTGAAAATTATTCAATATTATACACTATTATACTGAGGAAAGCTGACATTGCCCTCAATAGGTCAATTTACTATTGTTTTGATTTGGCAAACATTAAATAGATTGCGCCCTGGTAACTTAACCTCTATCAGATTCATGTTTGAAAATTATTCAATATTATAAACTATTATGTTGTGTAAAACTTGCTTAACCCTCTTTAGGTGAGTTTTCTATTGTTATACATTGCCAAATATAACATTAAATAGATTGTAGCCTAACAACTTAACCTTATTGGATTAATCTTTGAAAATTATTCAATATTATACACTATTATGCTGGGTAAAGCTGCCATTGCCCTCAGTAGGTGAATTTACTATTGTTTTGGATTGGCAAATATAACATTAAATAGATTGCGGCCTAGCAATTTAACCTTTATTAGATTGATGTTTGAAAATTATTCAATATTATACATTATTATGTTGTGTAAGGCTTGCATAGCCCATTAGGTAAAATTTTTTATTGTTGTTAATTCCCAAATATAATTTTTAATAGATCGGAACCTAGCAACATAACTTTATCAGATTAATGTTTGAAAATTATTCGATCTTATACATTATTATGTTGTATAAAATTTGCATTGGCCTCTCTGCGTGAATTTTCTATTGCTTGTGAATAGGTAAAATAATAATATCTAGATTGCCATCCAACCCCATACCCTTCTCAGATTAATGTTAAATTAGTTTGGCACTATAAGGTCGGCTTATGCTGAGTGGGAATATTACTCTGCTTGGTTGAGTTAATTTCTACTATTTTCATTTTGCTGAATTAAGTTCTGGACATTCTACTGCCCAGCTACTTAACCTTGTAGTTTATTATTTCTAGTTGTGAAGATGGCATTTATCATATTTCCTTATATTGACTAGGTAGTCATTGATAGTGTGTATTTTAAGCACGGCGGCAGGTGTTGTAGGTCCGAGTGCTGATGTTGGTATTTGTGGAATCTTTGGAACTCAGGGGATTTGCTAATTATAATCTGTGATATTTCTTGGGTTGTGGTTTTCTCAACACAATTTTGGATTTAATTGTTATCTGACCCATGTATTGTTGTAATTGTTTGTATCTTGGAATTCTATAAAATTGTTGAGCACACTGAGTGTTTTTCCTGAAACGCTTCCTTATTAAATTTCCCCAAAAACAGCAAAATAACCCTGTTCATACATATAACTATGAATACATAACAAAACTTTTTTTATATATTTAAATAAACAACAAAAAATTTTTACCCAACTGTGTAATGATAAATTTGTACATAGCTATATGGTAAGAATGTTGTTATGATATGATATGCTGCTGACAAAGTTCATGACATACAGAAACAAATGGTCGTAATTTTGTGTAATACATGCTTGAACTATTAATATACAGGTTATATGCAGATAGAAATAAACAAGATTGTAATGATATTGGCAGCGTAAGTCTCTCCTTGGAAATATCCTCTATCAAAAACATACTTGAGGGTATAAGGTGGTGTAATTTCAATACGGTACTAATATTTCACCCTCAGTGGAAAAATGAAATTCCTAAATACTAAGTAACGCTATTTCACACGTTTTTAATTATTTCGCTTGTAATTAAATTTGTGTTTATAAGATTATTATTTTTAATGTAGAAGCATTATGTATGAGATGCCGGAGATAGGTATCTTCTCCATTTTAGTCTGAGAGGAACGCTTACCATACGTTTTAAAAATGATATAACACATTTAGAACATTAGGACAATGATGACGCAATATGTAGTAATTTTGTATGCCCCTGTGTTATGAAAAGCATTCCTGTTAAAAATATTCCCCATTATGGAGTAGCCCAAAGCATTAAGTTATGTTATTATTAAAAAGCTCGGCTCTGTTATTTTCCACTGAGCGAGCTGGGCACAACCCATCTCTACAAGGCCGAGTTTTCTTAAAGAACCGACTACACCTCTTCCATGGGCTGGAACACACCTTTATAATATTCGTTTAGATACAAGCTAGAGACAGGCGGTTGGCTGCAGATGGTTCAAATTAAGGGTCTGGCCCGTCGAATCGGAAACTTCTATCAAAAATCACTTCTATCAATAAGAAAGCTTCACTTTGCTAGCCTTCGCAACCAAAGGCAATGAAACCTCTACACCTATACCAAGGTGCTTATTTCAGGGTGGGGCTTCAAAACGTGCAGCTCACGATAGGCTAGCATATGACTTGCGTACGGAAATTAGAATAAAGAACAAAAGATAGCGAGGAGGAGAGAAAGAGTAAACGAAACATGAAAATGGGAACCGCCGGAGATTGAAAATTGCTGCAGAGAAGATGAAAGGAGTGAATTTACTAGGAGTAATATTTCACATTTATACGTTTACAGGGGGATATAACATGGCTATTTTCGATGGTTTTCATACATATCGCATTGTTTTGTTCTGTTTTAACATCATCGACTTTATAAATAATTATTCTACAACTAGACATTTAATGACACTTCTTAATTATCACAGTTATGCTGAGCCTTCTTTGTAAGATATGTATTATTTTTCCAAATAAATATTGCTCTTACCATGTTAGTAACTGAAATATAAATTTAAACACCAATAAATAATAACTAAATTTAAAGATAATCTGACAATACTTGAAAGCTAATATAACTGAAACTACCAGAACTTAACTAGTCATGTAAAATACAATAGATCAAGGTCTAGCAGTGTATATGATATAGCTGGAGGGCAGTTTATTTTAATATTACCTTATGCTAAGAAAATGTGAGGGATGCTTTTAAGTATTTATTATTGTTTTATACTCACGAATTTTGTTGCAATTTGAAATAAAATTATATTTGGTGAAAGATATAAACGTCCTACTGAATCATCACTATACGAAAATTTTACAGCCTAAATTATTGATAAAAATTAGGTAGTTTTAAATTTGCATGAAATGTCTCATGTAAGAACTAAATAAGGAAAGTATATACTTATGCATGTATAGGATCTGTATGTATATATGTATCTTATTTTGTATAAATTAAGGAAAAGCTATTAACATGTGTTAAACTTAACTGAACAACACGTGATAACTTTAATAGACCTACATCTCTGAGCAATAACGTGTTTCTATACTTACTTTTACAATATTGGTTGTTTAATTTAAACTTCTTAAGTTACCGGTATTTTTTTAAATTTCTAAAACAAAAGATGAAGAGTCGGCAGTGGATTACTGTCTAGGTATTATAAACCTGATATCAATGCGATGCTATTTAAATTAAGTAATATTAGACCATTGCTATTTCATTCCTATGGCAAACACCAGTTTTGGTTTTATTCTCATTTTACTTAGCTCTACATCCTAATTAAGGAATAAAATTTATTACGTAGAAGTGTGATCAGGAAGTACACCATTCGATTGGAAATGTTAGTGTTGAGCTGATGTAAAAGAACTTGCAGACACTACTCTATACAAGTGGCCAAGATTGTTAAGCCTGGGAATTTTTCTCTATTTCATGACAGTCAATACTGTAATGATTTATAAATTAATTGTCGTTATTTATGCGTATATAAAATATATAGTAGAATGTGGTAAATTACATTTTGTTTACTATTTCCTTCAGCTAGTTTATGTTAAACGATTAACAATCCGTATGCGGAAAAAGTGAAGCAGAGCAAAAACATTAGTTGCGTTGGGAGAGATCAATTGTCAATCAAAAGCTATTATCTCAATTTTGTAAATATGTCACGCAATTCAAGCATCGATCATTGGAGTCTCATAAACTGCATGTCATATAGTAACTTTATTGTAATTGTACTTACATTCAGCCTTCAATGGCTTCAATATCGTCAAGTCAGTTGGTTTCGAACATATTGCGCTGAAATAATACATCCTGCCTGCATTTTCTAGCAATAACGCATCTTGCAACTCTTTTTGTATATTCACATCACGTATCCACTTGCTATTAATTTACTAATGGTAAAAATAACTGGTCCATATTAGAGCCTCTGTGTTAATGGCGGTATTGTTAGAGACATCTTTCTAGAACGAAACTTGCCGACATCATGAATGTATCCTCATTAGTGAGGTATACTCTTTTCATTTTTAAAATGTATTGCTTCAACCATGAAATACAAGTTTTAACCTGGGTGGCATATAAGAGAAGGCCTCTAAGTATTATAATGGGAATTAGGTGCATTTATCTGTTGAGTAATAATAAGTTAGGAAAGAAAACACGACTTTTTGGGTCCTGATTAACAAAACTTTGTAATAAGTGTGGACAAAAAGTTTTAATCAATGTCTAGCATTCCTTTCTCAGATATGTAATATAGGCAAAATATTGTTAGGAATTTTAATGATAGTAATTCTTTAAATGATGAGAAATAGTTATACTTAATTTCCATGGTCAATGAGTCCTATTCCACGTATTTTAATGGCGCTGTTATTAAGGACTAATTACCTACGAATGCAGCTTTTACATTTTCAAAGCAGTTTATAACATCGTACCTTGAAAATCCGGTAACGAATTACCTGTCTAATATTACTCCGCAGAAAACTTAATATTATTATTTGTTATTAATATATACGCCTGTCTTAGGAGACCGTTGTGTTACAAAGCAAATTGAATTCCAGGAACATTTTGCGTTATGCCTTTTACAATTAGTTTAGTAGACCTTAAGTTCGTTCCTTGTACTGCCCTTGCATGCATCGAGTTTAATTGCTTAGTCTTTGTAGTGCTGAGACTAATCCACTGGATCCTAAGAAATAACTAGGATTTCAGACATTTATTCAATTCAGAGTAACATACATAAAAATAACTCGAATTCCTTTTGGATGATGGCAAGTAGATAAAGACACAACCTGAATTCCCTCCCGGGGGTTTCGTCACAACAAATTAATTCCTTACCATTCTTACTTGAGGTAATATAAAACTGAGTTATAGGGCCTATAGACTTTTGTTGAAGTAAGCTTTAATAAACAGTAATAAATTTCAAAAATGTAAAACTGAGTTAAGTACACCTAATATCGTCTCATATTAAATGGATTAATATTTTGTTTAACTCGAATGTTACGTCACAACCCTAAAGGTGTTTACAATTAGTAAATTGGACTCTAGGTGGCATGTTACGTCATAAAGGTCTTTGCTCACTAATATTGTAGTCTGAGCTGCCCACAGTTTTAGGTGCAATGTATTCACGATGGATCGGACGAACGGGGAAGAATGGAAGTTGAATGAAGCTAACATTTATGTTGAGTGAGGAAAACAACAAATTGATTGGATTGAGGGTTACAAATTTCACTTTCAAAAAATGATTTGTGGTATTAAAAGATGGCAGTCCTAAGTCTGCAAAGTGGGAAGGAAAATATTATTCATATTTTTATGGAAACGAATTCGGTTGCATTTTCCAGCGGCCCTCGGAAGGAATTCGTGTAACCCCGCACGTAATTCGAGTACTTTCGCCTTTATCGCAAGGAATTCCTAAACTCTGTATACATAAATGTATTTCTTATTTGTCACATATTGGGCTATTATCTTTAAAAATGAATCGTACTGTGTCAGTAAAATCGATAACGTAAATTAAAATCAGTTTTTTCCCCCTAAACACTATACATTACTCTCAGAAAAAGTATAATAGAATAAAGAAAGTAAGTATAGTATGGTAGAGTAAAGTTAAAGTTTTACTTATTATGTACGCCGTAGAGGCCACGAGGGTTCCTGGAAGTTGAAGTTCCCGATTTCAAGACATTCGGACCATTACGGTGGCCTGACTGTACCTGGTGTTAATTTCTGTTGGATGCTAAACTCCCAGGCCACCGAACAACTAGAAGGCTTAGGCAATTTGCAAAAGTTATCAGTATTCAAATTAAAAACATACACCTAAATACTATATTTAAAATAGATGTAATAAAATCTAATTCATATATTTTTAGTATTGTAGAATCTTTCAAGATAAAACCGATCGTAATTTTTCCTCCGATGAATTTTTTTAAATGGTAAGAAAAATTTATTAGCATAGTAGTATCTTCTTATTTTATTGACTTATTGATGACATTATCAAAAAAATAAAAATGTAAACATTATATACTATTTTGTAGCTGCAATAACCTGCAGGTATGTTTAGCTGACTGTAGACATTCAGAACATCTTGTTAGACCCTCTCTTATGAATCCGATTCATCTCATCAGAATGTTATTTTTTTAGTTGCTTTGTCAGAGGTAGGTCTACATGGGGATTGTCAGAGGAATTGTTGAGGGTGGTCTAGTGTGAATTGTATTAGAGGTTCTTGGACTCATACCTGCCCAGGGCGATAGGATTTTAAGGTCAAGGACAGATCAAGCATGGCAAGAAAGAGAGCTAGGGTTCCGGGTCAATTGTTTGGCTATGTCAAGGTTTCCAGAATCCATTGATTCTACCACACAGTCGGAGTAAATATAACTAGGGACCGGATTCTTAGGTTTTTACTTATTTTTTCCCTTACTATCAAAACAAGAAACGTGCATACACTTTTTCGAGTCATATCCACAGGATTCACATACATGAATTCTGGGATACCTAAAACACCTAAATGGATATAAAACGTAAGAACATAATTTACTCTTAACAGATTTATGCCACAATTTTTTTTTTACTTGAAAATCTATATTTTGCGGGGAGAAGGAAAAAACTTTTGTCATGTTGAAAATAAAACCACTATAAACTAAACTCCGTGGCGCTACATCTACCACCCGACCTCTGCGTCATCTACCATAGGCAGATGGCAGGATTGGGGGCATGTGGTCAGCACCATAAAGCATTTTTTCACCGAATTAAAAGTATTGGGTTCGAATCAAGAAAGGGATGGGGTCTATATGTACAGTATTAATTTTTTACGTCTTCCGCTTAAATTATCCACGGTTTTGTGGTTTATTTTTGACATACAGGTGAATGCGAACATAAATATTTTTGACGCAAAGAAGCCGCATCTCATTGTTTGTTTGTTTGTTTTTTTTTTTTTAAGGCTGTTTTTGGCTGTTTAGACTTTTTTCTTAAATTTAATATGTGTAAGAATATTAATAGGAGAAAAATTCCTCTGACACTGGGATACGAACCCAGGAACTTTTTTTTTAAGTAAATGAGTTTTACTTTAGTTAACAGGCATATGGTAAATCTTAGAAAACTCTCATGATGGATCACACTCGAAAATACAAAAAATAAAAGTAAAAATATGTGTGTTAAGAAAATGAGACTTAACATTTTTTAATTTTATAATAACGTAAAAAAGCTCTTTTAGATTGTTTTAAATAGAAATTCAGCGTTTTAAACCTTTATCTGATTTCTGTCAGAATCTCTAGGAAGTAATTTTACAATCTGAATTGAACTACGGTGCTACGTATTAAAAGGACGTGTTTAAGTAGGCGATTTGTCGAAATATGCAAAACATGTCGGTATAAAATACAAAGAGATGCCAGACGCGTATGATCTGACCCACCCAGCATACATACAAGTTTGGGTGAACCGTTAGAATGTAAAGAATTGCTCTCCCTCACCCCCAGATTTTAAATTCAGAACGTGTTTCTAGTGGAAAATGTCAGTGTTGTTAGAAACAGGGGAAAACAGTGATCACACCATGTATAAGATAACGCAAGGGTTAAAGGGCGGAAAGGTCTACCACGTTCAGGACTGTCCAGATTCATTATATTCAGCCTGGGGAGAGTTTTCTATCTTTAAACTGTTTTAAATGTCGCAGCTATATTTTACCAAATTTTACAAAACTTCCAAAGAGGTTTTATGTACCTTTTCAAATTTCTCTTTGTACCTTTTTGTACCTACGTCAACAGCCGTCAGGGCAACGAAAGTTTTAAATTAATTATGCTTGTGACACTTCTCTATGATGTTTTGACAACTTTTTTAGGAAATTCAGATGACCAGTTTCTAATGGACTTGAATATAATAATGAAAACTGAAACTGTATTCTAATGCCACCGGCGGGGGAGCATATATATATATATGTATATATGTATATATATATATATATATATACAGTATATATATACAGTATATATATACAGTATATATATATATATATATATATATATATATATATATATATATATATCAATTCTAATGTTTTAAATTTAATGCATTTAAATACCACACCAGAATTTTCAAAAGCTAGGAACACTGTAATTTCTCAAACTGAGGATTATTCTGGGTTTATTATTTGACTCTTTCTATTGGTTTCTTGTGCATGTTTAATACATGTACCAATTTTTTTGACACTTTCGGATTAACGAATAAGTTTCTTGCCGCTATGTTAAGAGTCAATAATTGAATTCCAAATGATTGGCCTCGGGTTGAACTAAGTAATTTCCGAAATATAAATCCACGACATTACTGCCTCAACAAAGCATTCAGTAAATGTGGGATGTTGAATCAAAATAAATATACAAATAACCAATTTTTATGTTAATTTTTTAGATTGAAGAGTAAACTTTTATCCCTATCATTGTATTAAGGGTCTAGGTCTCATTAGTGTAACTCCGAAAAATTGAACTCAGAATGACTGGTCTCGGGTTGAACCATGCAACCTCCAAAATGGTAATCTACGACTAAATTAGCTCAAATAGATACCTGTTACAGCGTTTTACACACATCTCAGATATTATTTAATAATAACAATAATTACAATGTAATAATAATAGTAATAATAATAATAATAATAATAATAATAATAACAATATTAATGGTAAAACATGATGAAGAAAGTCTAGAGGGTCAGATATGGCGTCAGTAAATGTCTTATTTCTGGAATGCAGTACCTGTATAAGGAAACTTGGTAGTCACTCAGGTGGGTTCAACCTTGTGCCCTGCTTTATGATTGTACTTTTGTGGAATAATAGACCGCCCACAGAGTTCACATTTTGCAAGAATTGCATGAAAGTTTATTATCGTAATTATCGTAGGTTAAAACGAGGGCAAGGTAAGAACCATGCCTCTTTGCATTAAAACAATTTGCATGAGAAAGAAAAAGATTTCTATTAACCCTTTTGGTACTAATGTCTGTCCGCTCTACGAACCAAACCTCAAGTAGACAGAAATCAGTAACTCAGCATTATTACAAAATAGTATTATTGATAGGTGATATTAATAAGCAATATGCTTTTTAAGAGTCCTATTATAGTTACAATTCGTGTAGTAGGATTAATTTTGATTATGATTATTGGAAAGTGAGGTGGACAACAAAGACTGGAGGTGTTATACAGTGGATGTGTATACAAATAGATACAGAATAATTTAGGTAAAGAGTTACATTAAACCTCAAAGGGACTAGCTCTCCCTATGAGTTTGACTGAACTAGCCCTACCGTAAGGTAGGAGGCCCTTGCCAGCTAGGGATGTTACGGGCTTATTTATTTATTTATTTATTTATAATTATAATTATAATCTATCTTTGCTGCATTATAATTTTTATTATTATAATCGTCATTATTAATATTATTTCATTATAGCTCAATATTGAATAATGTTAAAAGAATATAAAACTAAAGAAATATCTAACAGGTTTAGTGCAATGATATCGTCGTTATAAGTTATCATTGGAGGTGTAGATGAGCAGCTAAGAAGAAAAAACAAATACGTAAGAGTAATTCAAATTATGTATAGGTTATAGTTCCACTTTCTCAGTCAAAATCGATCATTTGAGCTCATTCCAATAGTACAATTCAAGGACACACATGAAATTCCAATGATGTTATAGCACACTATTAAAAAAATAACAACCAGTTGTGAGCGAAAAGCAAGTGACACCACTATGAACACTAGCCATTTAGAATATTCGCCGTATTTTTATCTGGCTGGCGATTGACAAAGGAGACTGATGAGGAAAAAAGATGATGAGCGGCATTTCGTTTGAGCACCTTCAAGACTGAGGGCGTAAAAGATCAAAAACTGGTTAATGATACCATACCTTCCTTTTTATACATATATTCAGACCGCGACTTTCTTCATAATTGATGTTCTTGTTTTTGTGGTCTCGTATAGTATGCCGTTTTAAAACCATACCGCCTTACTTCAAGCAACTTATCTACATGTAAGATATACAAGTTTGACCTATGACATCGGGTATTTCTGTAAGTTAATAGAAAATAAATATGTTATTTGAACCTAACCTAGTATAATGCATAAAGTATTTCTTTGAAACTTAGATGCAATACATTGTCAAACCACTGAAATATTTTAAAATTCGGAACGAAGGTGGGAAGAATGTCGCACTGACACAATAAAATATCTCTCATCTAAGCGTTAATCGTTCAGGATGTTGATTCAGTAAGGAAAGTTTTCGCCTATTATATTTAGAGGAAAATATAATCGCCCTAAACCAGTTATTAAAGATAGTAGTAGTCGTTTCCAATTCTGATTTGGAAGAACATGAATTTCGTATTATTTTCTTAGAAACTGATGCAGTCCTCCTTCTTGTGACTACTATCTATGCTTAGACGAACCGAACAATAAATATGCAATGTTGCTAAAATTATGAGAGTTCTAGCATGAGAAGCTTCCGATGACTAACTCGAGAAAATCTCTTCTGTGCTTACAGAGCTCGCCCGCAAACTGAAAGCATGGACCACGTCAGAGACAGAGGCGGCGGGAATTCGAATGCAAGCGAAACGTGCTGAGTTGAAAACATTGACGACATTATGCTAGTATCCACTTGGTTAACTAAAGTGCGTGGAGCCGTGGACTATATTTTCGCTGTGGACTTTAGCACTCCACGCATGCGCATTGCCAACGGCAAGTTCGAATTTTAACGGTCGCGAAGCTTTCAGATTCCAGGCGATCTCTGTAAATATCTTGTTAAGACTCTGTAGTAAATCACGATAAATCTGAGCAAATCAATTTCAGTAACTCAGATAAATATATTCTATCAACGTTAATTACCCTTACTCAGCCCTTATAAAGTCCGAGCTTAGGACTCCAGAACCATAACCGCGAACCCAAGGAGACACAAAATTTTATATGGTTATTATTCCTTTATTTATTCGTACATTTCTACAAATGTAGAATGCCTGAATCGACAAAATATAACCTACCAGAAATACATGATTAATAAATTCATTATTCTGTAAGAAGATAATACTTAAATGCAAATCTCATTTGTAGAACATCGAGCAATGAATTTACCCTGGTTGATTTTTCTAACAAATCCTGGCACTTTATACAAATAAAAGAAGGCCAAAGTACTAGCATCTCATACAACTAAAAGAAGACAAAGTAACTGAAAGAAGACAAAGCAACTGAAAGAAGAGAAAGCAACTGAAAGAAGACCAAAGGCAGTATTACCACCCTCAACATGAACAACACAATAATTGAAAGCATACTTAAAGAAGGAAATAATTATGCGGAATTCATGTGTTAATTTTGGATACGCTTTTGCGCTACTCATTTATGGAAGAATGGTGAATATTGATAATTCGTGCAGCTCGTATTCTCCATCCTCTATATATGGCACCGTAACACGAAATAAAAACTATTATAAATAACGAAGTGCAGCACTGAGAACCCAGTTTTGACCTTGAAATATGGATAAATTCTTTTAAATGACTTTACGGTAACTCAGAACTATTTTCCTCCATATTTTACAGTTATTTGTTCAGGTTCCTATTCGATAGGAAAGTGTGAATAAAGCGACAAATCAGAAATTAAATAATTTGTTATCTGGTTCCTCTAATTACCACGTGAGAGTGGGCGTCGACTAGTCACTACTGTTCGTAAATCAACAAGCAAGACATCAGGCCAGCTGGTACGGCACAATTACACTCGGCACCATGAATTATGATGCCCCATTCTAACAATAGCAACAAGTCTCCCGTTATGTTCATCTCTGCGATTTGCGAGAGAAATACAAACACTGGAAACCAAATTCCAGCATCAGTTGAAATAATGACGATTATATAAAAAATGTGTTAACCTCCTAAAAAAAAACGTAACTCCAAAAACTGAAATTTTACAGGAGAGACAAAAACATTTTTATATCACACTAGTTAGAGTTTTCATGTTAGGATTTTAATCATACAATCTTAATAATTATTTGAGTTTTTCATAGTAGATCAGTTGATATTTTCCAATTAGGATGACATTAAAATCCGTAAATCGAATAAACTGGAGTTACGAGATTTTCTCATGAGGATGTCGAATTTTAAAAAAGCAGTTAAGAAACGGAAGTAATAAGTTTATAATACTCTCAGATTTCTAAAGTTATTAATTCAGCAGACGGACACGCATTCAAATTGACTCACAAACACACTGACTCTATTATGCATATGAAAATAGCACGATATAAATTTAATTGTAGTTTTATTAGCCAGTGTTATTAATATTTAAAAAGCCATAAATTGTAGAGTACACTATTGAGATTAAAATTACCAAGAATATGTTACATACAAAGCGTACGTTACCCAAGGTAAATAAATTTTGTTGACTTAAAAATTTGCTCAGTTAAGCATTCTCCCTTAATTCGTTAATTCTTCAACAATTTAGTTCATCAGATGAAAATAAATATTTCCTTAATCAGCTATTACATTACCATTAGTTCAATAAACACATGCATAATTATATGCATTCAGTGGTCAAAGCAGACCACATTTGAACCTAAAATTAACGCATAGTATTTCAGTAACGACTAAAGGCCATGGAAAATTCTAGGAATATTTCCACCGGGTCAAGTGTTTAGAAGATCCCGCATACATGACCGGGAAAGATTCGTAGTCTGTTGACCATTTTCTTTGGGAGTGCGATTTACTGCATCCAGCTAGGGTTGAACTTCTCAGGGAAATGATAGTCAGATGGATGATGACCACCAAAAAAGAGCGAAATTGTTTTAAAACACTTTAAATATTTTGCCTTGCTTGAAAATAAGTTAAATATTTACATTTTACAAACCATTAAGTAAATAAGTGACAAAAAACTTATTAATCGTAAATAAAAAATATTATTGAGATTATTTACATGTTCTTGCAATATTACATCAGGTACAGTTTCCAGTTGTATAAGCTTACTGTTTGGGTTTAAATATAATTTTGGTTTAGAATATTTACAACTTTTGTTCCTTTAATATACTCGTACAACAAACTACTCTACTTTCACAAAAGCATTTTGTTATGGTATTTTTTAGTTAATACCCAATTATGCAGATTTCTGCATATCCGGATCATGTCAACTAGCTCGGATAATTGGATTACTACCATAAAATTTCTTATGAATATCATAGTACAGAACAGTATTCTCTGTGTGCGTTTGAGTGTGAGAATATGTGTGTTACTATGTATGTGAGAGTGAGAGTGTTTTTGTGCGAATGTGTGTATTTGAGAGTGCGTATGTCCTGGTACGTATTTGTATGTATATGATATGTGTGTGTTTGTGTGTAAGTATATATCACATAAGCCTACTCCCCTACTTGACTACACATCTTGGATTCACAGATCGCTGTTTGGGAACTAATTTACAAAAGAGATTAAATCACAGCATGGTAAAATATACTTTAGTAATATTAACGTCTGTAATAGTTCCATTTATGAAAAGATGTATACAATTCTTGTAGTCCTGCGTTTCCAAATTAATATTTAACATTGCAACATGAAAAACTCTAGATTTTGTAAATTTCTTTACCTGTAAAATTTTTACGGGGAATTATCAAAATATTTTCTTGTTATTTATTGTATTTGATGAAAAGTTTTACTCTTACTAAAAACTCATACGAGGGAAACAATTATTTTGTATGATTCAGGATTGATGTGAAAAATGCGAAGGTCAAAGAAAGCTTCATATGGTCTGCGCGCAATGTTTTAGACAGTGGGATGGTAGGTACTTTCCGCTCTAGAACAGGTCCTAAAATAAACAAGTATGTCTGTCTCACTTTGTACATTACTCATATATACTTAAGAGTGAGGCAGACATACTTGTTTACTTTACGGCCTGTTCTAGAACGGACAATGCCTACCCTACACTGTCTAAATATTTGCACGCCGACTTATTGCAGAATATGGTTGTACTAAAGCAGTAATGTGAATGGTTACCTATATAGTTTATTTTTAAAGATGATATAAATTTTTAAAGAAAAATAATCACGCAATAACTTAAACGTGAGTGATTAGAGATAGATTAAGAAGAGACTTACGGCATTGAATGCTAGTATTAATAATTGTAAAACTCCATTTATGAGAATGCTGAAATCACTGCCGTATTTCAAATGAAATATATTGGAGTATATCAATAGGTCAAGTAATTGTTACGGAAGATAGTGCAAATAAGGAAATACACGCTGCTGTTACTCTTTTTGGAGTGCTCTGTGTCAAATAAAATATTGTATTTGCAACGTCATCCATTCTAATCTTTCCTGCATTTCTGGAAACGTGCAATATAAAGATTAAGATGTAATACTTTCTAAAATGTTAAACTTGATTACCATCATTTTGTCTTTGATCTTTATCTCACTTAGAAATAGAGCATTCAGTATAAAAGATTGTTTCATAGATTATACAATCCAACATGCCTACACATGTAAATTTATTAACTCCTGCAGAATTGATTTCTATCACTAATTTATGAATATGTCTTGATCTGTTATTCCTCACTGACTATCTTAGGATTCTTACTTTCATCTTGTTCACCATGATATAAATTACAGAAAAAATGATGCATGCATTGACTTCATTCATAACAGCTCTGTAAATGATAAATATTTTAGACACTCTAAATTGATTTTACCTCTGCCATTCTCAAGTAACTAATGCAAATTTAATAACAATATTAGAACCAACGCTATGGAAAATAGTTTCTGCATCTCGCTATACCTGAACATTATTCATATTGTAGTCTATAATGAAAACTTTTGCTGTTGTTGGAATACCGAACATTTTCCCCTTTTTTAGTTAAAAAAAAATAACGGATAATAACTTTATAGCTATTCTTCGATAGACATTGAATAACTATAAGTTAGATTTTACAGGTTTAAAAAATAACACAATTGAATCTAATACTTTAAATTTGTTTGAAAATTATTATTACTCATGTAATAAATTATTTTGTTCACATGTATAATATCCATTAATTTTTGGAAGACAAAACCAATGTCTCCAAATTATTTCCCTAGTATGGGTTTTTAGTAAGAGTAAAGCCTTTAATCAATTACAATAAGTAACAAGAAAATATTTTGATAATTCCTCATGAAAATTTTGCAGGTAAAGCAATTTACAAAACATAGAGTTTTTCATGTTGTAGACTATAATAAGCATTTTAGTTATTAGTATGTTATTTAATACATTTAAATAATGAGAATTTATTTTAATTCTAGGACTTCCAGTGATTTTATTTAGCAATTTAAATATTAATTTGGAAATGCAGACCTACAAGAACCATACACATCTTTTCCATGTGTATCCTTTACAAATCCATATATTACAATATCATCACTGCAAAAATTAAATCATAATAATAATATATTTCCTGATTTTTATTAAAAAAATAATACGTATTGTTAAACAATTCTGTGTAAAATTCTTAATCGGTTTGGTTGCCAATGATAGAGGACCAATTATTTTAAATAAATATTCCACAGCCTGTAAATAACTGAAATAACATTCTCCGCAATAGTATATTTCTCAGGGTCTTGTATTATATGGCTAAATTGCTTTTTAATATCAGATTTTATTTTTTTTATTTTATATACATATTGGTGTAGTTCCTCTTTAGCTTAACGACTAATCGATTCCAGCATCATATTCATTTTATATGTTTTCTTTAGAAGAATACGAAATCTTTTATTATTTCCTAAATATGAAAAACGTTAATGAACATATTAGACAGGTAGGCTTAAATGAAAATACGCACGGACAGATAGACTATATTTTACATAGTGCAGAAGTCACATTTACGCTGATGATACTACAATGTTGAGCGTGTGGAATTCCCGGCGATGCACCTTGTATCACGCGGGCAAGAGGACCTCTCTCCCGCGGGGTGTGACTACCGTCCTCCGCGGTAATAGTCCCAATCATCGCCCGTCATTACACGAGGGCCTTCCTCAGTGGCCGTGGGAAACTTACTTAACAACACCACATGCCATAAATCTAAATCTGACAGCTAGCATTATAGGTTTCTAGTGCCTTTAAGTACTTTACCTATTATTTTAAGATAGCTATAATAAAGTGTTTTTATTACGTTTGTTTCACACAAAAGTGGATTCTCACATCATAATGGTAGAATGACTTCTGAAAATGTATACAATTTGTTCAGGCTAAACTACAACCAAGAATAACACAGGTGCGAGAAACTTTTTGAAAGTTCTTTAACATGTTGCCTAAATGTAAATACCGGCAGTTCTTAAACATGAATGTGGCATGTAGGCTTATATCTACGTAATAGTTATTGCAATAATGGATGTTGAGAGATTGTTTACTATTATGTAATTTATATAATGTATCATTGGCATGCATATAAGTGCACTCTTTGCAGATATAACAAGTGTTCTAAGTACCTTTTTTGTAAGCCCAAATACATCCTGCAAAATACTATATTATAGAAAAGTGTTTAGTGCTGATATTTTTTACAGCAAAATTTGACCGGATATTATTTGGAAAACAATTTCATTTATAAATGTAGTATAAAGGAAGCTTTTAATATTTTTCTCAAATCTTAATATTGCTTTCAAAATATATAATAATATCAGTCACTCAAGTAATTTATGGGTAAATTAAAACCATAATTATATTTATATTGACATGGGCCTAAGTGTTTTATATGATAGATCCTTAAATCCTTACTGAAGAGTGAAACTTACTAGACTAGGCCTATATCTTAGACCTAAAATATTCAATGGTATACGTAAAGTAACTGACTTCCGTAAACTATCCTATATAATAATTTGCATCAACATTGAAGTATAGAAATCAAGAAGAAAAATAATTTATCATTATAATAATAATAATAATAATAATAATAATAATAATAATAATAATAATAATTATTATTATTATTATTATTAATCATTATTATTATTATTATTATTATTATTATTATTATTATTATTATTATTGCATTTTATGGTTCATTAGTTAAGGTAATAAGTTACCGTATATTAGCTGTTGGGCTAAAATGCGAAAAACAATCAGTTTCATTGAGTTTGATGGGGAAATTGGAAAAACATAGAAACTTCATAATTAACAAACATGACATTATTTAATGCCAGTCAGAATCGTTTTGTTGTTGGGTAAAGAAATTGACTTCAGTAATTTTCTAAGCCTATCATAAAACTAAAAATAAGTTGCTGGAATTCTTGCTTTATTCCCTTGAATCTAGTTAAATACTGTTCTGCCATTCCGAGATTTTATTATTTTATATTTTTTATTATAAAATCCGCCATTATACCCATATATTCTAAGCAATTCTGAGCATTTCATTCAGAAGTAGACCTATTAAGATATATAAATAGTAGAAATAGTTGTTAATTTTGTACTGTGATTCAACATAGCAGAGAAAGGGTAATTTTTTGTACCCCGCCTCTTAGAATTATGACTGCAAAACCCCCTCTTCTCAATTTGCCTCATGCGTTCTGTCTGATGGTATCATAACTGTCAAGGGAGAGCGGCTATTTAAACTGCATTCCACAAACATGGAATGCTGGATGGTGTACGGGTCCAAGACAATTTCAGAATATATTTTTTACCTAAAGAAAAAAGAATAATTTTTTTCTTTTAGTACTGGTTTCCATATTCCTTATTTAGATCCGCGAATTGTTCAGAGAATCTCAATCAAATACAGATTCATTTTTCAAAACACCGCTTTCGTGCCACAGAATGTGATTAAAGTAAACTTAAATATGTAAAGACTCCTTATAGAGAGAGAAATACTTTAATAACATGATTTCATCTGCCTGGCAACTGAGGTGAAAAATAAAGATCCAAAAAAGGTATATTACCTATTTACTTTAACTGAATGTAAACCAAACATTTTGTCAAAAAAGAACATAGGAACTCTAAGCACTATACATCATTATCAAATAAATAAAATTATTCAATTTAAATATTGACTATAGATTTTTAACAATAGTATCGTTATAAATGGGAAGAGAATGCAGTAACTTAGTGTAAGATTGAAGTTTGTACCGCCTACGACCAAAATAAGACCCTTTACTGTTATTGTAATCTGGGGCCTCCAGCACATTTATTTCACTTGCATGTCCGAAATTTTAATCTAATATACAAATAATATTAGCCCTAATACAGTCTACATAGGCATTTTTCCTTCAACCGAGCAGCACAACTTCTGAAAAGCAAGCTTTCTTCATTTTTTTTCAGAAATATCATGTGCTTCTATAGTCTTCTTGCACAGCATGTGGAACTTATTCCGTGAACTATATTATTACCAGGGCCCGGATTCTGATGACCTAAAATTGTTTGAAAAATGACCTATAAAATGACCCTAAATTTTAAAGAAAATGACTTAATAATTTTAAAAAATGACCTAAAAACTGATATTTTATTTATAAAAAATTATTATTGTACACACAAAATTACAGACTAGTTTCTACATAATTGTAAAAACTGTAAATAACTGTAAATAACTGTAACGGAAATTTATAGTGGCACTGAGGCACCGGCGAGTCAAAATTCGGCATTTCCTTTTGTGGTCTGACGCATTATATTGTTGTTTGTTGAGAGTAAACAGTAGTTTGCACTCTCAAATCCAAGCAGGTGGCAGACTAAGGTGTCAAGTCAATCTAATAACAATAGTAATATAATTCAAAATTTTGGCGTTTCTTTGATTGTCACTTCCGACTGAGACATGTCAACACTTTATCGCCGAATTTTTCCTTGTTGCATTAAACAAACAACACTTCAAAGACAGCAGCGCTAGCGACGAAAAATAAGTTAATACACTCAATGTAAATGCATAAAAATGACTGAGGAAGGAAGCAAATGACACGAAAATGACAAAATAATGACCTAAAATTGAAATAAATGCCCTAAAAATATAAAATGGCATAAAATGACAAAAAATGACATAATAAAAATGCATTTCTATAATCTAGAGGCCATGATTAGGATTTATCCACAAGTTGGCAATGTCTATGCAGCATCAATAGAAAGATGATATGTCATTAGAATCCGGGCCCTGATTGTTACTAATCAAATATCATTCTGTTTACAAGAACCAGTCTACCTTAGTAATGTAGAACTCGCTAGTAAAGAAATTCCAATTAGCTAATTTATTCACAGTGCAAAATGAAAAGTTAACGAGATCATATAAATTAACTAACCTAATAGGCATTATTTCCAGTGGATAGGTGATATCATTGGCACTCACTCGTGATAGGATCAGTTCTTTTTAAAACTCTAGTTACATTAAATATATTTCTTAACGATGTAACTATTACGTAGGCCTATGTACGAAGCATTCACTAATTTTCTTCTTATTAAATTTATTCTTCCGCGAGCCTCAGAAGCTATTAGGAACGTACAAATCTGTATCGTGCACGGCATAAAGTGATTCTCAGTCGTTGTATCAGCATGACAGAAGTTCTTCTCTGAGAACTTATCATAGGTATTCTCACGAGAGTTTACGAATTTATCGATAGATTTTCGGGAACAAGTTCGAGCAAATTTATCTGATGAAATTGGGGTTTGTAAAGTCTATTCCACGAATAAAATGTAACGGATTATACAAATAGTAATTACTTTCTTACTTGTTTTGTTTAAAATGAAAATCAATATCCTGTTAGCTTTTGTGAGATCACGGCATTACTAATGAATGAACAATCGATGAATCGAATGAATTACCAGATTCTAACCAATGTTATCAGTAGTGCGTATGAAAGGTAATCAATCTGCTTGAGATATAAACTAACATCAGAACAAAACGAAAGCACGCGAACTGGCTTGCACCGAATCGAAATTGTATTATGAATGCACACTTATATTACTTCATGTTCCGAATAAGTTGTTGTATAAAATAATGTGTTTATTTTGTTTTCTGGTAGCATGTATTAATCACTGCATATTGATACCCTACGTTTTCAGTAACGAGCTGGCGTTTTATCACATAAAATCTCATTCGTTTACTCCTGTAAGACACTTATTGTATAAATAAGTTAAGACATTGACACTTAATGTATAAATCAATTATTTTGTAAGTTGTTTGTATTTTTTTCTTCTCCTGGTTGAGTGGAAGATAAGGCCTTACGGCCTTAATTCTGCCAGGTAAAATAAAACATTATTGTTGTTGTTGTTATTATTATTATAATTATTATTATAAGCCTATTACAATATACGATAAACGACCGTGATTGGTTGATATCTGAAGCGTTGCTAAACGTTATTGGTTAATATCAAATATGCATCGTATGAATGGAATAGTCATTTATAAATAATACAAAAACATTTTGGTAGATGATGACAACGAATAATAATTTTAAATCAGTTGTCTTTGCGAGTGAGGAAAATCTCGAGAAAATCAGTACCAGACTCGTTAATAAATATAATACACCTTTAGCTTCATTCTGATCATTCTATAAAATCATTGCTACTAAAATGACTAAAATTCGCCCATATGCATGTATACAATACTAATATAATCGTGGTTATAATGCCCCGTTATCGCTAGTGAAGAAGGGTTTATACACCGCAATATTTAAGACATTGACCTTTTATAATCCATTGCCCGTTGTAAAGACTAGACAGAAGGTATGAATAAGTTTATTTGGTAGTGGGTGTAAACACGTAATAAATCACGCATTATACTTTCATTTTCATTATTATAAATGTCCATATATAAACATACCACGTTCACCGCACTGAGCAACGAATTATAATAACATGAATCAAATACCACGACCTTCCAAGGTAAGAGTTTCTGACTTCGGAGTGACTGTAGATATGCAGAACTAATTTCTGCAAAATTACAATGCAGCAAATGTTAACTCTTTCTGAAAAAAATTCTCTAATATTTTATATTTTTTAATAACTAGTAAAATTTGTATTACAGTATTCTTACCTAAACTTGAACGCTCCTTCCGTGGGTTTCTACTTCTGTAGACTAAACTTGTCCTAAATCCCATGGAATTCACGGGAGAGCAAACAAAATAAAGGGAAATTTTGGGTTCTCGAGTTACCTTTGTGCTTGAAATGTTCCACTTTCTCCGCCATCAATCATTCTTTCCCTTATTGTGTTTATGTTCTCATATACGAGTAGCATGTTAATACATTTCTTACATAGTAAATTATGCAAGTATTTTTAATGGCAATGGCTGTACACATTTTCAACCAACTGGTCAAGAAAAGTTAACTTTTCGAAGCTCAAGTTAATTTAGCCAATTACACTTTATTTAAAATTAGGCAAAATTGGGTTTGATTGCTGTCTTGCTAATCCCTGTCTTGCCTAAAAGTTCTAAATTTTTGATAGGTTAAATAAACACGTTTGCTTGTGGCTGATAAGAATATTATGTTCATTGATCACATCAGCCATCCTTTCTCATCTTAAAAAAATACAGTTCTATTAAAATAGCATATTCTGAGCCGATGGTTATTTAGAATATCGTTCTGAAGTTTAATAAAACATTTGAACTCCAACAAATGCATGGTATTATGAGTTGCATAGATCCTAAGGGAAACATACTTCTGTAGAGTACAGTAACCGACTCAATTTAGAAACCATGTTATTTTTTTATTGGGTAAGTTACTAGTGTTCTAGGTATATATATACACCTAGAACACTAGTAACTTTTATATGCATACATACTGACACATACACATTGCCTACATATTTTCTAATCAATCATGAGATCAGATTGTTGTCAAATTATCTTAACGGATAGTTCTAGAAATAATTTTTTTCACGTTAAAGAACTACTGAAAAAATCAATTTTCTTAGGTTTCCAATTACAGACACATACTAAATTATATTGAATGTGCATAATATAGGTCTAATATAGCCTATATTAATTTTGACACAATAGACTATAAACAAATAGTGATAAGATAATATAGATTTTTTTAATTCTATAACTTATTATATTTTATAATATGATTATTGTAAATGGTTGTACATAAGTGTATAATTGCTTCTAACCTGACATATATTATATTAGGTGTCTTAATATGGGTTACCACAGTTTTCATTACTCTGTACTCAATCGTTAATCTATAGTTATATACTCAATCTTTAAAATGAATATAGTAAAAATATTATTCTGATTATAATATATTCACAATTCCATTTATTTAGGCAATCCACAATTATATATATATTTTGTCTTGTTAATTAAAATTTTTGGGGATACAAGGTAAAATACGCTATTATACTGTGAAGTATTCGCCTTTTTGTTAATTGTCCAAGCACTTCGTCGATAGACATCTTCAGGACTGTTTATCAATTTAAGTAGAACAGATGAAAGGACATATTAAATGCTTGTCACATTTGTAATTCAACCAGATTTTTTTTACGAAGTAAACAATTACAAGTTTCTTACATAGGAATGACTGATGACTGATGAATATTTACCATGTGACAACTTCTATTTGATATTTATTTTCAAATTGTTGCTGATGCTGTTAACAATTATGTCAACAATACCACCGAGAAAGCGAAAGAATGTATGGGACCACATCAAACATTTTGATACTGTTCTGAAGAAGCGTCACGCTTTTGCATTCGATAAAGGTAAATGATGAACATTACTTTTTATTTACCCACTTTCACTCTTTTCAAAGAAAATAGTTGTGAAAATTCACGTATAAATCGCAAAAATTAAATGATTTTTAGTTAATTAAATTATCACCAATCAATAGTCTAACTCTAGATCATACTGAACATTTTTAACAATTAAATGTAGCAATGTAACATATTCTAGGAATGTTCACTTAATTTTATTATCTTTTTATTCTTTAGAAATATTAAGTTTTAATAATTATTTTTAATGAACGACATTTAGATAAAAACAACTATTAAAGCACTTTTTGTCCGCCCCCTTGGGCGTATACGTAGCATACTTTCCTTCCACCCTGGCGGTCCGGGTTCGTTCCCGACCGGGTAGTGGGTTTTTCAGTAACGATAAATCTCCGGGTTCAGGACTAGACATCACCCAGGAAAATTATAGGGTATATTAAAAAGCCTTAAATTAAAGTGGTGACTGCTAGAATAGGGTTACACTGACCCTCATTAATCTAATCTAATCTAAGCACTTTTTATTCTGATGGGATATAATACAAATAGTATTTTGTTAAAGAAAGAGTAGGCTAATCTAGGCTTATTTGTGATTTTATTAATATCGATAGGGAAATTTACAATTCCTAATAGGCCTACCACTGGAGTGACCTATGTTCGCGAGGTATTTTTTTTTACCTTATGGAATCATAATTAAGAATATTCTTTAACGGAACCAATGCCAGTAAATTAGACTATAAGAAAAGGCTAATGTTTACTGTCCCTCAGAACACTTCATCATAAGTTAGCACATCGTTTGCAGAATTCAAATTGCTTTATATTCATTTATGGGTTATATAATTAATGAGTTATATAATTAATTGTTTCACTTATTGACTATTAGGCCTAATCGAGATGTCTCTTCATAATTTTACTTTCTTTACCTTAGCTTTACCTCTCCCTTTTAGGGACATTTAAGCGACCTATGCCGCCCGGTCCTTCTTCATAACTTCATCTGGGTTAATGCATTTCTGTAATGTAAACAAGGAAATAATTAATTAAATTGTACCACTTTCTAATCTATGTTATCTCAGAAACATGCACTTTCACGACAGAGGCATACTTGTGATAAAAAAAAATAGCCGGAAGTCTATTCTTAGAGTACGTAATAAGTTAAGTTGCAAGAGCAACTGCACTTTCAATGACCACTTGATTTACTGTAATGTTTTCTTTCAAAGTGGCTGCGAAAAGGTGGACGGAAGTGAACGTCAATGCAGTCGCGAATATGTGCACTTTATAAGCCAATTCATGGTGGTCCCCAGTAGACAGATGATAGGAAATGAAATGGAATTCTGTGAGTTCTTCATGAAGGTACTTAAACTTGCGTTTGATATTTTACTGTAATAATTGATTTTAACCTGACTAGAAGACCCTCTACCGCTTCGTACCTCTTCGTATCTCTAACAAAATAGTTCAGATCCCAATAAAGATTTCTAGAGGTGGATTTGAATGAATTTAAGAACAGAGGCAATCATCAGACGGTATGCCCAGTCCCTCTATGGGAGGAGGCCAGGAGTTAATTTAATTCTACAGTATTAACATTAATGTAATATATTATGTTATAGCCTAGCCTATTATTTTTGTTATGGCCTAATATGTTTTACTATATAGCACCTATAACAGAAATGAGTAAAAAGTAAAATAATATAAACTGCAAACCGAAGAGGGGAAGATTTAAATGATGATGACGATAATAATAATAATAATAATAATAATAATATATTGTTTTCATTGTCTGGTGGAACAGAAGAGAAGGCCTGATAGCCATAATTTTACCAGAATAAATCAATAATAGGTAATTATACTTCATGCAATTCATGGGTATTTTGAAATGATATTTATACATGATTGGATTAGTTGTAATTTAAAGCCTTGCCATACATGACAAATACATCTCTTAGAAGTTGATGGTTCTATTCTTATTTACAACATCAGAGTCCTTCTTTTAGCCTACTCTAAAGCAGCCTAGGAGAGGAAGGGAGATGTTAGAAATGAAATTCCTGTAGTTTTACTCAGGAACTTATACGGTTAAGATTATACGGTTTTAGCCAGTCTAAATCGGCAACACGTGACCTACGGTTTTATATCCATTTATCTCTACATGTAATGGCAGGCATATTAACCAATCGATTACAGCAAGCCCTTATTTCGTTTTAACTTCGGAATCTATTAGGTTGTCTCATAAATTATGTCAGTTCTTAAGGTGTTTGTTGTGTGAGATTTTAATTATTATTAGCGTCCTATTGGGCTTCACCTTGAAGGTTGGTTTAATTTCTTGTCAGAGATCATTACGAATCAAGTTTTGCTTAGAAAAATGTAGGCTATTACACAAGGGGCAACATCTATTGATTGAATTTTTTTGCATTCTGCAATATAACATGAAATGTAAATATTGAGAAGTAGTAATTAGAACCAGGGATCTTATCAAAATTATCTACCTGTTCTATTGTTATTAAAATACAGTACTTCCTATGTCGACAAGAGGTGCCACCAGTAATGACATAAATGGGTTCTTACTACCACATGACTGAGGCCAACTAAATTTATATAGTATGTTTGTAAATAAAGAAAATCCTAGCGGATGGTTAGGAATTATATAGCTTTGATTGTTCGACTTCCACTACTGAACAAGAGAGAAAGTTTACAAAACAGAACATGTTATAATTGAAATAATAGCAAATTACATTCACAATAGGCATTCATTAGGTAGTTATCAGATACGTTTTTAGAACAAAAAGAGAACTGTAAAGAATGTACTAGCCAATAAGACAACGGCTACTCTCTATTAAATACTACTATATACAAGATAAATTGAACAGGTATTAAACTTACTGAAATAGTTGGGTAAGTCTGATACGAAAGTATTTTAAAAGTAGACAAGAAACTTCAAAAGCAGATAAAGCTATTGAACTAACAAATTTATTTTTAGTCCATTATATTAAATTTATTCCAAATTACATAATCTGAAAATTCTGAATATGCTATACTAACTATCTTTTCTCCATTAGAAAGTAAAGTATCATAATCCGTAAAAAAAAATCCCTTTTGTTTAGCTCTGAGCCTCTTAACTGAAAATAATCTTTGACCTGAAGAGTAGCATAAAGGTAATTTATTTTATATTCGTCTTTTTAAAATATAAGTTATATCTTAAATTATCCAGTATTCAACAATCAAGTGAGCAGTCATAACTATTCAGCCATTGCCACCTGCTGAGTACCTGCGTCATATGCATTATTACATATTTTTATGAAGGTCTCTTGACCATATCTCATATGCATATTGAATTAAGTCTTGTTGATTGTAGTGAATAATTAGTTTGCCTCATAAACACAAGGAACAAGCCCTCCCTGTTAGACACACGTTAAAACACTAAACAGATGTCACATAGCTTAGACCTTTATCGAGAGACTAACTTCTGTACAAAAATTGTGTTAACTTTTTAACTATTACTAACGTATAAATGCATAACATAAAACTTTATAAAAAGAGATGATCAGGACAAAAATTCTTTATGTAAAATGTTAGTATTTTCATCCACGTGTTAGGATTATCATTCATGGAGACCAGTTAATTCATTAAAAATTTCCTCATTGATTTGCATCTTAAAGTCCACTGATGAATTCACTTGAAGATTGCTTACAAAAACATATAAATTCAGTTTTAAGGGGGTAATTAATTCAGTGTATTGCTCTCATCTGCTGTTTGGTTTAAAACGCCACTTTTTATTTTATCTTTCGATGTTGTTTATATGGTTCATTAAATGACGAATAACAATTATTACTAAATATGAACTTGCTTGCTAAATGTTTTTATTGTAGGTATACTAACCTGCCTGAATATGAAGAAAATTCAAACAAATTCATTAGAAATAATCTTATTTCTTTACGGAGAACTTATTTAATTAAACTAATGTTTTTTTTTCTCTCTTCTTGTAAATCGTTAGGGATAACATTACATCCCAGTTCTCATTGGTACCTCACAACCCTAATTTATTATGGCAGGAAATGTTTGCAGTTACTTCAATCACCAGATCTACTACTAAAGATTTCAAAGAGACTGGATGCGAAATGATCGATTACTTTTTTTTGTCCCCTGAATTTGAGATCTTTTAATTTAGATTACATATTTGACACACTAATACAAAACTTCCCTCGGCACGCGACGTTTTCACGCATGAAACTCCGATTTCCAGAAACAGAAATGGTTTTAAAGAAAATTATTATCTTTAAATATATGTCTATCGCATAGCCTTAGTATAAAATATTATTAGGTTTTTTAAATAGTTTAATAATCTAATTATAACATAAAGAAAGCGTTTTTGTAGAAGACGAATAATATTTTTTGTAACATTTTAAAGATAGAACGTTTATTCCTGAGCTGATAATCAAAAAATGGTATTTCTTTTCAGCATACAGGTCTCAAGTGTTGAACTATATAAGAGAACTGTCCAGGCTTGTCCAAATATTGCTTCTGACTCCTAAGACTCCACTATAGACATCAACGCACCCACGGTTGTGAGGAAGCATTTAATTCCGTTGATTTATATCTACCTGTAATGATTTATATCTATTCTTAACAGTATCATTCCGATGATAAGGTATTTCTATTTGTAGGATTACATAACTGATCAAATGTTCATTACAACATTGGATGAGCTTTTATAGTTCCTGTTTCTGGCTAAGTGGTAATTGCACCTTAAGCCTTTCAGGGCTGAATTTAAATAAGCAATCAAGTGAAATCATCAGTGGACTCTTAAGCTTAAACTAGATGAGATTATTTTAGTGGAAAGGCTGATATTCGAGAATGAAAATCATAACAAGAGGGGGGAAATCCTCACATAAATATATATATATATATATAAATCTTGTATCTTAGCTTTTATACAATATTAATAGAACACGAATTTATACGTCAGTAGGAGTGAAAAAATTAAGCAGAATTTCACTGATTCAATTTAAGGCTTAGTTACAAATTTGGCTTTCAAACTGTTGTGTCCTTTTTTTCTTTTGTCATTCTTAATTTTTTCACTACTAACTTCCCCTTTCATGAGACATCCCATGCCCTCAAGGGACGGGTGAAGTCTAGGGATCACATGCATTTGGAATATGGAAGGACTCTCTGTTGTATTATAACACGGCTCAGGTCTCTCCATCTAAAACATCATAAATATACACAGACAACAGACAGAGAAAGTTCGGGATCGGCTAGTATTGGGTAAATTCCAGTCGTGCAAAGGAAGAAAAACCCGCACTCAGAATGACCGGGATTTGAATCCGCTACCTCCGAATTCACAAATCTGGCCGTGTACCTCATCAGCAGTGCCCGGATTTTGATGACATAACAATACTTAAAAAATGAGCTAAAATGACTGCAAAAATAAAAGAAGATAACCCAAAAATAAAGAAAAGAACCAAAAATGTGTATGAAAATACTAGTTTATTCCTGAGATTTGTGTAAATTCTACACTTATGTTGTTCACACAATTATAGGCTACATACGGTTAAATGCAAACAGCAAACACAGTATTTCTATATCAAAATAAAAATTTTAACAAGATCTATTTATTTATGCTTATTTAGAGCTCTGATATTATTCAATGTAAAGTTAATGCACAAAAACTCTGTATAATGCGAGAAACAACACAAAACAAGAAAATAACTATTTTATATTTTTAAAAATTACCTAAAAATAAGAATTGTGAAAAAAGACCGTAAAATTACAAAAATATGACCAAATAATGACTTAGATTCTAAAAATGACCCAAAAATAAAAATAGGGAAAATTATCAAAAAAGACCCCAAAAATTACAATTTTTATAATCTAGGAGTCATAAATAGAATATCCGCACTAGTGGGCAACGCCCGTGATGGTCCAGTAAAAAGATGACATGTCATCACAATCCGGGCTCTGCTCATCAGTAATTTAAGGCACTATTTTGCGTTTTCACTTCATATTTTCACTGTACAGTGTACAGTAATAGAAGACTATGTAAATGTCTAAGTTTTTTTTAAATTATGTACATAATGAATGAAGATAAAATTCCTTCCATAGCTAAATTCATGCGAACGTTCACGTGTTAAACGAAGATCATGCAATAAACATAAACATACACCATGTGACTGGGGATGATGTATATGTCTGTTAAAATAAGTAGACGTTTAATGTCATTTTTTCAACATTTTATGATAAAACGCAAACCGCGAATAAACCAGACAAGCTGTAACACTGACATAATCAGAGTAAATTTAACCTACTTATCGTAATTGTCCTCACTGATGGCGATCTGGATATGTCATCAAATTAACTACAGTCATTTTGTTACAAATCACCCACTGCAATCACATATATCATCTCTTGCATGCCTATATTACTCTTAACACATCCAACACATGAATCATATCAAATAACATACATCACAAAAAAAGTAAAAATAATAAAATTATGACTAAAACAGTGATGGATTAAGGGCATGAAGGAATTATAAACATTTTTCACCGTTAAGTCCTGGAGATATATCTTCTCCAGATTTAAAATTCCACGCTTAATGGACTAATAATCAATACAGGATTTGATATTACGATATGTACATGAAAAAATAGGGCTTTAGGATAGCATAACTAAAATGAATATTCAGTGAAGAGATTATGGATCTCTGATCATATGCTCAACTAGACGCCCAATCGGCATGTTGATACAATTATCCATTTCAAGCATGTAGTCAGCAAAAGGAAAAATTTTTTCCCTTATTTTCTTTCCCCATAGCATAGGACATACGTAATAGTCTATAGGTAGAGGAAGTACTGTTCGTGCCATTTTAAGAAAACCTCGTCCCAAACCATCATCTATCTACAAAAGATTATAATAGCATTGTTCCCTTAACTGCAAATTTGCTCCGATACCGACACCTACAAAGAACAGGTGCTCTTGTTGTCACGTGGATTTCCCCAGTGTTGCCACTGTCATTCACCGCTTCTCAAGTGAAGTAAACGTGCTGTGGTACGTATTTGAGAACATTGCACTGGACTGCAGACAAGTGCGAATACGCCTAATTACCTTTCTATTCACTGACTGACAGATCGAAGAGGATTAGGGTGGCAGCAGGTAGAGGTAGTTCTTGGAAAAAAAGTCTTTATGGCACCCACAATACTATGTTCGATCCCGAACTTCGATGTCGTGTTTTCAACATGAATGCACATTTTGAGGTCCCCTAAATCCAATGCTATTTTTAGAAACATGTATGTATCTGTGTCTGTGATTAGCATAGCTCAAGAACGAAATATAAATATAAATATCTCCTGGCGATATAACATAGAGATTGACGACGGCTTGATCTTACTTGTAAAGTCACTTGACGAGAAGAAATTTTCATTTTTAGTCATTTTCTTGAAAACTGCTCTAACGATTTTGTTTAAATTTTGTACACGTGGGGTTTATAATAATAGATAAAACTTTTATTTGAAACTTTTTTTCGTAAAAATTCTCTGAATTCTTAATTATACGCCAGCCACCCTTCGTAGAAGCTCTGGCTGAGGATGAGACAACTGGATACGCACTAAATGCAATATAGCATTTACGACTGGTATTCTATATAAGAATGTGAAGTGGGATAATTATATTGTCCATGTCTTTAGTGTAAAGAATGTAGGCTAATGTGAGTGCACTGAACCATATTTTTTGGGGAGTTGTGTATCCTTCAGGGATGCGACACGAAAGGTGGCAATGGCATTCTCTTCATTCCTACAACCACTTTACTTGAATAGAATTTAATTTTCTCTATTTTCTTGAAAACGGCTCTAACGATTTTGTTAAAATTATCTACATGAATTGCGTAATACGTATAATATATTTTTTTTATTATAAAGGCCTATTATAATATATTTTATGTTATTTTGGTACGCCGTAGCTTAGTGGTCGACGCGCTGCGCTACAAACCGGAAGTCGCGGGTTCGATCCCCGATGAGGTCGTTGGAGTTTTTCAATTGGCCTAATCCTTCTGGTGGCACTATGGCCCTGGGGTCGACTCAGCCTCTAACAGAAATGAGTACCAGGAGCAATCCTGGGGGTAAAGGCGGCCGGTGCGTAAGGCTGACAACCTTACCACCTTCATGTGCCGATGTCTAAAAATCTGGGAGCCTCAACCTCCTGGAACCCTCTGGGCCTCCATGGCCTGTAATAGGGAACACTTTATGTTATTTTAATTGTAATTATTGTTTAACATAACTATATCCGTCCTTGTAAAGTTTCATTTTACGAGGTAAAAATAAAGTGCTAGCTCGTTAGAGCCTGTAGAGATTATATCCCCAGATGTCACTGTCGTTCTCTTCCCTTTTGTACAAATTAGTAATTATCCATTTCATTCATTTTAACCACTACAAATAGTATTATTCCTTTTACTGCTGTAATCGTGATCTGTTATTCAACTAAATACAAACTAGCCTGGAACTACTCACTAATTTCTTGGGGTCAAGGGTCAAAATACTGTCCTGTGATATGAAGTTGTTTGTAAAACTCGCAATACTTCTGGATGTGTTTTGTTTGAAGTATTCCTCATATTATATCAATACATCTGGATATTTGCCGTCGCTGGCTACGAATCCGCAAGCCCGGGTTCAAACCCCGGTTCCTCCTAAGATTTTTCTGAGGTAGCGAGGTCTCAGCCTCGGTATTCAAATCTAGTGCTACTTGATTAGCACCTCCAGTCACAGAAACCATCATTAACAGTAGAGCATCTGCATGCTAACTATATGCCCCTGCCTATAGTCTGCCTACTAACTATATGTCTATGGTAGATGACTTAGCGGGTCGGATGATAGCCCTAGTCACTTCATGAATATAAGGTCACGGAGGTATTTGCACACTGCTGCAACCAAATAAAGTGTTACTACCCGCTCAAGAAATCCTTGTGATCTTATTTCCATTCGAATTAGTGTTTTCAGTTCACTCTAAGTTGAGTTAAGCAAGAGGCGGAGAAATGTCATATCATGTAAGTTTCGAACAACCTCCTTTTCTTGCTTTACATTCAATTAATCTATATAATTAGTTTTAACGTCGTTTGAGAAGACAGACTTCAACATATATAATTTATCCTAACCAGCTATATGAATTAATTGCGTAAGCATATTGGCCGTATACATGGAAATTTAAATTATTATGATAACGATAATATTAGTAATGTCAGTAAAGTTCTCACTGAAATGATCTTAACTCCATTGTATTAACAAAACACGTTTCTGTTTAAACCTGGCGTCCACCCTACAAATTCAACCTCATCTGATGATACTGTGTATGTTCGGGCCGCCCCATTCTACGCTGTCATTTCAACATTCTCTCCATAATTTATAATCATGGTATCAGTGGTAATAACTTTAGTTATTATATGGGCAAACCACATTTCATTACCTCGTCATTTACTAACCATCGCTAATCACTCGTAATATTAATGTTTCCATGAACTTTTTTGTGGACTAAAAACCAGAATCAGTGGTATTGAGTCAGAAAAGTTGGTTTACCCATTAATCAAACCAACTAATGGCAGCCAATAACGTATGGACAAATACTGCTCTCTATATTTTGTGAAACTGTGAACATACGCAATTACAGTTCAATTCTATCACTGTCTTACAATAAATACTATCAAATTAAATAATTTTAGTAGGTATATTCGAAGGTTTTACAGTATTATTAACATTGTGTTTATAAGTTTTTATATAGGCTACTATAAACTTAAAGGGGTACGCCGTAGCGTAGTGGTTGAGGCGCTGCACTACAAACAGGAAGGTCGCGGGTTCGATCCCAGATGAGGTCACTGGAGTTTTTCAATTGGCCTATTCCTTCTGGTGGCATTATGACCCTGGGGACGACTAAACCTCTAACAGGAGCAGTTCTTGGGGTAAAGGTGGCCGGCACGTAAGTCTGACAACCTTACCACCTTCACGTGCCGAATGTCTACAATCTAGGTGCCTCATTCTTCTGAAATCCTCGGGGTCTCCATGGCCTGCATAGGGAACACTTTACTTTACTTTTACTATAAACTTAAAATATAATTCATATAGCCCTTAAAATACCGACCTTGAAGAAATGAAAGAACTGAAGAATAACTTTTGTTATGGAGGTCTCAAAAGAGGCCCGCAGAATGATATTCCCTATATACCTTGTATATCTGGATATGACCAGATATACTCATCGGGATATCACCCGAGTTAGATCAACTTTTCCCTACCTTTCTGCAGCACAGTGAATGAGTTGGGGCAATTTCGCATCTGCGGGCCTCTTTTGAGACCTCCATAACCAAAGTTATTCTTCAGTTCTTCATTCTTTCAAGGTCAGTAGTCATGCGACTGCCCATTGCCACAAAATGACCCTGCGAAATGAAGGAAGATATGTAATTTTGGCCAGATAATAATAATTTTTGGCGATCTTTCACTAGCCATGAATTTGACACAAGCTTACTATACGAAAGAGTCCGCCGGCGTGGTCTTGTGGTTAGCATCGCTGACTACAGATCCGTCGGTCCGGGTTCGATTCCCGGTACCTCCTCGGATTTTTCTGAGGTAGGGAGGTCTGGTAGGGGTGCACTCAGCCTCGTGATTCCAAATTGAGGAGCTACTTGATAGAGAAGTAGCGGCTCCGGTCAAGAAAACCACCATTAACGGCCGTGGGTGTCGTCATGCTGACCACATGCCCCCCAATCCTGCCATCTGCCTACGGGAGATGACGCAGCGGTCGGGTGGTAGGCCAAGTCCCTCCAGGGATGTAGCGCCACGGAGTTTAGTTTTTTACTATACGAAAGAAGGTATGTATGCTATAGGTTTAGAACCCTTAAAAAATCACGCCTGTAGAAAGGTTTGAATTCATAATCCTTCGGAAGTTACCCGTTCGTTCACCTATCCTCTTGAAGAAAGCGAGTCGTTCTTTGTAACAATAACTTTACACAAATATAAGATAAAATGCAGAATAGGCTATGATAAAACTACAAATTTAAATAATGCTGCAATTTTAATATCGGGAAATGTTTTCTTCTGTTTTATTCCGACTGCAAGTTCTAATTTATGCGTTTTCTTTAAGCAGGTCAACAGCTGTTGTGATACGATATGACCTATATGAATATTTAACAAATGTAAGGATTTATTTTGGAAGTGTTTGTCTAGACTAACATAATCACGTAGAAACTGCATAATTATCTCTTATTCACTGAAGGAATGAGAATTATGACAGTTTTCATTTAGGTCAGTAAGTTTTTAGATTTTAGTTCAGGTTTTATCTGTCTGAGTCATTCCCAAGTGGGAGCTTATATAAATTAGGTGATATGCAATAATACCATAGCGGATAGGCTATTTACATTTTTAAAATGTTTGGGATTTTTCAGTTGGTCAAATCCTTTTGGTGGCTCAGAAATGGGTAATCGTCATTAAAAATACATGTTTTGAGCTTAATATGGACACGGCATAAAATTAATTTGTATTCGACAGATGTGTTGTTAAATATGTCTTAAGAATTTAACTTCACTGCTGCTAGAAAATATAGCTTTTTTTGCTGTTTTTATGGACTAACAATTTAGTTTACAATTGCGAGGTATGAAACGAACGGCAGAGAATATCATATGTGAGTCTTATATCAGATTTTTAATTTCTTTACCTTTACCAAAGGTAGCCTACTGTAGGCAAGGTACAACCCTGAAGTTCGGTATCGAGTTTTCAGCATAAATACATGTTTTGAAGTTCCCTGAATCTAAACATAGACCTAAAATATTCAGAAACAGGCATGTTTGTGTGTGTCTATAGGCCTATGTTTGCCCCACACTTTCTGTTTTTGAACATCATAGCTCGGGAACGAGATATCGTGGAAAAACAAAATGTTATAATTGGGTTTACTATTTTCTGCACACACACGCTATGCGGCCATTTACTGTTTGTCAAAATGAGAGATAAGAAAAAAAAAAAAAAAAAAAAGAAGAAAAAAAAAAACTTACTTACGGTAGAGAAAGTCATGTGAGTGTTTCATTTTCATATTAAATTAACATTGTGTGTTTTACTGAGCAGGCATAATAAAATTTTTATACCGTCTTTAGTAAACTTTTCGTTATTACCTTACTTTTTATTACTTTTTCTAGATTAATTAAGGACATAGGGCTGTTTTCTTCTGAAAGATAGTGACCCTTCCACCAATAGGTTGCCATGTAACAACAGCCATCATTCATAAGGCAGCCGTTCAAATCATTAGGGACGTGGTGTAGCTATATATGTCTGGTGCGTGTAAGTGGGGAATTGTTGTACAAGGTGTTATCAGGACTTCGTGCGCTCACCACCAGGTTCATTTACACCACGAGTGAGATGGCCGCTTAATGTACATTGGCATATAGGCAACGATGCATAAAAAATTAAAACCAGCTGGGGCCAAGCCAAGATCATTGTTAACATTTTAAGATTACTACTACCAACTGTTTCGAGAAGGGAAAGATTAGTTATACAAGAATTAACCTTTTCTGAAAACTAAATGAGCACGTAGAATAGATGGAAGATTACAAAATAAGAAAAAAAAAGTCTTGTTTTACTCGGAGGAAACAAATTGAAGTTATTACTTTCTACCGGTAACTGCCCTCAAGCTTTTGTCCGAATACTTCACTACATACAGGTAGGCCAAGTAATGAGATTTAGAACGATATCATAGATGATAAATAATTTAAAATTTATTCGTATGGAATAAAAGAACTACCAAATTTACCCTATTACACATTTTAGCCTTTCGTTATGGTTCCAAAAGTTACATTACTTTTTTTATGGTCCAGTTTTCTGATTTGTGTTAATATTCTAGTTTTGGAAGCTCTCAAGAGTTAATTAAATTAATTCCATTACAGACTCTTTCTTTTGCCCTACTCCATTTTTATTCTCTCTCTCCTACATAGGTAACATAAGTATAAAAGTGTCTTATTACAAGCATTAATATACGTTTTGAAGATCTCTGAGGACAAAAATATTATTTTCAGAAAATGTATGTGTTTTCGTTTATATGTATTTGAATCACATAGCTTGAAAACGAGCAATTGTATAAACAAAAATTTTAGGGTTTTGGTTTTTGAGACAAATGGATAATATTGAATACTCTGCCTGTGATCGCACAGTCAAAATTAATTAAATTTCTTCATTGATTACATTATTATCATACATTATAACGGTCATTCACAAAACTAGCTTCTTGAGCAGTTTTCAGTTTTTTTTAGAGGTAATACAATCTGATGTATCCCATAGGCCTATTTATCGCCCATAGGCCTATTTATCGCAATACCCGTTATACACTATAATTATACGAGACATTTAGTTGATATGTATACACATTCGAAGTGAACAATGAAACTTTGAGTATTTCATTTTCAAAAACTGTCTTCTGTGCTTCACTTTATATCGAGAAATCAATATTTACGTTAGAATGTATATCAATAGCAATGACTAATCCACTGGGTTTATGTAACTTCAGCATGATCATAATATGTAAAATCTCTTTGTTTTCAAATGTTATACCGTACTTCTTAAATTTTTTTTGTCATAAAGCTTACTTGTTACATTCACAAGTTGGCAGTAAACAATGAAAGTGATTCCTACACTTTTTCAAAGGTCAGCAGTGTTACATTTGTAACTCAACGCCTCAACTTATCATCCGGAGAATAAATAAAGTTAATTGCGGTTAGGACATAAGTAGAAGGTTATCGTACTCTGAGTGAGAAGAGCAATTACGTTAATCTTGCATTTTCGGTGTCAAAAGTGCATTTATAACCCTGGTTTACATTTAAGCAAGAATATTTATATCGTCCACTCAACACCCTGGACCAGAAACTTTATATATCAAGAAGTCACTCCCACTTTACATCTAACAACTAGCTTGCATATGCGTCACTGTTTTTATCAATACCATCTTACATCTGAAATATGTTAAGGTAATGTAGTCACATTTCGGAGAAGTTTATGTTTATACCTACCGAATGATGAGATTAAAATTCAATACTACTGTCCTAAAAAAAGTTAATGCTTTATAATATTTCAAAGACCCTTATTTTAGTCCTTTGTTCTAAACTTATCTAAACCGCTAATGATGGATTATTAGTTTCTTCAAAAAAGTTTAAACCCTTTGTACAACCAATCTTATTGAAACATATTTAACTTTTCTTGGTGGCAATTGGAGAATGGAATCTTATAAAGTTTTCCTTAAAATAACATAATATAAATCAGCTAGCGTCATGTATCTGGCACAAAACGAAATGTGTGGACAATCCAGCAATCACCTTTCACGAATGACTAGACCTACAGTAGTTAAAGCGTCATTGAAAGAACCGGTAGATAAAATCCCTTATCAAGTACAGACGTTACACAATGTAAGCTTATCTTTTAATATAAAATTTTTCACCCTATACAAAATGTGAAATTAAATTGATCGTTGTGTTTACCAATATATAAGGATATTGTAATTTGTAATCGAAATTGTGTTTTCTATATTGCGTATTTAAAAGTAGGCTATGTATTAATACGGTTTCATTCAGTTGCCCTGAAGAAGATAAAACTCAATCAGTGTAGAACATGTTGCGCAAACGTTCTGACATAGGCCTATACGTATTATTATTTGTATTGTTGAGGTTTGTAGGTTGATGAAAGAACCCGGAATTTACTTTTTAAAAATTAGTATACAACTTCCAGGCATAAATAGATAGGCCTAATATTATTCTTCTTACAATATAACACTATTAACTAAATAAATAAGTGTTCAGGCAATCCATTTAGATTAGCCGAGGTCAAGAAAATAAATAATACAATACAGTGCAAAGTAAATAAATTTGATATAATATACGAATGGGGACCATTTTAAAGTGCAGATTTTTTAAAAACACTACATAATACAAATTTATGATACTTTCCTTATTTGCCTTCAGATTTGATCAAGAAAATATTGTGTGCCTAATCTATATTTTAATCTTAATATTTTCTTTACTATTTATCGTTATTATTACTTAATAATAATAATAATAATAATAATAATAAAATTTTATTGTCATTAAGCAAATTGCAATAGACAAAGTCAAAATCTTAAAATAACTAATATACACAATCTATCATAACAATAAAATCAAAACATGATAAACCTATTAAGACAAGAATATAATAATATAAAAATATTTATGCACACTTTAACTGCATATAGGTCATATTGTGCGTTTAGGATCATTGGGTTTACCATTAAGCTCCTGTAATAAATTTGTCGAATGTATATCGTATTATCGCTGTGTGATATCTTCTTGCCAGGTAGGCTTATTCATGTTAAATAATGATCGCTATCTAAATCGTTAGAGCCGTTTACCCGCAACGGACAGTCAGACAGAAGAATAGACGTCATTCAGAAAAAAAAGACTAGGCGTCGTAAAATTTGGTTTTTCGGTGTTATCTAGATCTTCTATTTTTGTTACGAGTACTAACTTTCTCTATACTACGTATCTCCTAGTTTTCCCTAGTAATTTTCACAGAAAAAAAGGAAAACGAATAATATAGCCTTTTATTAATCATGGATAGAAGTGTTGATATTTACATTTCTGTTAGGCTAAAATCATTAGAGCCGTTTACTAGCAATGGACCTCTACAGCCAGGCAGAAAAACAGACACCATTTTGGCTTAGGCCTAGGCATCGTGAAACTTGTTTTTCCGATGTTATCTAGACCTTGATTTTTGTCACGAGCACTGAATTTTCTCTGAAAGCCTGCTACATATAAGAGAGAAATTTAAAAAAAAAAAATATATATATATATATATATATATATATATATATATATATATATATGTAGGCTATACAAATTATAAACGACATATCTTAACCATCAGACTCTGAAAGCAGAATGAAAAAAGAATAGACAAAGAACAACAGTGACACCGGTTATTGAAAAAATGTCTCAAGTCTTTTGAGTGCTAATTCCTCTGTGCATTGCTATTAGACAAGCTATGTGTGGGTTTAACCCTCATATCATGGCAGTATCCTTAATGGAATCGCATACTTTTTGTTACGCCTAGAAATATGGATGAAGAACACAAGGAGAAAATTAGAAAATTAGTTTTACATTGTTGTTTGTATGAGGGCAACTGTCGTTACGGAGACAGGAAATGGCCTCATCCACAGTGTTCGTAAAAAGATGAGAATGCTACGAAAAGGTGTTTTATAACTTAGCAGCTTTGTGCCTTAAGAACCTATTATAGTACTGTAAACCCGTAGCTACTGCACAGACTGTTACAAGGTTCAACCTAGCAAGCGACAGATTAAGATTTAAATTCTGACATGCTAGGAAAATCATTTTATGTCTGAACGCAATGTGGATAACTGATAACACTGTAATATGTTGTTAGTGTTTCATCGCATCTGCTCTTAGTGTAGTAGAAGTAGAGATTTTTCTACGTTATTATACCATAGTCAAGTGGCGTAACTAAACGGGCCCGCGGATTGAAGAGGCCCGAAAATATGTTTTCAGACGAATTAATAGGACAGAATACGTCAAGGTTATTAATATATTCATAATAATGTGATTTTTAATAAGAAGAAAAAGAAAAAGCAACTAATAAAACACAAATTAGATTGAACGGAGAGTTATTGGATGAAACTGAAGAATTTCAATATTTAGGCAGCAAAATAACATCTGATGGAAGAAGTAAAAAGGAAATAGAATATATCAAGCAAAACTTGGCCTTCAGTAAGAAAAATAAATTATTCACATCCAATAATATTAGTTTAGAAATTAAGAAGAATTTGATGAAAACATATGTAGCCTATGGAGCATAATGTTGTATGGATGTGAAACTTGGTTAATCCTGAAATCAGAAAGAAGAAGAATAGAAGCATTTGAAACATGGTGCTACAGGAAAATGTTGAAAATTAGCTGGATCGATAAAATTACAGGGTTTGTCCGAAAAGTAATGTCAGTGAGTCAACGAGGAAGTTTATGAGAGAGCAAAAGGAGAGAAAGAAATTTGGAACCAAATAAGAAAAAGAAGAATAAAATTCATAGAGCACCAAAGTCTTTTGAAAATTATTATCGAAGGCACAATTGAAGGTAAGAATAGCAAAGCGGGAGAACATGGAACAGATTAAGGAGGACATGAACTGTAAACAGGGGCGGATCCACGGGGGGAGAAATGGGGGAAATTCCCCCCCCCAAAAAATTTGTAACATTAAGCACAAATTATTGAAAATTTATTAGAACATAACCCAAATACTTAAATTAAAGCAACGACATACCTTTGTAAGAAAATGCTGAAATTTTCATTTTGTTTTCAATTGTGCACTGGATATAATTAATTTTTATGAGTAAAAACTTCCCTCTCTACTTTAGTTCCCCCCCCCCAAAATGTCTCTCTGGATGCGCCACTGACTGTAAAACATATGAAGAATTAAAAAGGAAGGCAGAAAGAAAGTCAGAATGGAGAATCGCTGCAAACCAATCCAAGGATTAAAGAATAAAGAAGAAGAATTTTAATATTTTGTTGCTATTATTATTATTATTTTTATTATTATTATTATTATTATTATATTTATGTTGCGAGCTGGCAGTTGATGAAAGAATTTAAAATCCAGAAGAAAGGTTCTTTATATTTAGGCCTATATTTAACGGTTGCCTGAATATATTAAGCCAGCAGCTTGGAGCAGGCTGCGGAAGTATGAATGACATCGCAGTGAAATTTTCACTACCCCAACCATCACAGTTCATCAATTAGAAGAGAGGGAAATTGTGGAGAAAACAAACAAACTTTATAAATATTATTCAGCCGATATAACTCCTATTCTTTCTGAACAAATTATACATTTTCGGTTTATAACGATGGACAAAATTAATGACTTTTCAACTGTAAAAGAACTGACCGAACTTTTGACTATTGAAAACTTCGCCACTGTCAAATAATTCTAGTAGAAAAATATGTTTTGTCTGAAATATTTAAATTACTCCTTTTCCGAAAACTATCATGTGTTTGAGATTTGTTATTTTTTTCATTAGGCTATAGAGAAGGAAGTAACGAACAGAGCAAATTAATCCGTTGTACTGTGGTTTTTTCATGTAAATCGTCTTCGAATAAATAGACTGACAAGTTATTATGAAGAGTTCCAGTGTGCTAATACATTTTTTTCATGACCCACTCTTAAAAACCGGAAAGGAATTAAATATTCCTTATTATTTTCACTATCAACATAAATAGAATTTTATATCATTCAAGGAATACTTTCGAGACAATGTCATTCGAAAGTGATTATATTTATAATGTTAAATTAAAAAAAGAAGTAAACTAACACTTCTTTATTTTCTTGCAAAATATTTTGCAAATTATTTAATAGAAAGTTCTTCTTATTTAATAATAATAATAATAATAATAGTCTGTCTAATATTAATGATTATTCTTATTTGTTTAATTTACAACTACTACTACTACTAATATTAATAATAACAACAACAACAACCGGTGTAACCAAAAATCATAAACTATGTTGTTTTCTGATGCCTTTGTTTGTCTGTCGATGGTCTCTTAGAGTTTCTTCGGCTCCTTTCTACCACGCATACATCCATCTCTACACTGATTTCATGGTTTCACTGTCATGGTATCATAATTGCAATCTATTCAGATGCCATATTACTATATTAGCCTGCCATATCCTAATAATACGACCTCGGATTATCTGTGACAGAATCGGACCCATTCAGCAGGTGAAACCTCAGAGATTTGATTTCATGCGACAACTACCAACCAGTTGGAGGTACAACATGGAAAATGAACTGTTCTGTTTGTTTTACGACTATCCATTGCGCTGACTATACAATGCTGCAAGTTTATCTGACGTTACTGGTCACAACAGCATCCACCGAGTAATCATTCAGCAAAATGAAAACTTACAAAAACATATCTGCGCAATACCATGTCCCAGTTGAGGCTTGGTTCATCCACCTGTACATCTGTCACCATACCCTTAATCTATCCATTCACATAATCTCTATCCATTCGTCCATCCAAATAACCCATCTATAGTCAGCGCGGAAATGTTTTAGACAGTGAGATGAGTAAGTATTTTTCGCTTTAGAACCGGCCCTAAAATTTAAAAAAATTAAAAGTATGTGAGATTGAGACAGAATACTTGTTTACTTTATGGCCGGTCTAGTGCAGATAATATCCACCCATCCCACTGTTGAAAACATTTTCGCCTCGAATATATGGTAATCCAACCATCCATCCATTCGTCATTCATCTAGTTTGTAACCTGTTTATCCAATATCTTTCTATTATGGTATACTTTTTCAATTTATAATTACAGTATATAGGCTTTTCTACTTGCAAGGCTGTCTAGCTTTCCTATCTCCATCTGATCATTCGATTGTGCACGTTTGTAGGATATTGGGCCTTTTTTTTTTTTTTTTTAAGAATGTTGAATTATGCAAGTTCCATGATAGAAACACAATTATAGACAAAATAATATATTTGGATAGATAGGAAAAATGAAATTATAAACTTACATAGACTACAAGTAGGGCACTAAATTGGTATTTCGAAATAACTATGTATATTGTTTTCACGGAGGTCAAGATGGAGATGAACAGCCAATTTAACACTGAAACTGTGGTTTTTTGCCGGGACGTCAAGAGAAGGTTGATTGATGAGTGTGAAGCTACGACCATAAGATGACCGGTGATAAGAAGACAAAGGCAGCCCAAGATAAATCTGTCCTAAAACCATTATGTCCACCAGATAATTATGCCTTTTGCTACAATCTCAGACATGTACTTCTTAAAACTTCGTATGCTACCTTTGCCAAAACGAATACAACTTCTGTGTTAATTGAAAAATTTTCTGGAATCAGGTAGTAGCTCACAGGGAGGAAAAAAAAATAATATAAAAGTAAGACTACGGTATATGCAAGGTTCCTGCACAAAATTTTGCTAAAGTTTGGAAGAAAAAGATCGAATTCGCGCTACTACTGTTGAGAAACTTCGCCAACTCCCTCAATAAAATATATCTTTATACAATAACTATTTTTTCAGCAGTTACATTCCTAATATCTTTTGTCATTTTTCTCAATTCATTTTTTTCTAATCTCATGTGGTTCAATTATTCGTTTCTTTCTAATCTCTTGTGGTTCCATTATTCTTTTTTTCTAATCTCATGTGATTCAATTATTCGTTTTTATCTCTTAACTTATACTAAAATTCCATGAGAGGACAGGGCCTACCACCCTACTTTGCCATCATCTATCTCCCGTTATCAGCTAATTGGGACATGGGTTCAGCATACCAACTCCCTTGATTATGTTCTTGCTTATTTTCTTCTCTTATCCAATATAATCCGTTTACAAATTGCAGGCCATACAATTCCAAGGACATTTCTGTACAGATTAATTGTATGACGATAAAGCTTAGGCTATACAAATTGAAACCACATAACGAACAGAAAAGCGAGGGAAGCAATGGTGCTGGAATTAAATTGCTCCGACCTTTTCATTGTCATTATAAGCAGATGATGCTGTCACCTCGTGAACTAAGAACACCGTAATTTTTTGTGAAATAACTTGATTGCAGTCACTTGAAAAAGAGCAGGCGATGCATGAATAGCGAACTTAGTTTCGTCTATTTTCAGTAATATTGCACACTTTCTTAACTACATTTATTAACTACCATCTGTATAGTGTATTAGTTGAAATAGGCCAACTAACGTGCAATTGAGCAGTGTTTTAAGAAGGGCCAAACTCAGTCTCGCATACTTTCTTAACTATAGGCCTACACAAGTGTACGGAACAGTGTCGTAAGATTAATCTAACACACCTTCGCCTATTTTGAAGTCTCCACGAATAATATTGCCTATTTTCTAAACTGTAGGCTAACATATAAACCTAAGAATTCATTTAGATTTAGGTTTAGAGCATCAGACAACATTTTTCTGACAGTCATTAAAGAGACTAATGTTATATTTACTCTTTACGTATCCACATTCAGGTAGAAATTAGACTTTGCGCATTTAGGCTTCAAGTTCAGAAGCAGGTGCAGTTGGCTGCGTCTCTTTTACAAGTTTTCAAACTCGTTAGCGATTACGTATTTGCAAGGAAATATATTTTAGCTACACCTGCATAATCAGAAAGAGAAGTATTACATTTTGTCAACTTTATTGTCAATTACATGTTCACTTAATGTTTCTACTTCTATGTTTAGTTTTTGAATGGTTTCATAAAAATTCACATTGTAATAAACTAATAAATATATTCTCTCCGACTATTTTGTTTTAAGTACACGTTTGGCTCATAATAATTGCCTTAATTAAATGCTCTTGTATGCACAGCCAGTTATTTTGCACTGTAAAATTAATAGTCCTGTCAACGTAATAATCAATCTACTTGTTTAACTGTCTCGTTTCAGACGAATCGAAGACCACGGAAATAAATTATCGATTTTAAAAGCAAACGTTAAAAGTTTCGATAAAAAATTGAAAATTGAATCTAACTTGCATAATTATGTAGTCATCGAGATAGTAACATGTGAAAACAGTAACTAAACGATTGCCCTCATTAAATGCGTTACATATGATATAAGTTGTGTCTGACCAGGAAAATGGTAAACGTGACTTAGGCCTACTAAGTTAAAAATAATACTATATAAAACTGTATTTATAAATTGTTTCGAAATATTCGTGAAAAACACGGATAATTATTTTTTCAATGGAACGAAGCAATTCGGAAATTAAATGCATTGGAATTGCTCCATTTGTATCCACACAAACAGAATATGATCTTGTCATTGCGTACTATAAGGATGAATATCACTTTTTTTTTAAATCCAGAACACCGGCGACGACTAGATACCTAAGAGCCAGTACATACCTGTTAAATAATCATAAGAAACAAATTCCAACGAGGAGTCTACTTTCAAATTAAACAGTGTTATAGAATTATGTAAATTTTGCAGTAAACGTAGCGTCAGATCTGTTGTAAATATCCATCTTTAGCCATAAAAGGTTATATGTCAATGCTGAAAAGTCATTCGAGCCTGTATTCAGTGGATGAGCTTAGAGTTAATTAATTTATCACTGATATTATTATTTTATCAGAATTTCATTATTCGACTAGTTATTCGTTTATTGTAGTACTAGGCCTAAGCTTTGTAATGAAAAGCAGCCCCAAATAAATTAATCCAATCTTTCAAAATAAAATATGGAAAATATTTGGAATTGTGCACTGGTTTTAGATATTATCACCTCTCTTTCTCTTCCTCTCTTTTAGATGTTTTACGCATTCCAGTACTAACACACAAAGGTCTTAAAACATATATCTAATTAATATACAGTAGGCCTATGTCAATAAATAGACTGAACAGACAACCTACTGTATTTTCCGCGTTTGAACGCTATGCCCTTTTAATCGATATAAATGGTTAAACGCCTACATTTTTTTATTCAGTTTTATTTATACTCTTTGAACATCGAGGTTTTATCATGAGTTCAGGTTCTATATGAATACCAGAGGCCGTGCAACTATCGATGTGCAACTGTCTTCTATTGTTTATGAGATTATGGGGTATTTTTCATTTTAACAATGCAATGGTGATTGAACCCGGGACCTCCCGAATGCCAGTTTCGACCACCTCGCTCGATGTAGCCTATATTTAGATTTTTTTTTCAATTACTGGCTTCAAACTCGTTTTGTGACGCGTCTTTTGCACGTAGTATCAAAAGTTAATCGGCAAAAGACACCTGGAGGTTATAGTCTATAGCACGTGAATTAACAAATAAGCCTACCAACATTATGGATACTTGAATATCAAGATTTTTTTCAACAACTTCAAAACTCGCTTGAAAGGTTAGAGGAGCAAAAATCATGTTCTTTTGTAATTCAACATCATTATTCCAATTACAAATTAGTTTGGCATTGCTGGCAAATTGTGACATCCACAGACTGAACTAGTCTTATAATTTTGCTGTTCTGCAATCAACAAATTCTCAAAAAGAGCTAAATTATCAACCTAGAAAATAAGAAAACGAAGTGAGTAGTTGACTGTAAGCGTATTTCCTTCACTTTAACAGCATCAACAAAAGTTAAGCCCACCTTTTAGGAGATACGTTAGTCTACTACTGTAATCATTCTTTAATATAACTTATTCATTCATTTTAACTTAGTTTAAATTTTGCTGCACGACCAAGCATTCAATTGCTTACGTAGGTCTGAAAGTTCTGCAATGTCGAAAATATTATAAAATTGTCTTGTTACAGCTGAAAGCCAAGCAAAAAAATTAACATTTACCGGTACTCTTCTCATTCATATTAATATTTCCTTTATGGTGCCCAAATTAGTTTAAATAATTTTAATATTAATAATAATAATAACTGAAAACATAAAATTATAATTTTTGTAACCCCTTTTTTTAGTCATAAGATTGATTGTGCAACAGTAAGCATGTGGTTAAATTCAAGCTAAGACTATGGCACCTGAAATCGATCCCTACCATTTATTGCTGCCTTTGCACAACCGTTTAATATTGATTAGATCAATTTTCTGTAATTCCTTGTGTGGTGATAAAATGGAATAGTTAAGAATATAGAACGCAACAGAACAAGCTCCGTTTAAAGAACATGGAACAAATAAATAAAGCACTTGTCAAATTTAACGGAGGCAATACAAGTAGCATTATCTCCCCTTAAAGGGAAATTTTCCCCTTATTTCTTTATGGAGTGTGTAACATTAATTTCTTTACCAGCGAAGAAATTAAAGCAAGCCATAAAGATTGGCTTCTTTTACGTGATTTAAAAGTCCTATCTTGGGCACCGCTCGTCAGATGTTCTTTAATGTGCTCCTAGAGTGCGGATCAGAATAAGAATGCTAAAGAAAATGCAGCCATTTTAAGTTATGATCAAATAAACAACAACGTGACCTCCATTGAGTTAATTGTCCACCATTTCTAGTGAGTGTCTACACTAGCGGCTCGGTGTGGCGACGATCGCAATTAGCGTCTAGCCTACCAGGGATTAGGCGGCTTGTTATTGCATTAATTTCTTTCTTATGTTGTAGATTAACAAGCTCACGATGTTTTAATTGCCATTCATTTTATGTGGTGAACTATACTCTGCTTTAAATGCAGAAATAATAGTTAATTACCTGTATTTTATAGACTGTTGGTATATATTTCATAAATGATATCAAATTCCATATTCAGTACTGTATCCATGAGCTTTCAACGTGTTCCACACAGCGCCTAATTAAAAGATGCTGTATGGCATAATATTAAGGGAATTATGCAGGTCTTATTTCAATTTATCTAAAAATTGAACAAGTTGAAGTAATAAAATAACTGGGATTTACACAGCTTTGTCATCTAAAATTCTAATATGTCTTCTTAGTTACAATTTGAAAATAATGATTGAAAGAAGTCTTAAATTGTAATCCTAATGCGCCATTATTTTTATTTAATTTTTGTTTCTTTAATAATATCTCAATTGTTTAGTTATTCATTTCTTTAGCGTTTTAGATTGTGCCTATATGACAGCAATACGAAGCTTCTTCTGCACTCCTAATGCCACTATAACCCCTTTGAGAACAATGTTACGTTAAAGCAGTGGTACAGTATTAGAGCTATTATTTTAAGATTTGTACCATTCCCTGTCATAGGCTGTGTACTGATGCTGCCAACCTGCCATATATGATTGTTTCTAAATTCTCCTTTAGAAGTATAACCAATAAAAATTGACAGTCATAACATTTCGGTATAAAATAACTTAAGAAATTAATTCAAGTTAGTACTCCTAAAACAAATTCTTCATTGTTATCCATATAAATTACTGGTCTGTGTGCCCATTATTATGATTATTATTACTATTATTATTATTATTATTATTACTATTATGATTTTTATTATTAATAATAACCGTTAATGCAATATGATTATCATTACTATCAAGAATAGTGACAATTCAATTGGAATGTAGAATATATTTTTATATTGTTATGAAATAAATTCACGCATTCCTTCGTGGCCTTATCCATAAATTAGCATTTATAATACTTCCTGAAATTGTTCATTATTTTATTCTTTCAAATAGAATATATTCGAAGTGAAATTAAATTCTAAACTATTGCGTTATTAGAAATCTGCAAGTTAATGGTCTGTAACATGTCAATTAGTTTCAAAAGGTTAGGATAAAAAATCAGATAGTATGTCAAAGCCTATCACCGTTCGTCGCTCTCCTGAAGATTTATAACTGTAGGTGGGATTTTTAGATGTATAGTAGTTCTGGAGTTCTGATTAAAATAAGGGGTGCCGGGCGTAGTACTCAGGGGTAGTTATAAGCTAGAGAACTCTTATCTAGGGAAGTGGCTAGAGAAAATCGAGATAACAGTCAAAGGGCGGTGTCAGGAATAATGGTAACTAAAAGTTGAGTCGTCTTTTCAAATTAATATATATTTTCCAAAGTTTAGTATTTGCTGAAATGCTGAATTAATCGATTTAGTTCTATTAGATGATGTAAGTCCTGATATTTAGTAGTATTTAGTACGTCGTTAAAGTTCGTAAGTAACACTTTGTAACTTGCTAAATTGTAATAGTAATTACTTCCTTTGTACGCGCCGTTGAATACTTCTATTTCCTTTCACATTTACTCTCTCGTAGTTTCTATTTGTATCGCGCGGATAATAATATTCAATCTTACGTTCACAATTAAGGTTTCGTAATAATAAAACCAATGTCTTTACCAAATAATATAAATTACGCGCTTCGACGCTGCTAATAACTTCTATTTCTATCGCGCGGATTATAACGTTTAAATATCAATATGTTGCAAAGTTACTTGAGTTTAATAATGTTTAACGTGGTCTTTTGTCTGAAGTGTGTCTTGAAGTTCTTTCGTCTAAGCTGTCGTGTGATCAATAGATGACGAGATGTCCGTGCTTTCTGCTAATATCTTTGTAAGGGGTAGTGGGGGTAAGTAGTTCCAATTGGTTGTGTCCGTGTCTAAGTCTGCTCTGATTGGGGTAAGGTAGTTTCTTCTGCTATCCGATTTGAAATATATTCCGTTTTTCGTCGTTGAAACAGGCAAGTTGCATCGGTCATTAATTACTTGAGCTGTCAAAATTGGCTAGGCGCCAGCCGGACGGCTCAAGAGGAAGTAGGCGTTACTAGGTTTATGTTTTTATCAATAACTCTGATAACTGAAAGTTATCATAGTTCTGGTTATTTAATCCTGATGGGCTATTTTACGGGGCTTCCAATGGTATTAATTTGTAGTGGGTGTGATAAAAATGAAGAGAGTTATTAAGGTTTTTATATTAAAATGATGGAACGGGTTAATAAAAAGTTATGTGTAATATATCAAACTGTAGGGGCTGTTATTGGCTGTTGATGGGTGTAATTGGTTTCCTTGTCGCTTTTTCCTTAATGGAGTAATTAATGTTTGAAGTTAGGTGTTATATGGGGAATGAATGTTTGAAGTTAGGTGTTATGTGTGGAAGTATAAACAGTAGGGTGCGTATTGTCAATCGTACAGGGGCTATATATGAGATTGTCGTCTGTGTTGAGTACAAAGTACGGTTACAAGATGTCCGCATAATGATTAAAAAACTCACACGATGTAGAGATGTCGACGTCAATACAAGCGGGATTTTATGATCATTATAATACCCAATCTGGAATTTGAAGAGTGGCGGTGTTTTGAAATATGGAAATTTAATTTTTCGATTCCCTAAAATACTTTTCCATGGCTAAAAGAATTTCGTGGGATTTTATCTATTGTGGTTTACTTTGATATTAGCTTTTCGATCAATTGTCTTTGTTTTCAATATCTGTTCTTGAAAAATTTAGATCCTTACATCATCTATACTTTTGATTAATTCTGCCGTAATTACACATACACAAATAAATTCATAATCAATAAAATACACTTTTAACATAATTTTACCTTGAATTGGTCACTTTTCTTCTTGGTCGTAGTACACATTTTGCTGAGTTCATAGTCCATTTGATTAACTAGTAAAACAAAATCATAATTATACCTTATACACAAATAAAATTATAAAATACACTCGAATTTCTTGATATTAATATTAATTTCAATAGCTTCTTGCATAACGCTGATTTTTGATGCTAATCCATATATTGTTGATGTCAAACGTTGGAGTACGCTAATCTTCCTCATTGGTCTACTTAATACACTGATATTATATTCAGATTACACATGTTTTCTTCCTACTCCTTTTTATCTATTTACCTCATTAATAATCATTTCTTAATGTTCCTTTTTATTCTTTCAATATTCTTTTACCTTGTTTCCATTATTCTAACTTCATCAATCATCTTTTATGTCTTACCTTCACAATTTCTTTATTAATCTCAATACTCATTATCATTCTTTTCTTTCATATTACTTTTAATACTCGTTATCATATTTCCTCATTTATTCTCATATTTCTCACTTCATAACTATCATTACTTCATATTTTCCTAGTAGACATATATTGTACCATCTTAATTATTCACTCATTTTGCTTATCATACATTTATTTCTTACCTTTTGTTATATTCCTCATTGTTTTACCTTCAAGATTCTTATTTGTTAACACACATATTTCTCAACAACTATTTCACTTTCAAATTCTTACTTAACTCTGATCATTCTTTTACTTCACTTTTGCTATACAATTCTACTTAATTAGTGTAGGGAGAGGGTTATTTCCTGTCCATATTGTTTATGTAAAATAATTTTTCTTTTTGAAAAATTAACAAAATTTAATTATTCTTACTCTGTGTACTACTCCAATAAAATTCAAATATGTCGAAATTTCAATGTTTACTTATTTACTACTTCAAATAATAGTGTGATTACCTTTGTCAAATGAATGTTTTAACTCTTCAGTTGAATAAATAAAGGGAGTGGCCTATCTTAAAATTACATATATACAAAGGTTCACTAACAATGGCAATAAGCTTATTTGTTGCACTTACATCTGTAGTGGAATGGCTGTTGTGATGTCTCACTCTATTTTATAGAATAAGAATCATTTCATCATAGTCTTTGCAACAACCACGGGGAGGCTAATTACACTCTACCTTGTAAGTATCACATTCGTTATATATAACGTCAGGTAAAACATTAATTTGAGAAGTATGAATCACTCTAATCATTTTACAATGTCAGTCTGATAAAACGTTTTCCTGAGTCCTGGTCGATAATCCTTTTTACTTCTCCTTCTGCTTTAAACTTTCTTAGGCATTTCTGTTTGGGGTTCATGACATAATATAGTTCTAACAGGTGATTGTTGTAGGTTACAAGAATTTCTTCTCAACAGTTTGTATTGGGGTCGTTGCCTGGTATTATACATGTGAAGTTCAATGTTTACTACCAGTTTACAGCACAGCGGGGTGTTTCCGGCCAAGGGTCGGTCGTACAATGAGTTGTAACTTGCTAAGGGGAAACTTGAGTTGAATGGGATTTTGTTCTCTTTGAATAAACTTTCTAAATTCTTACAATATCTGTTGCGTTGTATTGGGTTCCAAGGAGCATGTTGGTTAAAATAAAATTGGGGAAATTTTCTGAAATATTCACTGAATTAATAGGGGTGACATTCTACACATATATATATTATTTACATCTTAACTAAGGGGTGTGGTTATGTCATCACTATTAACAAAATGTTAATTTAATTTGATAAACTTCTTAAGTCATAAGTGTCCAAAAGAATTTCAATTTCCATGAATATTATTACTGTGGTCAAATATTTAATTAATATTCCAAACAAAATTTCAATTTATTTATTATCTAAAAGGAAAAATAACACTACTAACAATTAAATTGTTGTCAACAATGGGCAGGCCTTCCACATTGTTGGCATTGGCATTGTTATTCTCTTTAAATTATTGTTGTTTATAAAATTGCAAACATTCAAATTTATTTATAATAAGGTAATGCTGGTTCATTTTGATATTTACATTTCCTGGAATAATTTTAACATTCTATGCTGTTTTGGGAAGTTTCGTTTTGAGTTATTTAGCGAAGGAAAAATAAGAAAAATTATGATCTATCAATCTGGTCGTGGGGGTTAGGGGTCCTTATTTCATTCTGGGATGTGTCATTATTTCCTTGTCTGTCTTCCATGTTACTCGGGGAATTGTTGTTAGGTCTATTTCTCGGGCTTTCATAAGAATTGTTCCTTTCATATTGATTATTGTAGTTACGGCGGGAGTACCTGAAATTATTCCAGCCTCTATAGTAGGGGCGGAAAAAACCTTGGTTATACTGATTACGGTTAAACCAGTTAGGCCTATTTCCTGCATAGCCACGTCTGTTCTGACCACGGTAACTGTTCCCTTGCCTATTATTGTAATTGCCATACGGCCTGAAACGGAAACCACGGGTTTGCCAATTATTGCGGGCGTTTCGCACGTACTCTGTTTGGGGCCAATAAGGTCTGTTGTCCCTAGAATCATTGTTTTGCTGGTCCTCATTTGAAATTCCTGTCCGCGACCCAATCTGGAAATTTTCCTGATTGTCAGAAGTTTGTACCAGATTAATGTTTTTCCGGTGAGTTTGGTTAGCTGACACAATGGGGTGCGATGGTTTAGTGGAAGTGTAAGTTAGGTCCTGCATTGACTTTAGTAATTTTAACATCTCAGTGGTGGATTGAGGAGATGCGACAACAAGGCAATTCCTTATTACAGGCGGAAAGTGAGACGGGAGTGCCTTTAGAAAATCTTGCTCCAAAATTTCTGGTTTAAGCAGTTGGCGGCTTTCACACAAAGAAATGAAATATTGTAGATAGGTTTGGCCGTGGCTACGGTCGTACTTACCTTGAAATATTCGCGATCTCAAACGGCTTTGCTCGCTTTCGCTCCAATACTCAGATAAAAACATTTCCTCAAACTGACCTATGGACAGGAGGTTGTTGGGATCGATGACTTGGAGCCAGCGAGCTGCGTTAGCTTTCAAAGATTGATTCACAAAAATCATTTTTAGATGTTCTGGGACTCCTCGTAAAGCAAAATAAGTTTTTAGGTCCTTTAAATATCTGACAGGGTTTGTTTTCAAGGTATCTTCAAAATACGGTAATGGAAAATCCGAATTGTGCAATGAAAAACTATTGTTTACGACATTTTGGGGTGTTTGATTAGTGCTGGCAGCTCGTTGATCCAATCCATTGTTGGTTCTGGGTAATGGTGCAGGTGGTTCTGGTATTTCAGGGGCTTGAGGTACTGGATCAGGGGGGTTGGAAGAAGTAGAGGCAGATGTTGATGGGGTATTGCAAACATGAGGGATCAAAGCATTTTCCCTGGTTTGTTCGATTAGGCTTTCCTGGTCTCTTACCCTTTGCCTAAGTCGGTCTAATTCTGATTGAAGGGATACCAATTTAGTAGAATTGCTAACAGTTACCCTTTCTACTGAGGTGACATGATTTTCTACAGAGGAAATATGATTTGTCAACACTTGTTCTGAAGTAGCTATTTGAGCTGTGACTCTACTGTCTAAATTTTGTAATTCAGACGTAACCTGAGTGCGGTGTTCAGTGATTAAGGTTGTCAGTGTAGAGTTCATTGTTGTAATTTGTTGGTTTTGAATAGCAAGTTCGTCTCTTACTTGTTGATTTTGAGTAGCAAGTGTAGAATTTAGTGTAGTATTCATGTTAGTAATTTGATTTTCAAGTGTGGAGTTCATTGTAGCATTTTGTGTGGCCATTTCATTTCTCAATTGTTGGCTCTGTGTTTCTAGTGTGGAATTTAACTGTGTAGAGATTCCTACTATCATTGTCTGTAGTTGTGACAAAAAATCTGAACTGAAAGAAGGAAGGTTAGGGTCTAAATTTATGGTGTTCTGAGTTGAAGTCGATGGGGTGGGTGCACTCACAGCTGGGATATTAACAGGGGGTTGCGTAACAGGCAAGCTAGCAAGGTCACTTTCGGTTTCATGCTGAGTAATTTCTAAGTTGTCAGAAATAGGAACAGAGGCACTTTCATTGTTTTCAGAAGTAGGATTCTGTTCTGAACATAATATCGGAGTATCAGAATTTGGCTCCATGATTTGGAATACTTTATTATTCCTTAATTTCATAAACTAATACAATACAATTGAATTTACTAAAAAAAATAAAAATTAATTAAAATACAAAAAAAATTTGAAATTTAAATTGAAAAAATTTACTTTGAATTCAAATAAAAATAGGAGCAAAATTCAGTTTTCGACACTTAAGTTGGATTAACGATACCCTTTTGTAGTCCAGATGTCCAGCGGCAGGCCAAAGGTGATGTCCAGGTGCCCAGGTGATGAGGGAAAATGTTGTAGATGAAGATCCAGGGGGGGGTATTGATGAAATGATGAATAATCCAATGGTGTGCTGACTCTAATAAAATTTCTCACAGAATTTAAAACTTGGTGGTGTGTGATTTAGTGTAGTGTTCCTGAATTTTATTGTTGAAAAATTAAATTTTATTGACTGGTCCCTCGATCTTCAAATTCAAGCAATCACGATGGTCGCCATTTATCACCGTTCGTCGCTCTCCTGAAGATTTATAACTGTAGGTGGGATTTTTAGATGTATAGTAGTTCTGGAGTTCTGATTAAAATAAGGGGTGCCGGGCGTAGTACTCAGGGGTAGTTATAAGCTAGAGAACTCTTATCTAGGGAAGTGGCTAGAGAAAATCGAGATAACAGTCAAAGGGCGGTGTCAGGAATAATGGTAACTAAAAGTTGAGTCGTCTTTTCAAATTAATATATATTTTCCAAAGTTTAGTATTTGCTGAAATGCTGAATTAATCGATTTAGTTCTATTAGATGATGTAAGTCCTGATATTTAGTAGTATTTAGTACGTCGTTAAAGTTCGTAAGTAACACTTTGTAACTTGCTAAATTGTAATAGTAATTACTTCCTTTGTACGCGCCGTTGAATACTTCTATTTCCTTTCACATTTACTCTCTCGTAGTTTCTATTTGTATCGCGCGGATAATAATATTCAATCTTACGTTCACAATTAAGGTTTCGTAATAATAAAACCAATGTCTTTACCAAATAATATAAATTACGCGCTTCGACGCTGCTAATAACTTCTATTTCTATCGCGCGGATTATAACGTTTAAATATCAATATGTTGCAAAGTTACTTGAGTTTAATAATGTTTAACGTGGTCTTTTGTCTGAAGTGTGTCTTGAAGTTCTTTCGTCTAAGCTGTCGTGTGATCAATAGATGACGAGATGTCCGTGCTTTCTGCTAATATCTTTGTAAGGGGTAGTGGGGGTAAGTAGTTCCAATTGGTTGTGTCCGTGTCTAAGTCTGCTCTGATTGGGGTAAGGTAGTTTCTTCTGCTATCCGATTTGAAATATATTCCGTTTTTCGTCGTTGAAACAGGCAAGTTGCATCGGTCATTAATTACTTGAGCTGTCAAAATTGGCTAGGCGCCAGCCGGACGGCTCAAGAGGAAGTAGGCGTTACTAGGTTTATGTTTTTATCAATAACTCTGATAACTGAAAGTTATCATAGTTCTGGTTATTTAATCCTGATGGGCTATTTTACGGGGCTTCCAATGGTATTAATTTGTAGTGGGTGTGATAAAAATGAAGAGAGTTATTAAGGTTTTTATATTAAAATGATGGAACGGGTTAATAAAAAGTTATGTGTAATATATCAAACTGTAGGGGCTGTTATTGGCTGTTGATGGGTGTAATTGGTTTCCTTGTCGCTTTTTCCTTAATGGAGTAATTAATGTTTGAAGTTAGGTGTTATATGGGGAATGAATGTTTGAAGTTAGGTGTTATGTGTGGAAGTATAAACAGTAGGGTGCGTATTGTCAATCGTACAGGGGCTATATATGAGATTGTCGTCTGTGTTGAGTACAAAGTACGGTTACAAGCCACAATCTTTCAAATGAAGCAAATCACTAGTGTTCTGTTAAATGTCATTTCTCTTTAATTGGCGCAACTTTAAAGCGTGCATCGCCACTATAAGCCGAACTAATCATCTTCTAGTAACATTATTGGTGGTTTTGTTTACCTCGAAGGCATGAAAAGACCGAATGAACGAAACGCAAAGGATGTTGGGAAAAGTTGTACCCATTCCCGCCCAGTAGTCGGAAAGCTTTCAACTCGGTGTCTTAAGACTTGGCAGGTAGACACAAACACATAACCTAACCTAGTTTCAGACGTTATCACACACACACCCTCTGATATCCTCCACCACTGAGTTGCACCAACTTCTGGATCTGCACACAGACACCACCACAAGCTTACATTGTACTCAAAGGAAGAAGTAACTTTTAGATAGAAACCAGCATCGGGGGTCTGCGCGGAGAAGACCAAGCAAAAGCCAACGTATATAAGAGAAGCCTTCTCGTCCGGACACCAACCAATAAATATTAAACGGGAACAAACAAATGGTCTTTTCTTTGCCTTCTCTCTCGCTCTTTCTTTCTTTTCCTTCATACTATCTCGCCTTATTAGTTGTCAGTTTGTTTCTATATATCTTTTCCCTTTCTCCGCCTTCTTTCCTTGTTCATACAGTCCACCTGTCCACCCCGCTATAGCTGCATACGTACAGCGACTGTATGTTTACCCCGGCATACACATATCACTAAGAGCTCTCGCTTGACGTCCAACAATCCATCTTCTTCAACTCCTGCTAAAACCCTCCCTCTCCGTCCCTAGCCGCTTGCCCGTTTCTGTATCATTTATTTAGGTACCCATGCATCTGTTTTTCCCTCTGTTCATTTCTATCTCCAGCTATTCCCCCTCCTCTTCCTCCATTTCGTATACACTCTGTTTTTATCGAAATAAATATATTATATTTATTACTTTTCTTCCTATTCTCCTTCCCTCTTTTAAAGACTGAGAAAAATTAAGATAAAGTTACGTAGACGTGATGTAAAGTTTAGTGAAGGAAGAAGAAGAAAATAATAGTAAAAAGTATACGCAAGTTGAAGTTCAAGACTCATAAATCGGATTGTCAGAGAAGGCAAGGTAGCAAGCAGAAGAGATCCAGCCAGTTTGCTAGCGGCGGAGTCCAGGAGAAACATCTTGCCGGCAATCGACGATTCAGCTCCCGCCGGCTAGCTTCGTCTACGTCCCTACCCACCGCTCTTCAGTCAAATTCAACACAAAACACTTTTTTTTTGCCTCTCTCCTCTCCGTCCACTTCTCGCTACTTTATAATTCTCTTATCCCCCATCTCAACAAAAATCTCTTTTCCCTGTTTTATTTAAAAGTCGAATGCTTTAACATGTGCCTGCATGTGGTCTAAAGCTGCGTTTACCTGTCACAAGATATTTTATTCTCGAAACCTGTGGACTGAATGGAAGGACAGAGCCGGTCCAAAACATGGAACAACCTGCCAGGAAAGGTGAAAAGAGGATGGAAGAAATCTGACCAAAACTCTGCTATAGTCCGATTTATGATAGCTGACAATACAAACTGACACTAGTCTTTGGATCTGAGAGAATCTTCACTATGTTAGCTTGTTCCCTAAGAAAGATTACAGGAATGTATAGGTTATCCGCCAATCACTAGTTCACAAATACTAAATTATCTTATCAGCGAGACAAAATGCAATATCTGTACCGGCATATAGCTTTGGAACAATCTAAAAATGGTATGAAAAGGTCTATCGTTGCATCTAGGTGACTCTAATTATCATACCAGGACAAAGGGTTCTTAATATTGTTGTCGTTAGAAATAGTAATATTGCTTAGTGTTAGAAACAGTGATATTTAGGCCTAGTATAAAAAATAACATGTATTTTTCAGATTTTTCTCTCTCTGTACATTTCGTATTTAGTTTAGTTAGGCTATAGTCTGGTTGAGTGGAAGAGAAAGCGTTACGGCCTTAACTCTGAAAGCTAAAATAAATGTTTAAATACAAATAAACAAAATAAAAAGAAATTTAAAAAGTATCGACGTTTAGTTGGACTCCAGATAACTTTTACAGAAATATAAAATATGATAAATTGGAGGATGAGAAGTGACCCAGAAGATCATATAGGCCTACAGTGGAATATTCAATTTTTCAAAATGTTCCCTTGCCACTTAGAAAATGGCGGAACGGTGATGGAGAAGAATATATTTTTATGAAATTCACTCACAGTTCGTTTTAATTAGATATCAAGCAGTGTAAGGATTTAAAACTATACCCAATGGCTAAAACAGAATGTTTAGTTACTTTCAGTTAACGGTATATTCCACATTCGGACGTCCCTTGAAGAGAGGAAAAAGACAAGACGAGAGAAATAATTACGACTACATTGACCAATAAATAAAATCTGCTCTCTCGCTCACTTTCCTATCCCTCTCTTCTATCCCACAATCCAGCACCTGACGCCCTCTGCTCCTACCCAGTTTGAATCTCCCGACACCCTCGAAAACCATCCACAACGCAAGGTAAAAAAAAAAAAAATTAAAAAAAAACAGTCGTAACAGCGAAGGTTATGCCATGGGGATGGAAACACGATTGCATAACTTACATTCCGTGGTCTGGTTTTAGAATAAATCTGCAGTTTGGGATGAGGTGGACGGGCGGAGGATGGGGTATAGAAACCGTATTCCAGACACACGCGTATTTCCCATTTCGGTGAGGAAAGCTAGACTAGTACCATTGCATTCAAGGTGATATGCGTCAGATTCCATGTAAATCGACCAAAATGGGCAATAAACTGTCGTGTACCCCCACAACCGAAGTACACGTTGGAATTCGTACGACACATGAATTGAATGAGTAGATCAGAGCCGTCTCGCCAGGTGTCAGATCCAACCAAGAGTTTTTGCTGCCTTCTCAAGCCCATGGAGATAATTCTTGCTTGTTTTTGGTGGTGGGTTTAAAGTAGTTAGGATTCCTTTCAAAAACCTTGCCTTTCCCATGAATCGATTAAAACTGACAACAACGTGGTGTTAGAAAAGAACATGGTTGTCCTAAAAAACGAATACATTGCGAGGTAGAAATAAAATTAACGCACAAATTTAATAAAAGGCTATAGAATGTATAAAACATCCTAAAATTGTGAAATATTTTCTAAGCCAAAAAATCATATTATAAATTTATTATTAACTCTGTAAGCCCAGAACTAATATAAATATTCTAGCGAACTGTACAGTGAACAATTGGATTAAGTTCAGTTAAAAAAATATATTGCTCTTGCACAAAATCAGCTTAATCTCAAAAAGGTTTACTTTCCATTAGGATTAGCTAAGATCATCTGTATTAGTATATTTTTGTTCTTAAAAATTCCACCAGGGTTTAGGCCCGGATTTTTAAGTTCTTATAGCTTAGAATACGCCAAACTATAACTGTCTGTTTACATTCTTTTGTCTTGGTTAGTGTCCAAGGTTCTATTCCGGGGAAGTTCTTATCGCTTGTCCACCGACTAAGCAAGATGTGATTTAACTATAGGCAGAGAGAATCTAACCTATAGGAACATACAAAACCTGACCCCGAAACGCGGTGATAGTACCAAGATACCTGTTCCAGGATTAGCATATCAACTAAATACTTGAACTGGTACTCACTTCCAAATTTAGTTGTCAGTTTAAACTGCTTTGATTCTCATCGAAGCTAGAAATCTGGTATTTAATATTTCCACAGTAAGTAGAGATTATAAAGAACAGATGCAGCATTCGAACTGCACAAATCAAAAGTGCTTATTCTGAAAGAAAATTGCCTTATAATTTCCGCTATAGAAAATTGGACCATAAATGTAGATGTTAAGTGATGTAAATCCAGACCTCATTATTTTCATTTAAACGAGTCTCTATTCAATAAAATTGCTCGCAATTATTTTAGTATCCTGTGTTATGCAGACGGTTAAATGATCTTGTCCCCGGAATTACTGTACTTTGTATTTGCTTTGTTCTTCCCCACGGCTAGTGAGGTTAACTTATTACTATTAAAATAAAAGCTGGTACCCACACATCTTAATGATTTTAAGGGCTAACTGGCGAATTATATTTTATTCGATACTTAATGATCTATCAAATAAAGTTATAAAGTTATTTTGCCGTTCAAGATTCACGCAAAATTCTAATTTCTGTCTGTTAAATTTGAAAATAAGAAATTAAATTAGAACATGAACCTAAAATCTAATACATATTTATCATAGCAAATAATTATTTAAACATTGTTAATTGTTAAAAACCACATTATATTTGGACTTTGAACAGCTGATAGGTAGCCAATTTAAAATAGCCGTTCTTATGGAAAATTGTCACTGTTGAATTTATCTCCCTGTTTTTTTTGGGGGGGGGGATTTTTACGTTTTTAATTTTCTAAGGTGAAATAACTCCGACACTATTAAATATAACTGAATGAAATTTTCGATATCTCAATCTTACCGAGTTCTAATCTTTAATGTGTTCTAATGAACTATTCTGCCATATAGTTTTATTGCATATTTACATTGTTTTAGAAAATATGAGTTTTTAAGTATAGGCCTAAGTAGGCTATATATTTAATTAAAATTAAAAAGGGAATCTAAAGCTTAAAAAAAAGAGTAGTGTCATAACTTCATCATGTAGTTTTGTTGTGGAGTTTATTAAATCTTATTGAAGCCCTAGCGAAAGTCTGTATGAAAAATGATGTAGGCTAGAAGTTATTTCATTTTGCATCTGCACCTACTTTTCTATTTTTAGAAAAATCCGATTAACGGTTAGTTAATTTTATTTGCATTATACAGAAGAACGATTTGCATTATACAATCACATTTCTTACACATTATCAAACATTTCCTTGATATTAATAATTTTAAATTTACTAAATAACACTTTCAATACAAAATATGCATTAATATCACAGTGTAAACTAGTTATATTTCAAATATGCTAAGTTTTTAAAACCGTTTACTTTATTAATACTATACATTTGAATATTTTACATTTACATTTTTGATATAGGCCTACATAGACAATTAAACTGTGAATATTTTTTTGCTAATATATACAAAAGAAATATACAAAATTACAAAGAACAAAAATCGTTTAAAGTATAGAAACAGTTTTCTTAAAGAAATAACCTGAACATATTTTTACATGGAATTTCTGTTTTTTTGTTTTCCGAGTGAGAGAGAAATGGATTAATTATTTTAGAACATACATAGCATGGAGACGATTCCAAAAGATGGGTAGAGTGTTTCGGCAGTGCTATGCCGTGTTTATGTCGCGTATTGTAATAATAATAATAGTCACGTGGTCCTATACTGAAATGAATGTAATGATCATGATTTGTATACTATTTGAATATTATCATTCATTAAAATATCTCCTAGTCACATGAAGTACGAAAATAGGATCTTCATCGGTCCCCCCTTAAAAGGATTCAGTGACAAGTCAGTCTTAATATTGTGAGCTGATGAGTCAGAATGACTGAAAAGAGATCCATGTCATACATAGCCTGTGTCATCTATGGACACGTTCGTTATTGACTCCCCTATAGAAGAGTCTATTATGGCTCTTAACTTGTAAGTGGCTAATAGGTACTATTTTATTTTTTATTTTTTTTGTTATTCTTATCAAAAGTGGTAATCGGTTTTTACTGGTTTGTGTCGTAACTGCTCGAAGATTACGGGTTGCTTTAACCCCAAAGTGAAAGTTTGTGTAAGATATAAATTTTCAGATTTTCACGAACAATTTTGAATTTTTCTTTGAACCTTAAGAACCATCCCTCTTGGTTTGAAAATGAAAATGAAAATGAAAATGAAAATGAAAATGAAAATGAAGGTGAAAATGTAGCCTACGTGCCTGATAAAACTTGATGACCACGTAATTTATTTTGGTAATCATGAGAGTCTAAAACTAATGTCTGAGTAATCCGCGTAGGCTGTAACATGATTGGGTTGGTTATTATGAACCGAATTCAAATCTGCAAACCTGTAGGTAATAATAAAAGAATGCACATGAGAGCAGGGAATCATGTATATGCTGGGCAATTACCCTGCTGCCTGACTGTGCTTTGGAATGGCAGGCCACAAAATACACTGGCCTCTTGTTACTTCTACTGTCTGCACGTTGCTAACTCCCAGACGACTAAATCACGAAACCTGATGTTTCATTTTTATTTTTAACAACGCGACTTGATTTGAATGCATTGGCTGCCACCACTAACCTTAATAGTTTGGGAGTGAAGAATAACTATTGTCTTTATAATACCGGTTTCGTATGTTGAGATCATTCTTACAACGAAAAAAAATAAAATAAAACATGGCTCCCTTATTCATTTGACTTGACCATTTAGTGCCTCCGTTTTACTGTTTTCAACGTTTAAACCAAGGATGGGTGTTAAGCACTCCGAGGAATCTTTTGCCTAAATCCAAGAGAGAATTTACGGGTAAAATGTCATATCGTGTAACATGCTGTGTGTGTGTGTGTGAATTTAAGATTTTAACCTTTTCACTGCTACTAACTTATAAATTCGTCACTGCAAATACTATGGTCAGAGTCTTTTGAGACAGTGGAATGAATAGATGTTTTCCGCTCTAGAACCGACCCTAAAGTAAACAAGTAACTCTGTCTCACTCTTAAGTTGATACAAGTAATGTGCTAGACTGAGACAGAAAAGCAAAAAATCACAAAATGGGTGCAAAGTCACCCCAAGCAAAAAAAAAATTACAAATGGGGTACAAATGGACAGACGGACAGTTATTTCCCATCCTCCATACAATCTCATAAAGTACCATACTGGCACTTAATAATGGAAAATTAATTAAAAGAAAAATAAATTTCATGTAAAATTTACAGAATAGGGTACAAGAATAAACTATGAGTCTAACGATTGCGTTAACAGTTTTCTTAAAATGTTTATAAGATAAATTTGTCCTGTATTATTACTTTCTATACGTTCTTTGCGGATTTTTTTTTTCGATCCAGGCAGAACAAGTACGAAGAAGTGCCACGAAATACACAATATTAACATTAATATGATATGGGATAATGATGTAAATTAATAAGCCGTATTGTAGGGAGTCAGCATTCAGTTCTCAGCCTCGATGAAAATAATAAAGACTTTTATAAGCCTGAGATAATAGAATCGGTGACTGGCTTATAACTTCCCTTCGGATATTTTTCTAGAAAAATGTTTCAAATAAAAGTTTAGCCCTTAGTTTAAGCTCCACGGCGTTTAAAATGTAAACAAAATCGAAGAGCCGTTTTCGAGAAAAATAATTTTTTTTCACTTGGTAGTAAAAGTAAGAGAAAATCGTACCCAACCTTCCTCTTACGTCCCCAGACCACATCTAACAAAACTGTAAAATATTTTAATACGATGTTATGCTCTGTAGACTTACACACACACATAGATATGTTTCTGATCTTTTATTTTATTTTTAATCGCAAGCTTCAAAACATGGATACTGAAAACTTGATAGACTACAGGGTCAGACACAATACTTACTCTGCCTGCACTTACTTACTTACTTACTTACTTACTCACTCACTCACTCAATGGCCATAGACAATTCCTAAGCAAGCTGAAGGAATATTATAGATTTTATAGAATCCGGAGGTTCATTGCCGCGCTTACCGCCATTTAACCCTATTCTGCGCTAACGCCATACAATTATCCCTCGAAAATCCTACTTCCCTTAAATCTATTCTTATATTGTCCTCCCACCTACGTATAGGTCTTCCAAGTGATATTTTTCCTTCGGGTCTCCCACTCAATATTTTTCTCCCGTGCCTTCAATTTGTTCAGCCCATTTCACCCTACATGATTTAATTACCCTAATTATATTCGGTGGAAAGTAGAGGTTATGAAGCTCGTCATTATGCAATTTTATCCAGACCCTGTTTTCATCTCTCTTTTTTTAATCACCCAGTTTTCGAACACTCAGATTCTTCCCGAAGAGGGAAGAGTAGGGGACCATGTCTCATCTCTATCTCTATATATATAAAAGGCTTTGTCCTGACTGACTGAATGAATGACTGACTGACTGATTGACTGAATGACAGGAATCAACGTACAGCCTAAACTATAACAGGTAGAGACTTGGAATTTTGACAGTACCTTCGTCTCATAATGTAGGTGCTCACTAAGAAAGGATTTTGAAAAATTCTGATTCTAAATGCCAAAAATTAAATGTTTTTGAAAATACTTAAACCCTTTTTACATACGATCGTACAATTCCAAATCACAGAATATATTGTTGCCAAATGGTATATGGATGGGCTTGGAAAAAACAATTGAAATGCACTTTTGACAAATAAGAGAAGTTATCAAAATAATTCATGTTATAAATAAATATTACAGAATGAAATCCACTAAAATAATGGAATCACATAACTTTCTCTACCCTGGACATAGAGAAAACAAAACGAGGTATGGTAATGTGTATATTATTATATTATATCGCAGGTTTTTGGAGAGAAAAGTATGAAGGCTTTATGGTAACATAAGAGTGGGAAATTTCCCGCCTCGATATTACATTTTTATGTTACAGGAATTTCTGTTTCTTCTTATTTAAACCTCTACCAGGCTTGCTGTGCACTGTACAAGCGATGGGATGCAACATTCTAGATCCTCTATGAGCCATAAAAAAACTATATCAAGCGTTTTCTGAGGGAATAGTTTGAGTGTAATAAGTCGTTCTTCCTATTTCAAATTATAAATGCCTATATAAGGACCTAGAATTTAAAATTTAAAATCCTTCATAAGCTAATTTCCAATTACAAAATACAAAACCCGGGCGACGCCGGGTCTTTTAAGCTAGTATCTATATAATGTAACTGGCAGAATAATTATCTTATCAATTCTTATGTTTAAAATTTCTGAATTGCATAAAAACAAGCATTTCCTGATTTTAGTCGACACTTAACTCCTACCTTAATATTATTTGTGCTACCTATAGTACGGTGAAAAAAAGAGGCTAAATGTGTACTACACCAAAGTTTTCATTTTTATCAAAGAATGCATTTTTTGTATATCTTAACAGATTAAAGATGAAAAATAGCCTTACACAATTATATTATTCTGTAATGGAAATGTTTGATTAGGATAAAAGCAATACCATTAACAACTCTGTAGAGAGTTGAAATCCTATAGCTATCAGGAACTTCCGCATACTGTCAAAAGGCGTGACAACCAGGAAGTTAAATAAAATAATGTAAAATGATATAATAAAGTGTCAGAATGCTTTTGTTTAATCAGTGATAGTTGCAGTTATGATATACAGAAAATAGTTATTTTTATAATCTATCTCCGAGCTAAGCTCCAGATCGATTCGTAAGTAGAGCTTGCGGAAGAACAAAGGTCTAAAGTTTCATTCTTAACCTTATTTTATAATTGTATACACTGATATAAGAAATTCTTAAAATATGTCAACATTTCACAAAATGTACCTTAATGACATTTTTATGTAGGCCTACGATTCGCTGACATGTTTGTTTTAGGTTTAAAGCAGCTGTATAGGTTATGAAGGAATTAAATTCAATCTGAAATCAATGTCAGGAATTACATTAGATGTTTAGCGCAGGAGAGTTTAAACTGAAAAATACTCGCATTAAAATATAACGTAGACATCGGTAGCCGTACATGTCGATAGAATGCACAATATTATATCAACAGCAGCTGCGTTTAATTATTCAACGGCTAGATGTTTTTTTTTAAATATTTTATTTATATTTATTTACACTGACATCGTTACAAAGAAATGAATCAATAATCAAGACGGGCTAACAATATCAATAAACGATAGACAATTTGTTACGTTATGTTTAGGATATTGTGAGCCTTGCAATATTAGCCTATTGTAGCGTGTTATACCCATTACAAAATTAATATTGTGTTTGTATGCTTTCAAATGGACATATAACGTTTATGTCAAGTTCCAGCTGGATAGAACTTCTGAAAATGAAAACGTGCTCGTTAATAAATAATTTCGCCCATTATTTCTACTGACAAAATCTGATAAATCTGAATTTGTCTTGTTTGTCATAATTACGTATACTAATACTTGTGGCAGCTCTGCCGCTGATTTGCTGTCAGCGACCCAATCAAATTGCTTTTATAATCAGCTTATATTATAAGGCAGCTTATATTATAACAGATGTGATCGTTACCGGTCAACTGATTTGGTCCGAAATCAATAGGCTTCTTCCCATGGACGTTAAAAATGTGTATATCAAGTTTCACGAAAATCCGATAAAGCGTATTCAAGTTATCGCGCGTACAGACACACAGACAGACAGACGGACGAACATTTTTCCGTCCACCACACAATCTCAGAAAGTACCATATTAATGAAAAACCGAAGAGAAAACATATGAAGAGACAATGGGAGACGCTAAAAGACTAACACTTATTTCAACTCATGACTCACACACCATGAGAAATTAATTATAATGTAATTGTCAGCACCTTTGTAAGCCTAATCAATGCAAACATTCACTAATTAAGATACAGTCTACAAGTTTTGATTCTGAAAAAAAATGGACCTACAGCGGCCAAGAGAGGCGGGCAAAAGAATTTGTTGCCATTGGCAATATTAGGCTGCAACGCCCATAAACGAAACACGTTTTACCTTTCAAACTTGGATTTATTTATAGTGCACATCCACAACATAAAATGCAACTCATTAAAAAGTAAATTTGTTGCTCAGCCAATGCAAATTCATTGCTTAGTATAATTAGTCGGAATTGAACTGAATCATCAGAGCCGAAAAGTGTAGCAGACATAAAGAAAAGTTGCTAGCTCTATTATTAAATCAAAATAACTGGTTACCTTTAGGGAATGGTTTTGATCAGTGTCATCTTTCCTCCTAGTAATTTATAGACTCAAAAGCAAAGCCCAGCACTCAGAATCGAATTGCATTAAGCTCTGGTTCTTACTGGGATAAGTTATGTCACTGTTACAAGCCAGAAGTCACGAAGTCGCAAGGTCAATGGAATACTTAACCGATCTATTCCTTCCAGTGTCATTAATCCTGACATTGTCTCCGTTTCACATAGCAGAATTGATATGCTTATAGCCTAATGCTACTAAATAAGTGAATCTAAATTCATGTGTAATAACATCGGAAGGTCTTGCCGTACAGTCAGAGAGATTTTACTAAAACTTCAGATTAATAAATATCTGGATTGTATGATTGTAAAAAAATAAGGTGAGGCGGTTACGAACATGTTGGCGAACGCATACTGGCCATTGCTACAAACTGAAAATGCGTCTGCAGCGTTTCCCTTCTTGATTCCCTTCTTGATTCCCTTCAACCAACAGTCACTATACCAAAACAATTTATATTAATTAGTACAGATAGAACAATGGATAGTCAGAAAACGTAAACAATACTCACGTCATTGCCTATAGGCTACCCTCACTTTTACAGTCATGATTCTTCTACTCCACCATTACAAGCCAGCGAAATAAACGGTACAAGGATGGACTGACCGTTTAATATAATATACATAATGAAGTGGAAAAAATCCTGCAGATTTTTCTGTGACTTTTGGAATCACAAATATCTTCAAGTAGGCCTATGCACAATACTTTCAATAATATTTAAGTCAGGATCTCGCGTAAAACCAAAAGTATGGACAGCACTGTTGTCTTGGACCATCCTGATCAGTCGCAGGCTCTCACACTGGGAATAACATCTTGTTCTAAAATGCAAACACCTTTTCATCCACCCAAATAGTATAGCAGATATCCCAGACATCCCAGATGGCGTCAGAATTTCCATGCGGACTTCTGGATGGTTACGATGAAGACCCTGCTTTTTAGCAGCACGACGATTATGCAAGCCTGCATCATGGAGTCGAAAGCTCAATGTGCGACTTATAATAGGCCAAGTCTAGTTTCCTCAATACAGAATTAACAGACCGGAAAGGATCTTCCTTTACCGCATGCACAATGGCAGCATTCTGATCTTGTGTTGTTTTTCTGATGTCCATGTTTGTCTCTCAGAGCCTCTTCGCCTCCATCCTGCCACGCATATATTCATCTCCACAACGTCCCCAGTTGACATGGTATCTTAATTGCAGACTATGCAGGTGCCGTATCCCGATAATACGACCTCGATTTATCAGTGACAGAATCGGAGCCATTTCACTGCTGAACCCTCAATGCGATAACTACTGACCAGTTGGAGGCACAACAAAGAAATTAACTCAGTAGCCTCCTGTTTACATCTTCTGACTACCCATTGCGCCAATTGTATAGTTCAAGTGAACTCCGAACCCAGCCTAGAAGGCTTTACATGGCAAAGGAGGCAACCATGCTATTGTATGGGACTCACCTTAACAGCTCTGGAATATGGGGGAAAGTAAGGAGACATGTTTGTGGTTGTGGGAAAGCCAGCGGTGCTACTGGGGTTAATACTCTCTTCGCTTATGTTTGTTTTCCAAACACATTTCTCTCATTTCGAGTGCATACTATAATGCTGCATGCAGTAAGTGAGTCAATGCATGTTAGGTCGTTCCCTTTAACTATTCTCTTTCCGTTAGTCACTCTTCAGACCAACCCAACCCGCATTCCTTTCAGGGCTGTTAAGGTCAGTCCCATACAATAGTTGCTGGTCAACGAAACTCCTTATCTCAGGTGTTTATCTGCTCAAGCCCTTAAATGTATTTTCTAGAATCTAGATATTTCCCATTCAAAAGCATAGTACAGTATGACATAAAAAACTTTGCCCAAGTATAAGTACTACTCTTTCAACTATGTTTCGCATTCTTGAGAATGAAACATTAAATGTTGTAGTTAGTTTGAAATAAAGGAGTTTCATATATATATCTTAAGAGAATGCATGAGAGTAAATGCGTAATGGAGAATGGGTAAGAGAGATGGAATGAGATTATTTCAGCAAAATTATGGTAATTTTAAAGGCAGTTTTAAAACAATTTGGGGTAAAACTGTAGACGCATTGGGGGGGAGTAGATTCCTGGTCTTCAGTTCTTCATTCGTTACAAATGCAAATGAGAATCTTGGGTTAAGTTGGTAAGGTTTGGGAATTTCTGTAACACCAGGAAGACACCTTCAACTTACACCAGCCCCTTTTCCTTTTTCTTCCCCACCTAGGGACCACGTAACACACACAAAAGAGGGAGGAAACTTAAGTGAAATTAGGCTTAGTTCGAGACAACGTTATGCAGCCTACTTTAATTTTATAATATGGAGGCATAAAGGAGGGGACGCACTTCCTGCTAAGGGAGCATGAGATGAGGTGCAGAAAGTAAGATAACTGTAGATACGAATGAAGCATAGAAGCAAGAAACACGTAGGCCTAAAGCTACCTCGGGCTCAGACTGAGAAGCACATAAACTGAGTTCAATATCAAACTTATCAAAGATGTAAATTACATTCTTTTAAAGCTAGATCTCTGGTATTATTTTGTATGTAATTGCTAGAGACCGGAGACATTTATTTTGTTTAAGAAGGCAAAAATGGCGCTTAAAATACCAAATATAGGCAGTAGTAGGCTATAATTGAAATAGGCATTTATTAAAGGTCAAAACAGAGACTATTTCCAGTCTTTAGGAATGAAAATAGCTATTTAGGATACTTAATAATTCATTTATCACATAGAGTAGTTACTCTTACTTTCTTTTTATTAGAAGCAACAACAAGATGCTTAATTCGCATTCGGGAGGTCCCAGGTTCAAATCCCGTGACCGGCCAATGTGACATGGTTTGTTTTTATGGTTTCCCCAATCGTAAAGGCAAATGCCGAATTGGATATTTACATACCAAGAATCATCCTCACCATTCCAACCGGTATGATATCCATTTGAAATTAATATCAGTTAAATATACTCCATAAAATACTCTAACAATATAAATAATTGACAATCAATAGTTCCATGGCCTACCCTAACTCTACCGGTAGAGACACAGATCCCGAACACCTGATATAGCCTCGAAGCTAGAAGGAGTATAAACACAGCTGAATTTTTAAAAATGCTTAATTGAATCGTTTGAGGAGGTAAGCTTACGATTGCTTGAAAACAAACGAATTTATTTATAAGGAACAAGATCCTCAATAAAATAATTTGTGACGTGAATGCGTCATTTCATTATTTGAGTAATTTTTTCACTTTCTTACATTGAAATTCTTTATGAGCTATTTAACATGTGTAAATAATCACAGCTTAAACCCATAACGATCCAAAACAGGTTTTAATCCTTAAAATAGGCAACAGAAGCATTCTCCCTAAATGTACGGAAACATGTTTATTTCTATTTAACTCTTTAATATATCCACCCAAATAAAAATACATTTTGCCAACTTCCGGGCCCTAGTAATTGCTGCCTTAATCATCTGTAGGACGTAATATGCCGGCCCACCTTCGAGAGAACACAAACCCATTTGTCATACACTCATTCCGAACAAGGGGAAAATGGGATGAAGATAATAATGGCGGTTAGATGCTAGCGGGAACTATAAGGGCCTAAAGTTACCAGACATTCGTAGTACTATTACCGATAATAATAACATTTTTATATGCAACATCTTTAGACATATTTTCATTTTGAATACAAACACAATAAAAATGTAAGAAATTTTACTTCTTTTACGTAAAACAATTTTGGGGAACATTTACCAGTGAAAAATAGCCTTAAACTTCAAAATTGACTGAAAACTTAAAATATTCTTTAATCGTTTCTAGGAACTTATGGAAAATCTGAAAACTCGCATGTGTCATGGAATTAACTTATTATGACAGTCTGTCAGGCTTAATTTTAGATTCAACTGTCGAATTCCTATGGATATTCATTTTGGGGATTTTATGGTTTCTCCCACATAGGCTTGTAGACGTACAGACATACAGATGCACTGAGCATTTTATCTAAATTACTTCTTTTAAAAATACCATTATGTACTTTTTATATTCATTATGAAATTAATTTCAATTTCTTAAGGCGAACACATTAAAATGCTTTCTTTATTTATGATAGAATAAATTGCAGTAACGAATAAGGAATTTATGGTGATTTTATAAACAGATTCTTTGACATATTTCAAATTTTATTTCCGCTAATTTACGTCAGTAATAGCATGTATTGTGCAGTTTCTTTCTGAATAGACTTAAGATTTTTCTTTATTGATGTTCAAAAAGTGGATATATTTCAGAGGCCTATACAAATGAATGAAAAAACCAAATTATGTTGCATGTCGATGATTATAAATGAGTTCACATTTAGACTATTCAATTTAACCTCTTCTGGCACAGCGAAACAAAAAGCAAATGTGTTTTGCTTGATATCTCAACTTAGTTCCCCTTTATGAATGACTCATCAACATTTTGAGGTAGCAGCTCCGCAAATGGAATAATGTAAACCGTCACGTGTTAACATGCATGTTTCAGCCACAAAGTGGAAAATGTTAATCAAAGTCTGCCATCGAAATCCATTTAATAACCGAACTCATTTCTTACAGTCCAGGTAAAAGAATTACGGGATAGATCAAAGAATGTAATATTGTTAATTGTAATTGACCAAACGGGGCTTCGCCTGTTTTAACTCGACCGTTCGGCATTTCGTCTGCTTTTTAATTTGTGTCACTCGGTTACGACCAAACCCGTAGTTCGTTTGTCTTCCAATTTTGCATGAATGTTCCTCGAAGTAATTCAAAACTATGTACGTGTAAGGATTTTCATTTTTTTATTCCGTTGGTGGCAGTTTTAATGTTTCCGTTTCATGTAATGTTCAGCTTCTTTCAACGATTCTAGTCAAACAGTCCATGCTCCAAGAAATTTGAAAATGACTACTTTCACTCTCGAGTGTAAAATTTTCTACAACTTTGTTCCAGTACATTTTTGACGTAACTCTAATGGTTTAGAGTCAGTTTCTCTGTAAAATTATTTGTTACGCAGACACGTCAAACGCATTTGATTTTCTTCCAATTTGGCATGAATATTCTTAGATTTTTGGATGCAAGATCTTCTGTTCACAGAACTAGGCCTACTACTTATTAATGTTTATTGCCTCTGATTTAGCCAAATAACTACCGAAACAGTTATTTGACCTGACAAATATTAAAACCGAAGACCTCACACCAATACATGTTTCCCATACCCCATCTCGAAGGTGACTCTACCGACAGAAACTGTTTGCTTTCTGCAGCTTTCAAAAACAAAAGACACTCTCCCTTACCATTTCCAATCGCCAACCACATACTACCCGCGCACGATTTCTTGAGCGCTCGGCTCCCTAGTCCTCATTCGGTAGGTTTCGTTCAACTTCGTAGGTAAAGCTGACAACATTGAAACACGAAGTACGCTATACACCCTGACATCTAGTGGCGTGAATACTAAGCTTTCATTCTGTCTCAGGATCCTTATTTATTTATTGACATTATCTTTTCTGACGCATGGAGTTATGTGGAAAAATACAATTTTTCGAATTGCTTATTTCACAAACACGTCATTGTACATCCAACACTTTCCCCACCTCTTTAAGAATTCCGTATGTGCTAATTTCTGATGATCCCGTGAACTCTGATGCCAATTTCATGGACTGAAAGCTGAGCAAACTTTTCACGAAACGTATTAAATACGTTTAAAATTAGGCCTATAGTTTTCTCCAATTTTAGATGCCTTACCTCTCTTATGTTTTACAACACGAAATGGGGAAGCATGTTCTGCTAAGATTCTTCTTTATGCTTAAAACTAGTCATCCAGTGTAAACATATTGAGCCTATTTATATAACATTCTCTTCCCGGAGGAAAATTATTTATTTGATAACTAAAGCCTTATGAAGTGTTATTAATTGTTACGCAATACCGTCACCACGTTATATTATTGGATTGCGTTAAAATCGTTGTCTATTAAATGTCACTACATAAAATAGCGAGGATGATTCATCGGAAATAATTATCCAATTCGGCATCCACACTTAGCTGTTGACGTGCGCTTATCATACGCGCGATTCTGCTGAAATGTGATTTCTTTGGTTGACAACAATGCAGAAAGACATGGCGGATTAGCTATGTTTTGTTCCCCCAACCCTCACTTCCCCGTAAATCCAGCGCCCAAGATATGGCGCGCGGGTAGTACGTTATTTCTAACAATGTTTAGAACCGGCTTTCATATCCATGCTGGGGTTAAACAATTAGTCAGACATATTTAGCGGCTCACATAACTAGGCCAGGGCAAACAATTGATAGAACACAGTCTGGCGGGTAGCATAACCATAACAGGATGAAGTCCTTTTCTATGTTCAATTCCCGACCTCATCTACGGTATAATGCAGGCTTGTTGAACAATCTCGATATTAAACTTGGGCCTTTGAACAAATTACGCTTACTCCTTTTCACGCCTTCCTAGCTCTCACTAAACAAGCATAACTAAAATCACAAGGATGAATAGGGTCCTAAGATTGTAACTTGTGAACGCTGTCATCTCCTATAGGCCTATAATATGCGCACATCAAATAAACTGAATTTACAATTAAGTATTTGTCGCTACTTGTTTGCTCAACTGCTAGATATTTTGTTTAAATAATTTATTTAACAAAAAATAATTAAAACATATTTATTAACTCTGACATAGTTTTTACATAAATTGGAGGAATTAAATAATTTTATTCTTAATTATATTGCTTAACGTTAGAAATATAAATAATTAAACAAGAAAAACAAATATTATGCTGCCATATGGGCATACAAATTCGAAATGAAGCGATTAAAATGAACCATAGATTCATGAAGCTTATCCAAAATATGCATAGGCCTAATCAATTTTATTATAACGATTGATAATTTAAAAAGTTAAAACCCTGGTTTCGAGGTGTATTTCACGAACAAAGTGCGCCGTCGGGGGAAAAACAAATGAATCAAGATAGTTTGAATGCGGCGGTTGTGACTCCCAGTTTTTTTTTCAGGAAAATTACACACTTCTTAAGGATAGTGCTCTTTGAACCCATCATAATGCCCCGTATTTTGTCGTTTTCTAAATTGTATTATACTATAGTAATATGTTTCTCCCTGTGAAAGGAAATTGATACAACTCATGTAAAAAATCTATATATTTTAGAGAGGAACCCTAGCTTAAGTGTTAAAGAAAATAGCACACTATGTACTTAGATATTACTTAAAATGTTTACAGACTTTTATGCAAGGCACGGAAGTCGATCTGTAGATCTGCTAGCTATTGCCAATATAAATTCCTGAAATGTAATATATATCACTCACAGTGTAATATAATTGTTTAACTAATATTTCTTATAAAGCAGACTGCTGACATTTTATTGTCATTAATTAGGCCCTATTTCGATTAAGGGTTTGTGCAATTGGCTAACATTGATTTGTATAGGCCTAACATTTATTTATGCCTGCTGGAATCGGACATTTTATAAATTGGTTTAGGCTTATTTGTAAATTAGGCCTACATAGGCCTACCCTTATAAGAAGCAGTAGGCTTTAGGCTAGGCCAAGTATTTTTTGTATAGTATTTTTTTTTTTGCGAAAGTATATTTCACACTGACAAAGAACTCTGTATAATCTGAACGGTATGTACTGTAAATATCCTTTACAAAAAAAAAAAAAAAAAAAAAAAAACTTTTACATGTACATCATCGCAATGTGTCGTTCCTGGACCTAGTGCACACTAAACGTATATTCAGCCCCCAGGGCCCAGAATGAGTTACTCCTAACTAAGTTCGGCTATAGAAATCCTAATCTAATTTATATTTTCTTATTTGTTTAGCCAAACATTTTAATGAAAAACATTCGTTTCCAGTTTCCAAATTTCATAATAGCCTCAAGTACGTAGAATATTTTCAGCCTACACAATAATTGTTGTGGAAACTATTCTGTCGAGAGTTCAATACTGCTTCCGCTATCTCGTAGGGAACTGTGCAAGATGCTTAGAACAGTCATGCTAGCTCAGTAGGTAATGTAATAGTTTACAGGAGGCCTGTAGGTGTATTATTTTATATTTATACATAGGCCTAATATATAAGGGGCCTCTACATGCAATGTAAATGTTATAATTCACATAAGATTCTGTAGCTGAAGTAATACCTCGCGTTTTGCATCATCTTCAAACACGTATGAATTTATATATACAGTATATATATATATATATATATATATACATGAATTCACAATATTATGTATGACACGACCAGAAAACAAATGAGAAGTTTGAAATTTTTTTTATGTCAGATGTGAATTTGATTTTAAACATCCTCCTTCACCCCTGTCATTGTTGTTTTAATTAGCTTACATGTATTATTATTATTATTATGATTATTATTATTATTATTATTATTATTATTATTATTATTATTATTATTATTATTATTATTTTCTTTTCACCGTAGCTGGATGAACTCTCCTACATGCTGAGGTGGTTTCTGACGATAGTACAGGAATTTCTAGGGATCCAGTTTTACATAACTCAGGATTTGCTCAGAACTTGAAGTGTTATTTAGGGCTCACTACTGTCGCTGATATTAGTAAACGGTGAGTACGTTACACTTCTAATACTACTAATACTAACAATATTATTACTCTATTATGATCATTAGCCTGTTGCTATTATTATTGTTATTATTTATTTATTTATTTTGAATTACTATATTTCTGCTTTCCTCACGGGGGTGGGATTGCTGTATAGACAAAGCATACTTTCTAAATATTTTAACAGTTTACGTCCCATACGGATTAATACCAATACATTGAAAAAATGCTGTTTATTGTGATCAAATATTCGGTTTATGTTATCACATTTTCCGCTTTGCGGCTTTGTTTCCAAGTAAGTTATTGTACGTCATTCAAAATGTTCTATTTTAGGGTTTCGTTTCTAACTCACCTGTATTGGAAGTAAGGGTCCTGTTCCCATCTCATAGGAACTGGCACAGGAGGGGATGGCAAACCCTAACTTTCTCTTTTAAGTATTAAAACAAGTTTCATCCATGACAGCTTGTTATCAAGTGTGATGCCTAATAACTTTACAGTAGGAGAATCACAAGTATTTTTTAAGGTAAACAGAAGCTTTTGTGTCTTTTCAACATTCAAAATTAGCCCATTTGACTCAAATCAATTTGTGCCATCAATCATAACGTTGATAAGTAGGACGTTAATATTATAGAATTCCTTCTCGGTGAGATAAAAGGTTGAATTATCAGCAAATAGCACAGTATTGCTGTTAAAATTTAAGCTAAGTCATTTATTAAAACGAGAAATAAAAGTGGCCCCAAAATAGATCCCTTCGGGACACCAACATCTAATGGAAGTACATCTGAATATTCTCCATTAAAACTCACTATCTGTGACCGAGTACGTAAGTATGACTTGATCAAGCTTAGTTCACTCCCTTTAACGCCATAATATTTGAGTTTAGCTAAAAGGTCGTGTGGTACACAATCAAAAGCCTTAGTTATATCACATATTACAGCCAATGTACATTTATGATCTTCAAACCCGGAAATAACAGAAGAAACTAAAGTTTCCACTGCGTCCACAGTTGACAGTCCCTTTCTAAAGTCATATTGAGACTCTGTAAACATATTATTTTCAAATAAACTCGTTAATTTATTGTTCATTACACTCTCAACAACTTTGGAAAAAATTGATACTATTGATATAGGTCTGTAATTTCCAGGTTTCGATGGATCACCTTTATTAAATACATTTGTATTTACATTTACAGGCGAAATACATTTCGCCTTTCATTTGTAGAGATTCGGGGAATTCCTAATTTAACAGGAATTGGTTAATATATTTTGTAAAGGGCACCACAATATAATAAAATATAGTTTTTAAAAAGGTATTACTAATGTCGTAGACATCCTTAGCCTTTGAGATTTTCATATCCTTTACAATTTTAAAACCTTCATTGCAAGTCATCATTTTCAATATAAAATTAATATCAGGTATCTTAAAATTCTGGAGTCGGCTCATTGCATTGTTAACAGCAAGGTTATTACTAGACAAATTTATTAAAACTTGTAATGGCTACAGTATGTAAATAGTTTTGTTTTTTATTTTGTCAGTCTAATAGATGATTGATGTATGAGATGGTTATAATAGTTTAAATTGAGGATGTGTAAGATTTTAGCAACTTCTAACCGCATGTTTACGAAAACACCCGCCTATTTCTAGAGGTTTTCGTTAAGGGCATTCTCAAGGACAAAAACGTATCCTTCACTCTTTAAACCCTCATGAAATTCTGCTTTTCTACAAAACAGTTGAGTATAGTAGTGGCAAAACCATTCATTCAGGGAGAACTTCAATATTCTTTCATACTTGCGCCAACCTATCCACATTTTCCAGACCTTCCTACCAGAAAAGTCTATCAAAATGCACTATCAAACTTAAAGATATTCGTAGAATGCTCAAATACAGACAATAAAGAAATCAAGGGATTTTATGGGGGCATTTCGGCATGGTAAACAAAGAAACAAAGAAATCACAAGGTATATTGTGGTTTAATTTGGAAAAATATTTGATACATGTTTATACACACTCGTGATGTTTCAGATAATTTAGTACAACTATCACGTGTTTATTTTGAATGGTTTTAATAAATAAATGTCACACTACGTGTTTATGTATAAAAATTTTATTTTATAAGATCCAAACTTGAAATTAATTTGAAAAATTCTTAAGTGCAGCTCATATTTCTTAAAAACCTTAAATGGAGCCCAAAGACATACATTTCAATGACAGTTTATGTAATATTTAATGTAGCAAAATATTTCATTGTAATAATATACAATTCAATGAGACTGTAAACAGCTTTCTGTTGTTACGGAAAATTTACTTAAGTCATATTGCAAATTAACTGTTTAAATGCGAGTCAATGAGTTTATGACCATCACTAAATTCTATCAGCAATATATTTTTAAGCAATACATGTTGGTTTTCATTGCTAAGTTCTGATACTTTGTCACGGCTCTGCAACGAACTAACAAATCCAGTAATTGATAAACAGAATAGTCAGTTCATGAATTGTATTGTCAGGGAAGTTGGAAATTTAATTAAAATAACAATACTTCTATTGATTGCAATTCAAATTATGTTGATCAATTTTTATTTAGCTTTAAATTCATACAATTTAACGCGCAATTTTAAAAAATCGAATGGCCTGTTTTAGTATTGTACTTAAATACTTGCCTAGCAATCTTTTTCTTTATAACTAATTGTTGAAGAATATAACGCGACATATAACATAGGAAAACAAGCAAAATTTATTACGGAATGTAGTTTGGACTGAAAATTCTGTGATAAACATGAATGGTTAAGCAGAATTTCAATAAATCCAGACTAATAGCCGCGTTATTATGACGTTTGGAAGCTTTGTTAATAGGTAGTGGGTTACTTTGATAACTTTGCACATTGTGCGCATTTCATTATTTATTAATAGGTGGCGTTGCCTTTATGCGCTGCGCATTGCTTTATGGGGGAAAAAAAAGTGAAAACGCAAGGAGAACAGTTGAGTGGTGTGTGCGTGTTGAAGTCACGTTGAAGTGCAAATGGTACCGACATTCTTTATTATAGTGGCAAGAATATCTAAGAGAAATTAAAAACTAAAATGGAGAACGAAGTTGATGAACAGCAATTAAGGCCCATGCACTGCGAATTGAATGTTTTGAGCAGACCCGATGGATCTGCAATGTTCACTCAAGGCAAGTTTACCAATCCCTATATCCGACAGCCCGCCCTTACTTTGAGACGAAATTTTCTGAATAAAACAGCTAGAAAACACACAATGTGAGTCAGGCTTTAAACGATATTGTTTTCATGAGTACTGTTAATTAAATTGGCTTGTACAACACAAGATAGCTGCGAGTGGGCCAGACTTTATAAAACTAAATTTAATACATAAACGCCTTAAATACATACTTCAGTCTCGGGTGGAATGTTTTCTTGAGTGCTTTGGTCATTTTAATTGGTCTTCTCAACGTGAACTGCTGATGAAAAATGGATAGGCCTACATGCCAACCCTAACCTGAAATATTAAAAACGTAAGCCCCAGACCAGTTCATTTTGTTGTTCTTGAAAGTCACAGTAAGCAACCATTGGGGAAAACCAAGGCGAAAGATAGATATATGCTGTGCCCTGGTGAAGCTCCACCTGCTCTCGCCCGCCTGCTCGTTTCCCCTGTTGACCCTCGCTTCTGACCCAATGCGCACGCTACTGCTTGCTTCCCCTACATCTATCACGGCTATGTACTTGCTCAGTTATGAAAATTACAATTGTACCGTAGTAAAATTACTTTATTGATTTAGTAGGGCATTCTGAATTCTCCCGAAATTCTAGTTCAGTGACAGTTAGGGGTAAAGTCGCATTGTAGGATGGCCCACTTTCAAAACCAATTTTCTTGTCATAAAACACCTAATATCACACATATTTTGTTATGGATTGTTCTCTGGAGAGCTGATGTTGCCTCGACGAATGTTTGTGTCCAACCCGCCCGCCCTAAACGTTACAATTTCTTTTATAACACGATCTAGCGAAAAGTGCCGTGAATGACACCATATTTTTATATAGAAACTTGTGATTGGACGTTACAGGTCTGACGTCTCACCAGCAGACCACGTAGAATTCTGGGAAGCAGGTGCACCAATACAACGAACCTCGCGGGACATACAACATGGCACATTTACGAAACGGGAGAAATCGGAACGCCTTACTAAATTAATATGACTGTTCCTAACCTAACAGAATCTGTCACTAATTAGTCATTTCGGGAGAATTCAGAATGCCCTACTAAATTAATATGACTGTTCCTAACCTAACAGAACCTGCCACTAATTAGTAATTTCGGGAGAATTCAGAATGCCCTACTAAATTAATATGACTGAACATTGTTCCTTGTTTGCGGGACATATTTCCATACTTGTACCCATGATTACAGCTTTCTGAAAACAATATAATGAAATACTGAAACTAGAATTACTGTCTGCAGACGACGCATCGCTGTTTGCCCGCTACAACAACAGATGGCATTCAGCAGTCCCTTCATAGCCAGGGGCTAGTATCGTCATGACTAGAGTGACGTGTTTGATGACGTTGACCTACAAACCCGGTGTAAACCTCGGCAGTTACACTACGTTTATTGGTAATGCGGCTAATGTAGAACTTGCACGGTGAACAACCAAACAACCGTTCAACGCAGATATAAGCAGCTTTTATTAGTAAGGCTGTCATTGTGTCGGCTTTTGAAAAAATTAGGTATTAAATGGAGAAGAACGCCATATAACAGGACTCTACTTATCGAAAAACAAGACATTCAATTCAAGAGAAAATTTTTTTAAGACAGATATTACAGTATAGACAAGAAAACAGACCTATAATATATACAGACAAGATGACATGATGACATGATCCATCAGAATTTCATGAAATGGCTCACAGAACAATTAATTCATAGCACTCATACAGCACCCCTTTCTTGGTCAGATGATTCAGGTAGGGGATTTCATGTTCCTGTTTCTATAGGGCGACGTCTAGTGATTGTTCGTGCAGGAGGAGAGACTGGATTTGTTAATAATCAAATCCCAGGCAAAATCAGGTGACTATTGTGATGACATGATCCATCAGAATTTCATGAAATGGCTCACAGAACAATTAATTCCAAATTGACCACCATCTTCTGTTCTGTTATTAGACAATGTTTCTTATCACAATGTTCAGACTAAAATTCACTAAAGGCAGATATGCAAAAGTGGCTGAACTGTACGACCTTGTACTAAAACATAAATCTAACTTCATTTCTTACCGCGTTGATGAGGTAATGAGTGAACATGGACATTCTGTTCTGAGAATCCCTCCTTATCACCCAGAATTAAATACGATTGAAAGGATTTGGCCATTAGTGAAAAATTGAGTTGCTTCCCGTAATGTCACATTTAAATTGGACGACGTTCTGAAATTAACAGAAGAAAAATTTGGTCAAATAACGGCAGAAGAATGGGCTTCAAGATGTCGTCGGGTGCAGCAGACCGAAATGGAATATTTAGAGTGGGAAGGATTAATAGAAGACTATGATGATGGTATTGCCGTTCGTCCATTAGGCCTAATCATTGTCTGCTCTGAATCTGATTCCAGTGAATCTGGTGAGGATGTGTCTGGGGTTGAGGAACTTCTTTCAGATTCGCAATGATATGAACTAAGGTATGTAATGAAAGTTTCTTTAAGGCATAATAAAATTATTGTTGTCAGCTGACAAGGAACCTCTCTCGTAGGATGTCTCAAGTACCGGTACACTGAAATCATCAACAAACTCCATAAGCTTTCGCTGCATAGCTCCGCCTTCTAGTCGTCCCATGCATATTAAAACAAAATTATTTGGCATCAGCTCTACAAATAGGCTAATAAAAATAATGGCATAGTTCCAGTGTAGAGGACCCATTCACAAGATATGCACGTTTGCACGGATGATGTGATTTTTTTTATCTATTTTTGTTTGTTTGTTTTTGTTTTTGGGGGAAGCAGGATGACCAACTGTCCTTCTTGTACATTCCTTATCATTACTCTATTCTATTCTATTCTACCATCACAGCAGACTGCCATTAAATTTTGATAGTCTAAATAACATATATAGCCTAATACTGTCCACATATTTATGCAAGTGAAGTGGAGGTGGCAGCCGTAGAAGATCGCAGATGCATTTGTAGAATAATGTAGCATAAACTGAGTCAACAGTTAGTTTAGTAGAGCATACTGAATTCTCCCATTTCGAAAATGTGCCATAGGCTATATCCTGCGAGCTTTGTCAGCCTGTTCACACAGAATTCTAGCTGCCTCTGGCGTAATGACCTCTCACCTTTAACGTCCAATCATGAGTTTCTTCATGATTTGAGGAAGGAAATATGATGGAAATCTTGCTACTTTTTGCCAGATCATTGTATAAAAGAAAATGTATCATTTAGGGCGGATGGGTTGGACCAATTCATTCGCAAACACATCTAGTCTCCACAGAACTATCTACAGCAAAATACAAGTCATATTAGGTATTTTATGAAGGAAATATGGGTCCTCTACAATTTTACTTTACCAAAATAACAAGCTGCTGAAGCTTCTACCTAGAGTATCTTTTATCGTCTCATTGACACTGACTGAAATATAAGCACCGGGGGGGGGGGGGGACCTGAAATAAGTTGCGAGAAAATAGTAATTTTAATGATCGAGGGAAATAGTTGTGTGAGTGTTCCAAGGGCCGGAATTAAATACGAAAAAATAGTAAATTTTCATGATGAAGATAGAGAAGCAGAACACAAGCTTGGGGTTGTGAAAGCAGTGTTTGTGAATTTAATACATTCAAATTGAGCAGTGATTTGTTTTGACTGATGGTGCACTGACACAATGGAAAACTGTAGTTAACTTACCTGGGTTCCAGCAGTGTGACAGAGACAGTTGGAAGACTACCGAAGAAACTACCACATTGTATTATAGGCTATAAATTTTTGTAGGCCTAAATTAAAACTGGTTTAGTACGAGTAAGTTTAATCATGCGGTGTAAGGATTTTCTAGGCTGAGTAAAAGCTGGGAATTGCGGGAGTTGGAAACTGGTGACGTCACACACTCAAGTGCTGCGATTGGTCTTTCCCGGAATACGCAACCTGTATAGTTTACTGATCTTGGGGGTTGCCAACTACACTGTTGGCATTTTTCTTTGTATCCTATATTATTTAAATTTACCCAACAATAAGATCACTTTTTTGCTCTTTTTTTTTTTTTCCAGGTGACACAGCAGTTGTAACGGCAGTATATGGACCTGTAGAAGTGAAATTGCAGAAAATACTTATAGATAAAGCAAGTGTAGAAGCAATTTATCGCCCTAAATCAGGACTACCATGTGAGTTTATTTATATTACTGTAGCCTATATTTTCATTCCAACCTAAATTTTTCTACCAACTTTACTCCTTTGTTGTTAATTGACATGCTGGGCAAGTTACCAGTGTTTGTGCTACTAAAATTGGTTTAAAGGATTCATTAATATTCAGTGTTAATTATAGGCCTAAGCCAGTTGTTTAAGTTTTTGTTGTATTTTTTATGAAGATTGAAGTTGTCCAAAAGATTTATTTCTGGAAACAAAGTTTGTGCCACCTGCTAACAAAACCACATGATGCTGCGAGACTTTTCTGGAAGATTAATAGAAATAAAAAGATAGAAATTAACAAGGGAATTATTAATGAGCTCATATCGAAACTTGCCTTCAAATTTTGCTGACAGAACCTGTGCTCAGATGTGGAAGCTCATATAAGAAAGTTGCTGCTTTTTAAATTGGAAGGTAGGCCTATCCAATTCCAGGCTGCAATATTGCTAGGACATTCACTGTTGTTGACTGTTGCTAGCTTGTACAGTAGTCTGGGCTGCCATGCTGCTGCACTACTTACAAATTCTCCTACCGGTATTGTTTTCAGGGGTGCTTTGCATTTTCAGGGCTCCCAGAATTTATTATGGAGAGTGCCGGACACCCCCAGTAATATTTAGGTATATGGGTGATTCTTCAAATACGGGAAAATTTGGAGTGTGTAAAATCCAAATTTTTTACTTTGTTTAAAAAATCTCAAAAAAATCACAAAAATACTTCAGGGGTTACTTGATTATAATATGACACCAGCAGAGCTTAAATGTTTATATTTTTATTTATTTTAATTTATTTATTTTTTTAAAGCCGTGTGGATGACATCCGTGTACATGTGGATGGCAGAAGGCTACATTAATGACTAACTTTGGCAACAATCTGCTTTTCTTTATGTGATTTCATATTTTTCTCAGCATACTTCAGTTGATTTTGCATCAAATTTGCAAATTTGTGTGCATACTCCGGAATTAATGTAATTTTAACGAGACTGTGTTTTTATGGTTTTGGGGGAGGGGGGAATCAAGCAGAAATTCATTTAATCAGTTTTAAGATCTTAAGTACAGGTCACAGACACCGCAAACACAATAGTATCCTACATTTATCATCTACATGACTTGAGAGTCATCCACATACCCCTTCATGTGACATGTGGATGACACAAAAATCAGGCATGTGGATGACAAAATAGTATATTGCGATACAAGTGCCGTAAGGCACATTTACAGGTCGAGGAAACAGATTGAAAACCCGAGGCGCAGCCGAGGGTTTTTAAGTTTTCGAGACCCGTAAATGCTATTTTTTGCACGATGATTATTTATATCAATTTAATTATATTAATTGTGATATTACCTGAAAATATTATGTAAATACATTCTTGAAAATAGATGTTTATTTCAGAAAGTGATTTGCATGTGTTTGTTGTTATGGGAACCGAATATTTGTCCTGGGGACCGTGCCATAAAGGCTTGTATTATGAAGTGTATCGTAATGAATTATGACGTGGCGCTTGGACCGTAAGTAATTTTACTTCATCGCAACGCCCTTAGCAACACGATTGTGTGGGAATGTCAACTTACGATCCATGTAAACAACTTTCGTAAGTAACACTTACCGGTACTAGCTAAGGAGTGCAAAAAAGGAGTTTAAGTGGTCTCAGCAAGCCATTTCTAAACCTCTGTAGGCTCAACTTCAGTCAGGTACTTTGAATTGGAAGGTTTATCATAGTGCATAATCAAAATTAATTAATATTCACTTTCTCCCTACTTTCTAGAAGCCATGTTAATGACTGGGAATAAAAACGTTTTCCTTGAAAATGATACAAAGTCCTTTGTTAATTCCAAACTGTTTGTAAGCAAGCAAAATTCAACCTTACAATTCAACCACAAGCTGCCCTGTTGACTTTCTAACACTGTTGCCAGTTTTACAAATTTCTCATTTCTTCAGAAAAAATTCCATTCTTTTCAGCCATGTGGATGACCAAAAACCCTTGGGACATTCTTTATGTTCATTAGGTGGGGTGACAGTTTTATTTCATTTTATTTTTTAGGGGTTAATATTCTTCACCCATTCATACTCATTGACAGGAAATAACATTTCGTTTTGTGGAAAAATGCATTAGAATATACAAAACCGAGATTTGGGACCTAGGGCATGTGGATGACATTTCATTGAATTAAATTCGATTTTGGAATATCAGAATTTAAAGTTAGTGACATTTCAAACTGATAGTTGTAGTATGAAAGTAGTAGAAACAAACTTTTATTTTAATTTTTTTTTAAAGTTGAATTTGAAGGGAAATATCACTCCGGAACGCAAATTTTCCCGTATTTGAAGAATTTAGAATCGCTGCAAACCTAAATTACACAACAGAAACACAGTCTGCTTTTTAAGTCATGCAGAGCCAACCTGACAACCTACTATGTAGCCTACCACTACCACCTAGTGACTACTACCTTCCTAAGGTGATGGTGATAAACTAAAGAAAAAAGTTGTAGAATATTGCTTCCCCTTTACATGCAATTTCAATATCTTAAGATTTCACTACAGCTGCTCACAGCAATGATTTCAAGATTTTTAAATTTCACTCATACGCTTGCACACGCATGGAATGCATGATATATTTCCCAGTTCCCATATCTGTACTTTCGCTAGAAGCTTTTCTTTGTGACATGCTGCCAGAATTTTAGTTTGTGAGAATAGTTCTTACAATGCCAGTAAGGCTGCCCTACCTCTACTGCTGAGCGATCATTCTCTTCTCCATAGACTTAGGTCTACAATGGGTCAGCAGGGAATGAATTATGTAGCAATCGTTCATTTCTATAAAGAAGAAGCTATGCATATAGATTTGGATGAAATAGCAAATGAGTTCATCACTAGAAATGAAATTCACTGGCAGCATCTGCAGTGAAATCCTAATTCGCAAATAGGCCATCCTCCTGTGGCACAACATGTTAAGATTTTATTAATCTTCAAAAAGAGCAATAATTATTGATTAAACAGACTATGAACAAACTGTTAATGTTTATCAATTAATAATGTCGTTTGTTGTAATGATGATGAACTTGCAACATAACTTGAATGTGATTTTCCTTTTCTGAGCGAGGAACATTTTTTAACATTTCATATTTATTTATGATTTTAGCACAATCGATGATTGTTCACCAGAAACATAGTGTTTTTTTCACTGAATATAACTTTAGGCTAAAAATGGCTAATTTCAGATATATAAGGGCTCTCTCTTCTTAAGCCTTTCAGAGCTGAATATAGCCTATATGTTTATATGCATAATCATCAAGTAAATGTATCAATGAGTTCTAAGTTTCAAATCATTGAGAAAATTTTACTGGAACAGCTGGTCTTCATGAATGATAATTGTACCAACTGGACAAAAGTCCTCATATTTTACATACACATTACTATACCAATCTTATAAGTTACTTCTGCTTTTATTTAATTTTTTAAGTTATGTATTTCTATATCAGTAGCAGTGAAAAGGTTAATCCTGTTACATCCTTGTCTACGTCTAACCTCAAAGGCACTCGTAAATGGAAAATTGATTATTATTGGTCACATCTATTATAATATCTGCATTATCTGAACATCTGAAGCATTTTGGTTGACTCGTGGATGGCCAATCAGCAGCCGAGCTCCCTGCTAATGTAGCCTAAACAAGACTCATTCAGATGTATCAGTTTCTGTAAGTAGAAATAATAGGCAAAATTACTTATAAAAGTGCATGCTTTCATTTCCAGAAGTTCTATCCATCTGGTACTTTACATAAATTTGATTATTTTTCCATTTGACAGCATACAAACACAATATTAATTTTATAATCTTAAATAATATTGCATGGCCCACAATGTACTATCACATTGTCGCTCGCCTATCTAGGCGTTAAATAATTAAACGTAGCTTCTGTTGATATAATATTGTACATTCTATTGAATTGTATAGCTACCAGTATCTACATTATATTTTAATGTGAGTACTTTTCAGTTACAACACTCATGTGCAAGCAGTAGACCTAGTGTAGGCCTAATTCCTGACAGATTGATTTCAGATTGACTTTAATTCATTCATAACCTATACTGCTGCTTTAAACCTGAAACAAACATGTCAACGAACCTTAGGTCTAGGCACTACATCATTAATATTACATTGCCTGAGCATTTTGTGAAATGTTGACATATTTTAAGAATTTCTTATCAGTATATACGAGCATGAAGTAAGGCTAAGAATCAAACTTTAGACCTTTGTTCTTCTGCAAGCCCTGCTTAATGAATCAATCTGGAGCTTAACTCTGAGATCTATTACAAAAATAACTTCTTTTCTGTACATCATCATTGCAATTATCACTGATTAAACAAAAGCGTTCTGGCACTTTGTTATATAAGTTTACCTAATTTTATTTATTTATAGCAATAAATTAATAAAACTTGTTAAAATAGACTACATTATTTTACTAACTTTAGTATTGAGTCTGGGATAATATGCCAGTATGACAATAATACATAACAGCACAATGTAACAACTGAATGATTATTTTATGAGTTCCAGGCCTTGGCATACATTATTTTATGAGTTCCAGGCATTGGAATACATTATTTTATGAGTTCCAGGCCTTGGCATACATGGAAACATGAATTTTTAATAAGTCAATATTGTAATCTAACTTATTTTTCTGGCATGTTGTGACTTTTTACTACTATAAAAACCAAATTTGCTGTGGGACAAATTCAGGTCATGTGCATTTGTTTACATGCACTGGACTTTTGAAAGTGATCACTGAGCGCTTTTTATGTTGTTAAGATTTTGTAAAGCAGGACTGCGATTTTAATTTCATTATGTTTAACTTTTGTACATTTCATTTTTCAGTCCCCTCATATGAAATTGTATAAATGATACACACACACATATAAGTTATAGATAGATATATATATATATATATATATATGTGTGTGTGTGTGTTTTTTTTTTTTATAAGGCAAGGAATAAGTTTCTCATGTACATTTTTCTGTTCATCTCTTTTGAATTGATGTCGCCACACTGAATCTGTTGCTTATTGCAGCAATAATCTTTGTCTGGTGGCGAGCTGAAGGCCGAGCTAGCGTTCCCCCACTACCTTACCATGCGCTTGCATTTACAGTCTCTGTCTTTCCCCCCACTATGCCACTAGCTCGGCCTTCAGCTCACAGTCAGACAGTGGACTGCCAAATAAAGATCATATGTCTTTCTTCTGATTATTTGCTGGTAAACAATTATAATTTTTTATTTAATTTTTGTTTTAATTTATTTTACAGACATTCTTGTTTCTGATAATTATCAGAAACAAGAATGTCTGTAAAATAAATTAAAACAAAGTAATGAAATCAGTAGAGCATATTGAATCACTTGAATAGTCAGACAATAAAAACACTTTGGCTTCACTTACATCAGTCTTAAATCATAGGGCTGTAATCAAATGGACATCAAATTACTAAAACACCTAAAGAAACCATCAGAATTGAAGGCCTGGGAAAAAGATTTTTATCATTAAGAACGAAGACAGTGTTATGAACTTTCATATCTCATAAGCAGATAATGTCATTAGACTCACAACCAGAAATATGAAGGGCAGCACAGGACATTATAAATACTACCATCCATAACTGCCTAAGTTCAGTTGACCATCAGCCGAGGATGGGTAAGAGTGATGTAAGTGGAGCCAAATGTTTTTATTGTCTGACTATCCTATCCAGGTGAAGAACATCTGTCTCACTGTGGCAACATTTCTCATATCTACAAGAGGGTGAGTCAGATAATACTTCTTTATGTTTATTAAGTGCCAGTATGGTACTTTATGAGATTGTGTGGGGGACAAAATAATGTCTGTCCATGTGTCTGTAAGCACCATAACTCAAATAAGCTTTTTCGGATTTTCATGAAACTTGGACAACACATTTATAATGTCCATGGGAAGAACCCTATTGATATCGAACCAAATCGGTTCACCGGTACCGGAGTAATGCCCAATTTAGTGCCTATTTTAATAATAATAATAATAATAATAATATTTTATTGTCATTAAACCTGAAATACAAGCAATAGACAACGTCAGAAAACATAAAATTTAAACATATTGGATTCAAATAAATTAAATTACTCTAACTGACTGACTGACTGACTGGTACCCTATGATCCCCAAGTGGGGCGAAGGGGCCTCCAAGTGGAGGTTTCATTACCTATACTAATTTTGATATGCTTATTTTCCGAGAGAGGGTAGAGGGACAGGTGGTAAGCCCATCACCTCGCAACCCCCCTCTGGAAACTAAGTATTTCTTGGACGTGAAAGGGCTGAGAAATTTTTGTCCAGAGGCTCTAATTTAGGCTTGGAGTTCTTTTACGTGTCGTAAATCTACGACACGGGACCCCCAGCTTAAAGTCCCTCCCGGAGGACTCCGTCCCCAGGATTTTTACGTCCTGAAAAATCCATCGACCACGGCCGGGTTTGATCCCGCGCCCTGCGGATCTAGAGGCGGGCACGCTACCTCTAGACCACCGTGGCCGACAAATTACTCTAAGTGTAATTGTAATTGAGCACAATTTCAAGCTTATTCAGATGTTAACTTCTTTACATTCAAAAAATTCGTCAATTTTATAGAAGGGATTTTTGACTAACCAGTCATATAATTTAGATTTGAAAGTGTTAGTTGAAAGTTCCAACAATTCTAATGGTAAGCTGTTATATAGTTTTAGACCCATTACTTCATAACTATTTAAGGATTTCGGAAGTCTATGAAAAGGTATGTCTACACGTTTACCGTTTCTAGTGTTATGGGAGTGTATATCTTGTCTAAGCTGTTTGTCTGAAAAATTACGTTTAACATGTATCAGCGAGTTGTAAATGTACACATTGATAACAGTCATAATTTTTAGATTGACAAACAATGCCCTACAGTGGTCTAACTTATTTGAATTACTAATTATTCTGATGACTTTCTTTTGGAGCAAGAGAACTTCCTGAACATGACTGCTATTGCCCCAAAACAGGATTCCATAGGATACAACACTTTGAAAATATGCAAAATAGGCTGATCGTATATAGTTGGGTGGTACATAACGTTTTAGATTTCTTAGCAAGAATATAACTCTAGACAGCCTACCAGTAATAAATTGAATGTGTGGTTCCCAGGTTAGGTTTTTGTCAATATAAATTCCTAAAAACTTTACCTTATCTACGTTATTATTTGGGGGGAATTCTCTTAGGCTGAAAAACAACTCTTGATTTTTTTCTTAATTTAACAAAAATCCATTTACTCTAAACCAGTATGAAATTTGTGACATGGTATTATCCGTCATAACTTTTAGTGAATCTAAATCATAACTAGCATTGAAGAATGTTGTATCATCGGCATACATAATTACATGCGTTTTTACAAAAGAAGGCAAATCGTTTATCATTAATATAAACAACAATGGTCCTAAGACGGATCCTTGAGGGACACCACATTTAATATTAGCAATATCCGATCTCTCTTTTCTTATACAGACCACTTGAGAACGGTTTTCAAGATAAGATTCAAATAATTTAAGACTTGCACCCTTAATCCCATAATATTCCAACTTACTAAGTAAGGAATTGTGCTCAACACAGTCAAATGCTTTACTCAGGTCACAAAAAGTGGCCTGAGCAAAGCACTTATTTTCAAAGACATTAAGTACCTTTTTTTACTAAAGATTCTATTGCATCGACAGTAGACCTGCCCTTCCAAAATCCATACTGTTCTTCACGGATAATATCCGATTCGTTCAGATAATCACAAATTTGAATATACATGACAGATTCTAATACCTTCGATAAAATCGGTATTAAAGAAATGGGGCGGTAGCTCGAAGGGCGATCTCTTTCACCTTTCTTATATATAGGTACAACTCTGCTTAATTTTAGTGGATTTGGAAAAACGCCCTCCATTAAACACTTATTTATGACAAATATAAGTGGAAGTATAATAATTCTATTATTATTTTCAGCATATTACATGAGAAATCATATACATCAAGACTTTCTGAAGGTTTAAAATTTTTAACTATATTTAAGATTATATTTGGAGTAACTTCCCGAAAAGCAAAATTGTTTTCAGTATGAATAGAAGTAGCCTTAGACTCTTTAAGCAGGTTTAAAGGGGTGTCGTTAGGTCTTACAATGTTATTACTGAGATCCTTCACAGATTTAACACAGAAATTATTAAAATCATTTGAAGATATTGTGATTTGATTGTTACTGTTATTTTTCGACACAGAGTTAATTATTTCCCAAGCTTTCTTACACCTGTTTTTTGATAACTCAATACTTCTTGTATTATACATTTTCTTAGCTTCGCTCACTGCCTGCTTGTATTCCTTTCTAGCTTTACCATAGCTCCACTTGGCTACATTAGAGTTGTACTTTTTATATACATCATAATATAGTAGTAACCTATTTTTCATAGTAGTTAATTGGGGGGTGTACCACTGATTTTTACTTTTTGATGTAACCTTTTTGCATATGTTGACCTTACATTTCCTCTTAGGTATACTATTTTCAAGTGTGTTCATAAGTACATTAAAGAAATTCTCAAAAACTATGGTTGCAGGACAATTTTGAAAATCACTACAAAACTTTACCCAATCAAAATCACAGAGAGCAGATTTAAATTTTAGAATTTTTTCTTGGTTGATAGGTCTAGTGGTAGCTATTTTAAAATCTGTGGGATTACACTTGTCGGGGTTGATTTGTTTAATCCCTATCCATACACACTTGTGATCTGAGAAATGGAAAGGCACTACATCACTTTTTAGGTTGGCCTTATTTATGTTGGTAACTATATTGTCAAGACATGCTGTTCCTCTAGTAACTTTATCATTAATATATTCAAAGTTAAACTGCCTGAGGAGATTCCGAAAATCAGTCACACTTTTCTGGTTTGCATTCATGACATCAAAGCTTGAATTTAAATCACCTCCAATTACTATTTTATACCTTTTCCAATGGGGCCTATTAAAAAAGTTAAACAGACATTCTAATTTTTCGAGGAACACCGTTGTATTCCCCTTTGGTGTCCTGTACAATACAACCACAGCCAATTTAAGACACTTAATGTACACGCCTGCAGCCTCAAAATCTATTTAATTGCAGAGGAAGTGCAATTCTAGCTCAGTAACTTTATACATAGAAAACAGATTATTATTAACATAGATTGAGACCCCACCATGCATATGTTGCTCCCTACAATAGCTACTGGCTAGCGTGAAGTCATCTAAAATCTTAAAAGCAATTTCATTATTTTGTAACCAGTGTTCACTTATACCAATTGCATCTATCTTATTCTCCTTTAAAAATTCATTTAAAACAATATTTTTATCACTAAATCCTTGTATATTAAGGTAGCCTACCTTAAACTGTAATTCCTGGTAAGTTTCTGGTTCACTAAGACTGTTATTATTAAACTCTGACTTATGGTCAAGATTAAGTCCCGAATGACTGAAAAAATCATTGCCAAAACTCCTGGAGATCGGTTCTACACTTCGCCGAACTTTGTCGGCCACTACATCTAGTTTTTTGTTTCACCAAAATCTAGAGAGATGGGTTCAGAGCTTACCAGAGACTTATAACTACTTTCACCAGTTATTTCTGCTATCTTATTTACAATATACTGTTTTCCTAATTTATTTAAATGTAATCCGTGCTTAGTGTGTAACCTTGCACCTAACCTGCTTACATCTACAACTATAACATTCCTTAAATATTTGCATGTTTTTGCAATTTCTTGATTCACCCTCGAAATTTCCTTGTTGACTGCCGACCAAGAAGGTAAATCATGTCTGTGTGGTATATTGAATACTATAACCTTAGTATACCACATGTCACGTAGTCTTCTTCGTAAAACTGATAGAAAGTTTTTTCCTTCGTTATGGCCTACATCATTGGTGCCTGCAATAAATACTACAGTGTCGTCACGATTAAAATTCTTGCAATCATAGTTATACCCATCTGTTACCTCTTCAAGTTTAGCCCCTGGTTTCACAGTGCTGCTTATTTCTTGATTGCTGATATCCCTTAGATTTAAAGCAACATTCCGTCCCTGGCTATCCATGTACAATTGTATTTTACGTTTCTTGTATGATGTGGGCTTAGGCTTATTTGAGGTTCGGCCCTGGCCTAGTTCGTAAGATGCATTTGGGCGTTCAGACATTTCGTTATTATCACTAAGTTCCTGAAGTACACTGTATTTGTTCCTTAACTGTGGGAAATGTTTTTCACTTAGATCTGTCCTTTCACAAACTTTCGGTACTCCATTCTTCATTTTCACAGTTTCCCATCCTCTGTCATTCTCACTTTGTATTTCAGTATAATGTTGGGAGGTTCCATATTGTTCACTAATTTTTTTGCTTAGTTCAGAATCACTGCTCACACAATTATCTCTCAGCTTCTTATTTTCTTCAACTAGAATATTAATTTCTTCTTTAAGCGATGTTATGATTGTAGATAGTGCCTCAATATCACTTTGTGTTGTCACAAGCTGTGCTCCTCCCGCCATGTTGTCTTCTTCACACGCACAGACTGGACAATTCCATTCCCGGTTTTCGTCTGGTATTTCCTCTTCTAAAATGCCCGCACACTTAAAGTGATGCCAGTAATCACAATTGTCACACAATATACCATTTCTTACGATTCTTTTACATTTCAGACATTTGATACTGGTTGATACTCTGCATTTTATAGGAGACGAAACAGACGCGTCAACTTCATTCGGCGCCATCTTAGTTTTGATAGATTATATTAGGTGCCATAACTCAAATATGCTGTGTCGGATTTCCATGAAACTTGGTATACGCATTTATGACGTCCATGAGAAATACCCTATTGAATTTGAACCTAATCTGTTGACCGGTACCGGAGTAAAACCCAATTTAGTGTCTTTTAAAGGTGCAATAACTCAAATACGCTTTATCGGATTTTTGTGAAACATTGTATACGCATTTATAATGTCCATGGGAAGACGTCTATTGATATTCGACCAAATTACCGGAATAATGCCCAATTTAGTGCCTTTTATGTTAATATATAAGAAGTCGCGATAACACAAATACGCTTTATTGGATTTTCCTGAAACTTCATATACCCATTTATAATGTACATGGGAAGACGTCTACTGATATTGGACCAAATCGGTAGACCGGTACTGGAGTAAAACCGAATTTAGTGTCTATTTTAAAGAAGCGGTAACTCAAATACGCTTTACCAGATTTTTATGAAACTTGGTATACACATTTATAATGTCCATGGGAAGACGCATCTATTGATATTGGATATAATCGGTTGACCTGTTTCGGAGTAATGCTCAATTTAGTGCCTATTTTATGGTAATATACGTATTCGAAAGAATCTATGAAATGCAAATCAGTTATCATGACAACATAGCCTATTGTTTACTGTGATCTTATAAGGCTTTGGAAATTAAAATACAGTTAGCTATGACAAATAACACTATTGCTTTACATGCGCTTGTCCAACTAGACCGTTAAACTGACCCAGGTGGCCTCACATTCTGGAGTTCCATGGTTCAAATCCCGAAACTGGCCAATTTGACTTTTTTTTGTATTCTGCATATCATAATTGCAATCATAACTGATTAAACAAAAACATACTGGCACTTTGTTACATCAGTTTACCTGATTTTATTTTTTGGTGCAATTGTAAGATGAATGGATAATACCTACCCACTCCACTATCTAAAATATAAATATGAAAGTAAGTTCATTGCTTATAAAATGTAAAGTATCATGTGATACATTGTTTAGAAATGTGTACTTATTTAAGATTATGCATCAGTTGACTTGAGGCTTTTGCAAAAACACCTTTCCAACACTGAAATCATAAGCTATTTTCTTGTGTGTATGTGTGTAAATAGGCTTATGGGTGTTATACTTTTGATTATTTCTTTCCAAACTAGAAAAGAAAACCCTATTTATTATTCATTTATCAGTATTATTAAAGCTGTAACATATTTCAGGTGTGTCTGATAGGATGACAGAGTCACTTCTTCGTAATACTTGTGAAATAGCTCTGGTTGCAACCCTACACCCTCGAACATCAATTACAGTCATAATACAAGAGCTACAAGATGCTGGTGGAGTAAGTATTCAGTGCATTTCATAAAAGTACATAACATTTGTCTGTTTACATACATACGCTGTAACTTGCTGAGAGGAACAAAACAAACAAACAAACAAACAAAAAACTCAGTGGTGTGACATCCTTTGAGGAAGTAAGCCTACCATCTGACTGCTACAACATCTACCTTAGGCAAATGGCAGATCTGGGGGCCATGTGTTCAGCACGCCAACACCCACAGCTGTTAGTGATTCTTAAAATAGAATAATTCCAAATAAGCAAATACTACTGGGAAGTCCGAAAGCAAATTATGCTACATAAAAAACTTAGAACATTTGACTATTACTATTGTAAGTTTGCCCATATGCATTCACTTGCCTTTAAATATAATTCCTAGTTTGCAAAATTCAATTTTTTTTTTTCAACAAAATAAATTATTTCATTTTGTGGACAAGTCAACAACAAAGGGCTCAAGACGAGCCCTACAATGCTTTGCTGAAAGATTACTTTTTTTACCTTTAATGGTATGAAAAGCTATACAAAGATTGAAATTCCCAGCAATTTTTTTTTTTTTAATGTGGTGACCTATTTTGTAAGGATTCTTTTGGTTTTTTGTGATTATCCCTATCTCTTTTTGAAATAATGAGTAAAAGCTAAATGATGTTTCTTTTTAAAAATTACAAAGATGCAAAATCAATTCTTTTTCCTGCCTAAATTGTTTAACTGGGAGCAGTTTTATATTTTTTTCTACTTAGCCATTTCAGAATTACGGGTGGAACAGTTTGACACATTAATGGTGTACACATGGCTTTCAAGACTTTTCAAAAAGTGGAAATTTTAGTAAGACTGTTTTACTTTCTAACCACTTGGTAAATTAACATTGATTTGTTAATGAGAAATTTGACTCTTAAATTTTAATTACAGATGGGACAAAGTTGCGACATACATTTCCTTGTGAGTGAAAATGTGTAGGAAAGTAAGAAAGTGTAAGTTCATGTTTTAAAACTTGGATGTCGTCTAAGTAACAGACACTTAAATTTTTAAAAATTTTATTTGAGAATTCACTGAGTACATCAAGGGTGCCACTAGGAATTTTATTAACGGGGGGCAAGCCAACATAATTCTAAACACAATGATTCTTGAGAATATGTGGACATTAACAAAATTTCTACATGCTTTTTCTAGCACCTCCCTTGTTCAGGGAAATATTCCTGCTTTCTGGTCAGTCCTAAGCCACCATGTGTGTGCAGTCTACTTTAAATCTTGATTCTTTGCAAGTGAAGTGCTGTTTGTTGTATCCTATTTATAACAGCACTTGTGGTTTCCAAACTTAAGTAAAATACTACGTGGACAATCCAGGGAATTTGTTGGCCCAGGCCCGTGTTTACCAATGGGAAGACTGGGTAAATGCCCAAGGACTAACAACCCTGGGGCGCAAAATGTTGAGGGGTATGTGGCATGGCAGCACTTGGCACTGGCATTTCATGTGCAAAGCTGTAAAGAATACATCTTGGGTAATTTAAATTACAGTTAAAGATAAACGTGATGTGAATGAACGTCAGTCACAATGCATTATGACACTGTCTTTTAAGTTTCAACACTGTGCCAGAATTTAGTGGGTCCATATAGGTGGTGGATAATGGAACAATACTCATAAAAAAGAGGGTTAGAAGACATTTCCCTCCCGAACCAAAAACGGCAATATACACTTGGGTGCTGATGAAGGAGGCGCCAGCAATAATCTTCATCCAGTGTGCTGTTGACCATAAACGTGGTCTTACTTATTGCCATTATGAATTATGATGCACACCATTTGCAGACTCAAATAGTATGAAACAATTTTCATTTTGATAAAAAACGCAAGCGGTGGTTTTCATTGTTAAAAAAATTATAAATTAAGAGAGGCAGTATTCTTGGTGCCGGATTATCAGAAATACACTGAAGGAGTTACTACAACACGTATGCTAAACTCGGTCAGCAGTGTAACATCACCTATCGTACATCATAGAAAGTTCAATGTCATAAAGGATGGAAAGAGGGGAGTAAGATTGCAAAGTATTACTATTATCATAATGAATAGAATGAGAAAGTGTGATGACTCCACCGCTAATACAATGGTGGGTATAGGGAGAGCGGCGGTCCACCGAAACACTGGCAGCACCTTCGTTTGCGTTTCAACTTCTCAATGCGGCATCATGATAGTTTGGCATCTTATGATTAAACTCGCAATCTTTAATTAACCCTTGGTTCTATTTCTGTGAAATTTGTGCAGAAATAATCTGCACAACACAGTCCTTCTGATGGTTAAAACAGAGACTTAAAAAATGCGGACATAAATGTTTTTATTTCATTATATAAACATCACCAATTACACAAAATTCATGGAGGGTGAAACGGAATTTGACTATGCGACAATTTTTTTCATTTTTGTGTCCCGTAAAAACTTCAAGCGAGAAAGTTTTAATGAAATATTTCAACTTTATTTTAAATTCAGTACCACCTTTATATCTTGAATGGTTTACGAGTAATTGAGTGGTAATTATTCCGAGCGCTACAGGTGAATGAATGATGTGGGACGATCGTGAAATGTTGAGGGTGAAGCAAATTTGACTATGCGAAATTTATTATTTTATTTTTGTTTCCAGAAAGAGATCAAGCGTGTAAGGTTTAGTGAAATATTTGAATCTTATTATAAATCGAGTACCACCTATATATCTAGAATGGTTAACGAGTAATAGTAATTACTCTAAAGCTAAAGCTATCAGAATGGTATTGAGGTATTAGCAGGTATCTTTTCCATAAAATACCAGCAATAACGTAAACATTTTTACATAATTTATTTGTGGACTCAATAATAAAACTATATTAACTGACTACTTGTACCCATACTGCAAGATTGACCCGCTGGGGAAAATGAGTGAATGAAGCTTTTTTCTAACTTAGTAAATCTGCACTACTTTTATTTATGCATTTATTGGATTATTTATCATATTTTCTGTTCACTTATGTTAGTAATTTTTATGTATAATTATCATAGCAAATGTCTTATTAGTTTAATATCTTGTTCCTTTTTTTTAATAATATAATTTAACAACATATTGCAGTTCAGATACTTCGGCAAAAAGAAATAAACAAGATAACCAAATTAAATATAATAAATGACAGATTAATTGCCCAAATTTATTCAAACTAAAATCATAAAATCTCATAGCCCGTGTTTGGTCTTAAAATGACCGTGAAAAGACGGAACATTCATTATAAATATTATTAACTAGAAAGAAGGCAAAGGTAAAAAGTTTAACATCATCATTTTAAATGTCTATTAAAATGAGATTGCAGTGAATAGACAGAGAAGCTGGGAATTTCCCTAGCAGACCTAGCGGGTGCGAGATAAGGCAATGCAGGTACTCAGGTACAATGCATCGGAAATCTCCCAAGTTCTAATCAAAGGGTACTGATCCACTTAAGTAATTCTAAGAAGTCGGCTATTATGTTCAAGCCTAGCTTCTGATTTTGCTACTGATACAACACGCTGTCCGGTTTTTCCACTTAAACCTTCTTAGAAATCCGAGACGCTAAGTTGTGGGTTTTGAGAATAAGGGAAATCCAATTGATTTCCGTGGGCGACTAACATATTATTATTGGTCGGTAGAATTGCCAATAAGAATTGATCTATAGTACCACGTGCCGGGATTCACGAATAATAATTAAGAAGAGTAGGGATAAATGTTTGTCCAAGAAAGTTTTCCTTATGCCTACCGGGGCGCTGTAAAATCACTCTACGTCGAGGCCGCGTGCCTACATCAATCACTCTACGTCGAGGCCGTGCGCCTATAGCAGTCAACTCTACTTATCTTTGTGGCCTCGTGCCCACAGTATTAATTGGACTTATAAAATTTTCGCTGGGGAATTAATCGACTTAGAAGGATTCTTACTTTCAATCGCGATTAGTCAAAATCATATACGGCAGCAATTGTATCACTAGTAACGATCTACGGAGAACTTGTAACAATATTAATTATTCACAAACAAATTTTGTAATTATTGTCAATGACTGGACTTGTATTTCCAACGTTTTGAATAAACAGAATATTCCTTCAGTGTTCAAAGAAACTGCATTATTATTCAAGCAATAATATTAAGGTGTTCTTCGCTTCCTACCCTGAAGCTAGAGGGAAGTGCTCGACGATCGACTGACTGACCGGAGGCGAGTTCGACACACAAAGACAGAAATAATCAGTATATGCATTATACTGTGGCGCCCAGGTAATTATCATTTCAACACCGAACCGCCGTAAACATAAGACATACATCAGTTACAGCGAACGGCGAATGGTCGAGGGTTTGAGCAAATAGCGGGCTGTAGTTAAGGCAAGAGGATTTAATTTTTTTATGAAAAAATCAGGGAAAATGCTTTGAAATATTGTGTGATATATGTAGAATGCATTGCAAAACAATTGTTGCGTATGTGCGGCTTTATCGGATGTTGAGACGCCAATTTTAAAGATCACGCGCCCTATTTTTGTAGTGCTGCTTATGAAATTTTCCATGCCCTGCAATTCACAAACCATCCCTTAGTTTATATTATCTCTGTTCACATAATTTGTACACAGATCTACACTTTTGACCGTGTTTCACCTACATAGCTTACCCCATACAGCCAGGAGAAAATTAATATTAATATAAATAATATTGCTATTAATACAGTATTAATACAAATTAATACTCAGTAATATTCTTATACAATGTAATATTAATATTAATTTATAAAATATCCCATAGCTGTTTTCTACCCTAATTATACATTGTTATTTCTATACAAATGTACATTCTTTAACAAATACTCATCAAATTATACTAACATACTCTCTACCCTATTTTCTAGGCAACAAAATATTAGATCAACATCCCTTAGCTGTTTCATACCTATATTATATAATTGTTCATTGCTTGTGAACATACTCGATTTTTGGAAAGATGTGGAACGAAATGTTACGGTCAAGCTTCTTGCAATCTGAGAAATTACTGTTACACACGGCCATGTTTATTTATGGAGATGAGATCTTCCAAGACGTGTAAAGCAGCTCGAAAATTGTCAAAAGTATCTAACAATTCAATTTAGATAAGGTGAGTCATTTTGAAATAGATTAATTTATTATTTTGTTTAAGAATGTTTGCAATTTTTCCTATACCGCCCGTAGTAATCTTGCTCCCGCTAATCTCAAGCAAAGTAACTGCTACCTAGCGGTGGAACCAGTGAACTACCTCAGTCATCACACTTTCTCCTCTATTCATTATGCTATTATTATTATTATTATTATTATTATTATTATTATTACTATTACTATTTTCCCTTTCGGTTAGGCGAGCTTAGGACCACGTGAAACAGTTGTCTTCTTCTTGTCTTCCCAAAACTTCTTCATCCTTTCGCGATGTTGCTGTTTCCTTTCTTCCGTCCATTTACTTCCCGTTTTCTTCGGTTTCTCTGGAAATTCGCCATCAAATATTGATTTCCTAAACTTTTCTCTGTTTGCAATATCCTCCTTTTTGATATTGAGTAATTTCAAATCTTCTTCAACTTCCTTGAAAAATGTGGGTTTAGTTTTTTTACTTACATAGGTGATCAAAAATTTGTTTGGTAAGTCTGTCTCTTTCCATTCTGAAAATATGACCATAGAATCTTAATCTTCTTTTCCTTTTCTATTATTATTATTATTATTATTATTACTATTATTATTATTACTATTGTTGTTGTTGTTGTTGAATTACCAAAAGTACAGAACCCAACTGGCATAGAGAGCCAAAGTAAGAGACAGAACAGAGTTCCACATAACTTAGTGAAAAACGAAACCATTTGTTCAGCATCATACTTGATTTGTGCATTCTTCATGTGAATTAGCGAGTGAAATGGTTGTTTGTTTTGTTTTGCAAACACAGTAAAGCAGTGTTAATTAAGTGAGATGGTTGACATTTAAACACTTCTCCTTACATTTTTGCAGATCATATGTTTCATGGGCTTTGCCCACATTTTCAACTGCTGCAACTTTCTGCATTAATGCTGCAGAACTTAATGGCTTCAGTAAGATACTATAGATAAGAAAGTAGCAAATTTAAAAAAAACAAAAGCAGTTAAAAACAATAACAACCCTATCGCCAGAGAAAGAAAAAACAAAATTAAGCATGAAAAACCTAATTAAAACCAACCCATGGATAAAATACCTAAAGGAAAAAAGGCAGGATTATATCAGATAAATTGTTCAGAATGTAATGAAACATATGTAGGGAAAACAAAAAGGAAATATAAACATAAGATTGAAAGAACACATGAGAAACATTAGGTAGGTATTGTCAAATAGAAAAATTAGCAGTGGCTACTCATTGTTGGAATAAGAATCATAACATATGTAAGAAGGCCAAATTATTGAAGTCAGTAAATAAACATACAGGTCTGGAAGTTTGAGAAAAAATTTGTATAAGAAAGTTTGAAGATAGGTTAATGAATTTTTAAATACCACGAGAAGAAAACTTGATCAAGAGGTTCATAAAGGGCACATCAGAATTCTCCAAACAAGGATTTGAAATTGAAAATGTGGGCAAAGCCCATGAAATGTACTTTCTGCAAAATTGTAAGTAAAAGTGAAGTCTAAAGTGTTTAAATGTCAACCATCTCACTTAATTAGAGAGGGTAACTTCGGGCATGCCCTTGAACTGACCTTAGATGTGCAGAAAATTAGGGTGTGGAGCAGGTGGACCTTGGGGTAAGAATTCGCCAGTTGCAACTAAGCCACCCACTTAGCAGAAGCTGTCCGAGCGACTTACAACCTTCGTAAAAACATTGTGTTCACATAGTTTACAATTTGTTCATAATTAAAAGACGGACAAAACTAGAGTTAAGTTTTAGACCTGCAGATGTGAAACATTTAGGTTCAATTAAACGATTAGTTTGGTATTTGCAGGACATTTCTTACTAAGCTTACTTTTTTCTAATGAAGCATAGCAGTAGTCTCAGCACTAAGAAGGCGCGAGTGAAAGTTGTCTAGCCGTGTAGTAAACCCCACCCCTCTCCTACCATTATGCACAAACTCTCACTAGGAATGGGGGGCCATGCCCAATGTTAACGAATATATCTCTAACATTGCTTCACTGTATGAAAGTTCCATTATTTTATGGTGTTTTCCAGTACAGCTAGTTAATTACCCTAGTCAGTCACCTTGTTCTCCACCCTAAACTGTAGTGATACATTTCTCTTTTGGAATTTCCAAACACATCTGACGGGTCCACACCCCACAGAAAACAACAGATAGCTGAGAACGAAGACATATTAATACTAGGCTGGGAAGGACACTAATTTGCTACCCGCTACCATCTGCAAGATTAAGCTAATGGTTTAGAATAACAGTTTCACTTCAAAATACTTATCATAAAAGGATGATTATGAAATGCCTTAATTTCTATTGTAACGTTATAAAAATGGAAATTACAAAAAAAAAAAAAAAAAAAAAAACTTGCTTAATGCAGGTTTATCAATGTCTCAATCTTTGTTATTTGGAGATGGACTACGAGGTCTGTTAGATAAGTATCCGACCTTATTTTTTTTCTCGGAAACCTGACGGATTTGAATCAAGCTCGCTTGCATGAGCCGACCTGAAACCTTCGTGCGCATGTCTGAATTTTTTCCCGCCTGTCGGTAGCGTCTGTTGCTGGCAAGCAGCATTTGAGTGAGGTAGTGTCTAGTGCTCTCGTCGTTGCTAGGAAAATAATGATTGTAACGACTGGAATTTGGTTTCCGGGTCGTACCCGTACACCAGGACTCGTCGTCACCACTCATTAAGGTGTTCATGAAGTCGGGGTAACTGTTTGTGGAGTCAAGCATGTCATGTGAGACTTCAGCACGATGTTGTTTTTGCTCCGCCGTCAGCAGCATCGGCATTGAATTTCGCCGCCACTCTCTTCATGGCCAAATCTTCGGTCATAACTGAATGGGCCGAAAAAGTGATGATGCCTACCTCTTCCGCAATTTCTCGGATACTCACACGACGGTCCCGCATCACTACAGCGTTCACTTTGGCAATGATCTGGTCATTTCGGCATGTTGATGGCGGACCGGAGCGTGGCTCGCTCTCCACTGATGTGCGTCCATCTTTAAACCGGTTGTACCACTCCTTAATCTGTGTGATGCCCATAGCATCGTCACCGAAAGCCACCTGAATTTTACGAATGGTTTCCACCTGGCTATCGCCCAGTTTCAGGCAAAATTTTTATGCAATAGCGCTGCTCCAGACGTTCCGTCATTTCCTAACAATGAGAAAACGACGAGAGCACAAAACACTACATCACTCAAATGCTGATTGCCAGCAACAGACGATATCTAAAGGCGGGAAAAAATTCATGCATGTGCATGAAGGTTCAAGGTCGGCTCATGCAAGCGCGCTTGATTTAAATCCTTCGGGTTTTCGAAAAAAAAAATGTCGGATACTTATCTAACAGACCTCGTATATTCGATTTTTCGATTTTCATAAGTATTTAGTATATTGCATTCCTTTCTACTATCAAACGTATGTGCACCATCCAGGGGCGGATCCACGGGGGGGGGGGGAAATGGGGGAAATTCCCCCCCCCCCAAAAAAAAAATTGTAACATTAAGCACAAATTATTCAAAATTTATTATTCTAATAAATTTTGTAAAGACAACATAACCCAAATACTTAAATTAAAGCAACGACATTCATTATTTTGAAATACATTTGTATTGATATGCTGAAATGTTCGTTTTTATTTCAATTGTGTACTGGGAATAATTCATTTTTATGAGTAAAAACTTCCCTCTCTACTTTGGTTCCCCCCCCCCCCAAATTCTCTCTGGATCCGCCCCTGGCACCATCTAACCCATATCACTACGTATCTGTGCAGGGTGCAAAATCCTAGGGTTTGGGGTTAATGACCTGAATGCTCAGTATATGAATTGAAGGGCCTAGTTCCATAAGGGTGTAAGGCACAAATCTTTTAATTTTGAGTTTTTAACATTTATGTCTTCTCCTCATATCTCTTAAATACTCAGTGAACTATTTGTACTTGTGCCTTAAACCTCTGCTCAGTTACAAGAAAAGACCTGTGAGACTGCACGTTCATTCTACTTCATAACAGTTCCATACAGGTATAAGGCACACTTCTTATCTGTTACTAGCTGAAAAGGCCCGGCATCGCCCGGGCTTTGTATTTTGTAATTTGAAATTAACTTATGGAGGACTTTCGATGTTGAAACACTAGGTCCTGATATAATAATGTATGTAGAATTCGAAATGAGGAAGAACAACATATGGCACTCAGACTATTCCCTCAGAAAACGCTAGATATAGCTTTTTATGGTTCATAGAGGATGTCGAATGCTGCATTCCGTTGCATCTACACATCATGCCTGGGAGGGGTTGAAATAAGAAGAAACATAAATTACATAAGATTGTATTGACTTGACGGAAAATTTTATTTCTCATTCTCATGTTAAACCGTTTCGGGCCTGAAATAAAATAGAAATGCAGTATCACTTTCATACTTTCCTCCCCTAAAACCCGGGACATAATATACTGCGAGTATAGGACTCAAAATGTTCCATCCCATGCTTAGGGCCTATGATAAATCTCAACTAATACAAAGCCTACAGCTATGGATAACTGACTATTTACCGACTTCTGATATAGCATACTCACACACTTAAGTTGCTCCTGCAATACGACCTCTTATTCTACATCAAAATGTGAAGTGAGAAAATATTTCTTATGTCGAGGGTAGAGAAAGTTATGTGACTGCATCACACTGTGCTTTATTTTTGTGTAATTCATTTTTCAGTAATTATTTTCGCCAATATATTACATGGAATCATAATTCGTTAAAGTCCAGCATTAGGCTATATAGTTGCCAAGGCCCTATGTAATCACAGTAAACAATTCACTGTTGCCATGTGAACTGAACAACATTTCATTTTTTTCAGTAGAATATTCACAGAAATTATATAATTTTCAAGGGAAGGACTGATTTGTTTCAATTTTAATGTTGACAGCTATACTTCCCGGGCTTAAGTGGGTATATGTGCAAAATGTCGTGTAAATTGGTAAAGAAATGTAGATTTGTATAAGGAACAAACATACCGTACATACATACTACCCGCGCGCGATTTCTTGAGCGCTCGGCTCCCTAGTCCTTATTCGGTATGTTTCGTTCAACTTCGTAGGTTAAGCTGACAACATTGAAACACGAAGTACGCTATAAACCCTGAAATCTAGTGGTTTCAATATTAAGCTTTCATTCTGTCTCAGGATTCTTATTTATTTATTGACATTATCTTTTCTGACGCATCGAGTTATGGGGAAAAATACAGTCTTTCGAACTGCTGATTTCACAAACACTTCATTGTACATCCAACACTTTCCTCACCTCTCTAAGAATTCCGTATGTGCTAATTTCTGCCGATCCCGTGAACTCCGATGTCAATTTCATGGACTGAAAGTTGAGCGAACTTTTCACAATTTGTATTAAAATTAGGCCTATAGCTTTCTCCACTTTTAGATGCCTTACCTCTCTTACGTTTTAAAACACGAAATGGTGAAGCATGTTCTGCTAAGAATCTTGTTTATGCTTAAAATTAGTCATCCAGTGTAAAAATATTGAGCCTATATTATGCATAATATTCTTATTTGATGACTTATTTGATTACCAAAGGCTTATGACGTGTAATTAATTGTTACGCAATACCGTCACCACGTTATATTATTGGACTGCATTAAAATCGTTGTATATTAAAGTCACTACATAAAATACCATACGTGCGATTCTGCTGAAACGTTATTTCTTTGGTTGACAACACTGTAGAAAGACTGGCGGACTACAGTACAAAATATACAACCTGCGACTTCTGACAGTTCTTGGAGGGGTATGTTTCCATGGCAACGTTCCCACCGCTTGTGCTGTAGCCAGTAAGGTGCCACCACCCTCTTCTCCCTTCGCCTACAACCTGAACTTTGAGGGGTAGCACGTTGCCATATTGCACTACATAGTAGCACGTGGTTCAAATTGCTTACTTGTGTTAATTTTTGTGTTCCGTGTATTAGCGCTATTTTCGGCTTGTTACTGAGTGGTCGTGTGCTTGGAGAAAATATCAGTGCACACAATTATTTAAAAGCTTTTAAATAGCAATAATTTAAGGGTGGTTCCGTGTAAAAGCCAGGTATTACAGCAATTTTAATATTGTGATGTCTCAACCACGACGCAAACGAGGAAGAACCGCAGTACATACTCCTCGACAAAAGGCTAATATTGGCGGCAGGCATGGATGGGCGCTCCGGGGTCAAGTTCGGGAAATGGTTTGTTCCTTACGTGATTATTTCGAGCGGGAGAGAGAAAATGGTGGACCTTTAATTGACATTAATAAGGTAGTGGAAACAACAGCAGCTGCGCTTAGTATTTCAAGATGCACTGTCATTAGAATTGGTAAAGAAAAGGAAGCTCAGGAGCTTGGTGACTGGGAAGAAGAGGAAACAGAACCAAGAGCTGAAACATCCCAAGCATTAGAAACCCCAGGTAAAACTCGAAAATATAAGAAAAGGGTCACAGATTTGGACTGCTTCCAACAAGACGCTATTCGGCGGCACGTCTACGCTTATTTTGAGAGAAAAGAATACCCTGTTTTAAAGAAGCTGATCAGCAGTCTTAAGGATGCGAATTTATTCACTGGCAGTGAGTTCTCTCTTCGCACCTGTCTGAATGAACTGGGGTTTCAATTTGATAAATTTTCAAATCGATCGTTTTTAATGGAAAGGCAAGACATTGTTGCCTGGCGCTGTCGCTACTTGAGAGCCATTAGCGAAGAAAACTATGAAAGCATTGTCTGGCTGGATGAGACCTGGGTGAATGCCGGGCATAGTTTAACAAAAGGTTGGACTGACCATTCTGAAAAGGGTACAATGAAGATTCCAATAGGAAAGGGAGGTAGAGTAATCGTCCTTCATGCTGGTACTTCCAATGGCTTTGTCCCCAACTGTTTCCTTATGTTTCGTTCGAAGAAAACAACAGACTATCACGAGGAAATGAATGCTTCAACTTTCAAGGAATGGTTCCAAAACAGACTACTTAAAAACATCCCTCCTAATTCCGCCATAGTGATGGATAACGCCCCTTATCACTCTGTGATTGTAAACAAGGCACCCACCATGCGCTGGTTGAAGAAGGAAATGCTTGAGTGGCTGGAGCAGCATGTTTTATCAAAAAACAAAGACATTGTTCTTAACAAGGATGCTAAGAAGGCCGAATTAATGGACATGATTACACCATACAAACCAGAACCGTTGCGTGAAATAGACGAAATAGCTAGAAAACATGGCCATCGTGTGATTAGACTCCCTCCCTACCATTGCCACCTTAATCCAATCGAGCATATATGGGCTCAGATTAAAGGTTACGTGGCAAGAAACAATAAAAGGTTCACCATCACCGAAGTGGAGCAGCTAACAATGCAAGCAATAGAGCAAGTGACTAAAGACGACTGGTCGGCAGTGGTAACGCACAGCAAGAAACTTGTCGAAGAACAATGGGAAAAAGAAGGGATTTTAGACGAGTGTGTCGATAAAATGATCATCTCGATCAACGGTTATTCTTCTCCTTCTTCTGCTTCAGAAGACGAAAGCGACTCATCCCTTGGAGTGGCACCGTTATCACCATGAAAGTGAGTAATTTTATTTTATTTTCAGACAATGCTATACGTCTAAGTTGTCATTATGTCTAAGCAGTAATTGTTATTGTTGTTATTATTATTATTAAAAAATCCAAGGCAAGTGATAGGTATAACATTGTATAGGATTGAGGAAGTGTTTATTTCCATTACGCAAAAAAAAAAATGTAAAAAACAAACAAAGATGTATGGAATGCAAATTCTTTCACCAATACTGAGATATTTCATAGAATACATATAGGGGCAAGAAGCAGCAGCTATAAGGAGAGGCGGTTTAGAAACATTCGTATATAGACAGATGTCTAAAGCGGACATGTATTCATGTGGCGTAAGTGATTTATAAGGAGCATGTAAGTTCATAAGAGCAGTTAGAAGTTGTACAATATTATTTAATTTTGTTTTGTTACATCGAAAAATAAAATAATAATAATAATAATAATAATAATAATAATAATAATAATAATAATAATAATAAATTATATAACTGAAAGCTAGGAAAACTGTTACATTTTCAAGAATGTTTAACTAAACACACGGAAAAATTTTGGTCATGCATGGTCATTTCGACTGCGGCGCCAACACTTAATGGTTATTTTCTACAAATTTCGTACGCTGCATGCTGCATAAATCTGAATTGACAGAGAAGTCAAATGTTGGATTTTTTTAACCTTATTCCCTCAATGATACGGTGGTAAAAAAACCCAACATTTTTAAATATGACCTTCAATTGAATAAACATTTATTAACGCTATACTTCGTATTTTAAATGCAAAATGTTAGGAATAAAATAAAAATTTTGAAGACTTATGAAATTTAATTTACGATCCTACCTTTAACCATTATGAGCCTATTAAATGCTGAAGCTATGCGAGAGGTTTGAAATTTCGAGCGCGGCTAAACAGCTGACAGAAGCTCTACTACAAGTGATACAACGTGGCAACGCAGCTGTCCCTGCTACCCGCTTCGAGTGAACTGTCAGAAGTCGCAGGTTGTTTATTTTGTACTGTAGCTATGTTTTGTTCCCCTGACCCTCACTTCCCCGTAAATCAAGATGTGGCGCGCGGGTAGTACATACACACTTTCGATTTTATATATTAGATTGAGGTGTGTTTATCAACTCTTTTTATTTTCTGCAGTGCTACCATCCAAGCAAATGTTTATGAAACTGAATTTGCATGTCTGAGATGTAACTTCATTCAAAATAGATTGTTTTGCTTATCATCTATTGTACCTAGTATTAATGACTATACTGGTATTCATTGGCAAACATGCAATTGTCACTGTATAATACAGGTTTTTACTAAAATAAAGTAAAAACAAATAATATGATACAAAGTAAAAAGATTTTGCAACTGTAAAAGTACTTCAGTTTTTGTTTAACATGTTTAGGTACCTCTAGTTGTACACAATCCCAATACACTCTACCTTGTAAATTTGCATAACAATAATTTAGCCTGTCCTATATGTTATAAAATTAAACTTTAAACCACCTACTTGTGAGTGGTAACACTGTTTAAAAACATCAAGATTTCTCGAAACTATGTCCTTGTGCCTTACAAGATGCAAGATGTTTCACCATAGTTCTGCTTTTTATGAAACAGCGTAAAGAAAGAGCTTAAATGTGTTTGTTGAGTTATATAACAGCAATATGCATTTTTGTCTTTGAAGCTTTGAAACTGAAAGGAGAGAGATAGGACAGCTTTACATTCATGACCATCTAATTCACTATCGGATGGGAAATCTGTCCGTAAGATGCAAAGAAATAGAGTACAAGAGGATTCATGAACCCATAACACATTTTTTCTCCCTTTGAAAAGTCAAGTGAAAACTTGAAATGTCTCATAATATTTTCATCTGTCACGGATTGTACTTAAAAGTTGTAATAAAGTTGAAAGAGCTTAGTGATAAAGTAATATAGGGAGTGAAACATTCACTATGCTATCATGGAAATAAATAAACTCTAAAGGGGTAAATTAAATAAATCCTTGAAAAGTTAAATTACTTGATCATTTAACTTGAATGTGTGTTATTTTCTTCATGTCTACTATTAGATTATATTTTAATTAATATTTGTGTGCATCATTTTAGCTGTTGGCATGCTCAGTAAATGCAGCTTGTCTGGCCCTCATGAATTCTGGAATTGCCATGAAGTTCCTTGTTGCTGCAGTCACCTGCTTGATTGATCAAGATGACAATATAATCATTGATCCCTCTGATAAACAACTTCAGGTAAGAAAATATTTCACATTTATGGAACAATAGTGAAGGTGGAATTCTTTTCCTAGTTTATTCTGCTTTTTGCAAGAAAATATTCAATGCGAGACATAATAAACCCCGCGCTATTCAGTATATTGGTCCTAAACTAGTACAAATGTTCCTAGCCTAACATAACTGTCACTGACCTAGAATTTGGCTGTCACTACTTCTAGAAGCCTTATTACCCTTCCATGCCTTTCGTAAAACATTGTTACAAGGCATGAACACACCATGCCTGGGAGGGGTTCAGATAAGAAGAAAAAGTAATTCCGGTTGTATTGTCTTGACAGAAAATTTTATTTCTCACTCTCATATTACCATACAACCGTTTCGGGGCTGAAATAAAAATATTCAATATCACTCAAGTGTTAAAATAGTGAACTGAAGAAATATATACAGTAGAGCATGTTGTAAAACTTGTACAGAGTCAACATTTAAAAAACACTTCTTGCTCCACTTACTTAATGTAATGTAATGTACTTAATGTAAGTGGAGCAAGAAGTGTTTTTTAAATGTTGACTCTGTACAAGTTTTATTCAATATCACTTTCATATTATCCTTCCCAAAAACCTGGGACATAATATACTGAAAATGCCCTATCCCATTTTGTCTTCTTTTAGATGCTTAGGGCCTGTGATAAACATCCCTATTTCTCAACTAATACAAAGCCTACAGCTATGAATAACGTATCAGTGGATAGGATTTTTTTACCGACTTCTGATATATAGCATACTCATTGGCAAACCCTTAAGCTGTCCCTGCAATACAACCGCTTATTCTACATCAAAATGTGGAGTGAGAAAATGATATTTTCCATGTCGAGGGTAGAGAAGGTTATTTGACTGCATCACTTCGTGCTTTATTTTCGTGGATTTCGTTCTTCAAGAATTATTTTCACAAATGTATTACATCGATAGCATCAGAATTTGTTAAAGCCCAGTATTATAAGCCATATGTGAACACTGTAAACAATACACTGTTGTCATGATAAATGAATTGCATTTCATTTTTTCAGTATAATATTTTCTGAAATTATATAAATTTTCAAGGGAAGGAGTGGCTTGTTTGAATTTTAATGTTGACTGCGTACTTTCCGGGCTGAACTGGATGAGTGTGCAAAATTTCGTGCAAATTGGTCAAGAAATATAGATTTGTATAGGGAACATACATACCCACACACATATATACACACACTTTCGATTTGGCTTGATTGCAAGACTCACACTTCTTTTGTCACACTTCTATTGTCACACTTCTATTTTGTTATGAAAACATGTGCCTCTCAAACCGTGCCTCATTTCACATTTCCGACTTTTCCCGTGGATTTTCCAGAAATTTTCTTTCATACATACATTGTCCTGACAATTACAACCCAACAAAAAAGAAATCAGTCAAATCGGTCGAGCTGTTCTCAAGAGATGTGGCAACATACATTTTGGCAACTCATTTTTATTTATATACTAAACTACCCCTGTCTGCATAAGGAGGTGCTTGTCATATGCACTGGAAAAGGGATACCTTACAGTATGATCAGTGACTATTTTCCGTATCACCACAGTATAAGTATTAATACTTATACTGTGGTATCACGTTTATTTAATTGTTTTCTAACAAATGAATCCCTTTTTCATAGGTGCCTCTCTTGGCTTACCTTCAGGAATTTAAAATAAGAATATCAACTTTTTATTGCAACTGGTTTGAAGAGATCTCGGTATTTTGTTAAATACTAATTACGCATTAACGCAATGTTCGCCATTGCCCACTTTAATATAAATATAAGCTTTTATTGAAAAAAAAGAATTTAAGATTTATAAAGCAACTGGACCTTTCTGATATGAAAAGAGTAGAAAGTGTGCAAATCTAATTAATATTCATTTTATAGATCTTTCCAAGAGTATTATTTATCGAAAATATTATTCTGAACAAATGTAATAAAATTTTAATAAACTGAATATTAAGCAAGATATTTTGTATAATAAGCTGTATCCCTCTATTTATTATTATACAAGCCTGCGAGTGTACAAATTCAGAATACGAAACTCTTTATTTCACATCATTCTATTTTGCGTATATGACATCATCGTTTAGTAATCTATACTAATTGTATTTTTACCTATGTGTAGATTAGACAGCGCATTGTATGCGGTCATCGGATATTTTCGCGAATACCACTCTTATTACACACGACAATTTTTATGAAAGCTCGTGATTCTTGAGTGAACATTTAAGAGAGTAGCGTGAAATAATACAATTACAACACAGGTAATAGAAAAATGAATTGGCTGTAGTGCCTTCATGATACTTTTTTTTTGGGGGGGGGCAATATCAATAAGCTCGGCACCATGTTTTTTTCTTCTAGTTCTCTTCGGCAACTAAACTGCATTTTTAATAATATTGTAACAAGGGCTCGTCGGGGTTCAAAATCAGAACACCGAGTTTATAATTGAAGGATGGAGGTTTCTTTATTTCCTACAACAATTGTCGATACAGCCAGAAAACTCCAGACTACTTGTCAGTTCACTGTCCTGTTCAGTGCTCACTCTCACTGTGCTCAGTCCTAATTACAGCACTGTCCCAGTCCAATCCAGATCATCCCACGTCGCGCCGGTCAACTCCACAGTCCTCGCTGCCGCTGTACGATCCACCCGTCGCGCAGAGTTCCCCGGGACGGCACTGCCTCAGCCCAGATCAGCTCACCAGCTCTTCCGTTCACCCTTCTCTCCGGTCACTAGTTCCCCGTTGACTAGCTCTTCCGCTCTCGGGTCCCTCCGGTCACTGGCTCCTCAGCTTCCCAAGACACACTCACTTGAGGCCACGCTGATCAGTCCTCTCCGTCCAGCTCACCCTCTGACGCTGACGCTCGCCACTACTCACGGACTGCCTCTCGCTGACTCGGACTCTTCACTGTACTGAACTCTCTTCATTCACTGACTCTCTCAACTCTGATCCACTGACTCTTCACACTGAACTGACTGACTCGGCTCAGCTGCTCGCACTCCTTATATAGCCTTAACGAAAGTTCCAGAGCCCCGCCCACGCATGGTCTAGAATGTCCACGCGGGGCGCCGTCACAGCCCTTGGCGCGTGGCTCCACCTCTGGCCCCTCCCACGAGCGCGCGCCGTCACTCACCGCGCCGTGCCAGGGAGTAGGCCGCACCCGTTGGCGCGCGGCTCCAATAGCCGTGCTGCTGTCACACCCACTGGCGCTCGTCTGCCGCCCATCCACTAGGGGAGCGCGATCCCTCTAGACTCCGTCCTTCTAGTTCTTTCTGGCTTACTCCTCCTTCTATCAGTTTCTAGGCTTTTCTGGGCTTTGTCACAATATATTTCTTGTGATACAATTTTGGGAAAGAAAATTCATTAAGCAATCCCTGAAAACGGAAGCACGTGTGGTGTACGGGCAAGCTGAGAGCAAGCGGACTGTATAACAAGATTCATAGGACGTAACACTTCTTGAAATTGAGACTTAAACTATAAATAGATAAGCCAAACTTGCCCAATACATTTTAGATAAATTTCTCTGGTATGTAACAATTTATTGTCACAACAACAATACATACATCAAGCTCAGTTCATAAATTCTTGATTTCTTGGACGTGTATAATATTATTATTCATAAACACTGATGAACTTATAGATATCACAATGTTTAATACAAATTCCTTTGTTAAAGGTCATAAATATCTTTGAGATGGCTTAATCAGTTTGATCAAAACCACAAATATATTAGTTCAATGATGCAATTACGTCCAAATTGTTCCTCAAATAAATTAGGTAGTAAATGACGTACCTTTGAATTGATTAATACCACCTTTTGATAGTTGATACAGATGCTAGCCTGAGATCTTGCAACGCCAACACCAAATTGAAGAAGACCCGATGAATCACACGATGGGTGATAATAGTCCTTAAATCGTTCGAAGTCTTCAGAATCAATAAGGCATATGAAACCTTAATGTGAATCGAAGAGCTGATTTCTTCAGTTATTGAAAGTAAACCACCAGATCTATCTGATAGGTAAATAATGGCATTGATAAGCCAAGAAGAAAACTCATGTCCTTATGAGTAGTAGTTGAATTGATTACAACGAAGAATAGGCATTAAAGCCTAGAAAAACTAATGTCTTTATGAGACACAGTTAACTTGAATCGATGAAGAAGGAGAATGAAGCTAAAGATAAACCTTGTTGGCTATCAAAACAATATAATAAAAATCTCCAGTCTCTGATTGGATGCAAGACATAAAAAGAATAATTTTGATATTACAATACCCATACATAACAACTGTTTGAAATTCATTTGTTCAATAAATAAAAAACAAGATAGCAAGCAAGGCCTGCTAAAAACGAATTACAGAAGCATGACCTACTAAACTAAAACATAACGGAACATATTGCCCGCAAATTATGACACTTGAGGCATAATTTAAAATTACATGTGGAGTTATGTTAAAAAAAAAAAAAAAAAAAAAAAAAAAAGAAGAGAGGAAAAAGAAATAAAAAATAAAACAAACATGAGAACAAATAGTTAAAATGAATTGAAAAACATGAAAGCAGAGAATGACTGAATCATTCGTCATCTTCTGAGAATGGCATTGGTGCCAAATTGATAATTGGTTGCACATAAAGATTCGTGGCAGTACGAACCTTTGCAACTTGAACCAGACTGACCCCGCCAGGGTGAATTTGTCATGGTGTTTGAAGTCCTTAACGGTGGGTGGTAAGTTTTGATGTAGTCGGAATTCTCGTTGGAACCCTGACCAACGGATTCCATATGTCCCAATTTCAAGTGTTTGGACATAGAATTCCTGTAAGCCTTAGCTAATACAGGATTAGAAAGAGAATGTCTCTTAAGAGACGTCAATCTTGAACTCGCTTGGCGAGATGCATTAGACACCCTTTGCAGGTTTGAACTTACTAAGGCTGAATAATGCATATCTAAGGTATTAGATTGGCAGGATAAATCATTAGGAAGTCCATTGCTAAAGTCCTTAGATTTATGAAGTGTAAGTTTGTTGGACCTACGAACAGACAACCTAGGAGAGGAAGGTTGGGGCAGCTTGCCCGCAAAGTACCAACCCAGTTGAGAGTTATGAATGATGGGTAGGTTAGGAGCAGAAATATTACCCACACAATCAATTTGCGAGAAAACCTCAACACCCAACACCAAATCTACAGAGTTAGGTGTATTGAAATCAGGATTGGCTAGTTGAAGGTTAGGCGGAATGTTCCAGTTAGTGATATTAATAGGAGATCTTGGAAGTTTCGACTCTGAAATCTCCGGAACAACAAGAGCAACAGTATTACAAAACCAACGAGTTGTTCGAGACCTGATTTCTATAGAAGCAAGCTTATGGGTGCTTACTTTAGACGATAGTATTCCAGTCAGCCTTGCTTGCTGCTGACAAGGGGATAGTTTTAAATGTTTAAATAGCCTTTCACTGATTAAGTTGCAATCAGAGCCGCTATCTAAGAGGGCAGTGGCCTCTACGGGTTGACCATACTTGTTTATCACAAACACATTTGCAGTAGGAAGTAAGCAGCCTTGATGATTATGAGAGGCTGACATAATCCCTGCAGTATTAGATATTTGTGACTCGTTCTGAGCACTATAATCGTGAAGAAGAGTACTATGTTTCTCTCCACACACTCTGCAAGAGAACGAGCTGCAAGCCTTGGTATGTCCTCTTGAAGAGTAACATACACGACATAAATGGTTAGTCCTGACAAAATTGCTACGGCTTGCAAGACTCATTGCTTTGAAAACGTCACATTGGTAGACTTGATGTGAATCCTTTTTGCAACAAATACATTTGTTGACAAACTGAGCTGATTTGCTCTTAGCCGATATAGGTTGCGAATTCTGTGAAGTTGAAGGCTGATTTTTTAGAGCTGAATCCGTCATTTGCAAGACTCGGACTCTAGTCTCCAGAAACTTAAGTAGTTCCTTGAGTTCAGGCAGTCTGTCTGATTTCAGCGATGATTCCCATTCTCTAATAATATGAACTGGGAGTTTGTCTAAGATCATTTTAGAAATAATTAAGTCGGATAAATCGACATTAGTATTTAAGGAGTGCAATGCATGCACCGTGCTTATGAAATGATCTATAAATCTTTGCAGAGAGTCTGCAGAATTCTTTTCAAGAGAGGGTGGTGAAAATAATTTGTCAATGTGACTATTAGCAATCAGACGATTGTTGTCAAATCTTTCTGACAACGTTTCCCAGGCTACATCAAATGTAGCTGAGGATACAGGAATATTCTGTATTACAGTCATGACTTCTGGCGATAAGCATGATTTGAGATATTGGAACTTGTCCATGTTAGAAATATGCTTATGTTGAATGACAAGGGAATAGAATGTATCCCTGAACTCAATCCACAAGGCAGGATCGCCTGTGAATTGAGGAAGACGGATCTCGGGAAGTTTTGGGAGTGAAGGAGTCAATTCTGTAGATGACTGGTGTACTACAGAAGTTGAGACCTGATCAGGGTCATAGAACTGTTTATTTTCAGCAATAGAACTATTTAAGAGACCTATTGCCTCGTGAAAAGCCGCTTCGACTTGCCGACCTTGAAGTTTAATGACTTCAGTCACTTCTTGCGGACTGATATTAGAATATTTGCTCTTATATTCATTAAATATGGCTTCAAATGCATTACGCATACTAATAGCTTCGAAATATGAAACCTTGTCTCGTATAACTAACGTTTGAATAGCTTCAATATAATCAAAGAATTGAGTTGCTACAATATCAATAGAAGCTAGTTTGTCCCTAGATTCTGTCTCTGCTAATTCTAGACTAGTCCTAGCTTCTGTTTCTCGTTTAAGTTTAGCCTCATAGGCTACAATTAAGGAGTCAACATGAGATATGGCTGAAAAGACAGATTGCTCAATATCTTCTCTATAATCTGCTTCAGCTTCTGAATACTCAATTTGGTCAATCAGAGACTGAACATCTTCATATTTGATCAGGACTTCATTAAACTTAGCCTTACGGGCTATAATTTCTTTATGCGATTTATCATCAAGATCAGAGAATGATAGAAAGGTATTGACGTGGCGAGTGATCTGAGCCTTTATAGGAGTTCTCTTGGCTTTAAGAGCATTAATGTTCAACTCCTGATTAGCCATCTCTAGATTTACAGCACAGATTACAATGAATATCAATAATTGCCCGCTCTTAGGGCCCAAATGACAATAAATACAATGCCCGATTACGGGTTAAGACAAATCAGTACATAAACGTCCAATGCAATGGACGTTGAAACAATACAATATCAGGTGTGATATGTGTACTAGTGTAAGTGTTGCTGTCTGTGTAGGTTTTACAAGCATATAAACTTATAACACTAATTTAACAATAGATCCTCCAGCCTTCACCTCAAACATGCAGAAGACATGGAGGCAGTAACAATGTCAATTATTGTTTAGTTATTGTTATGATGAGAACAATTCTGGTATATATTACAGTTCAATTCACCAGATAACAGTCCAGATATGATTCAACATCCGGCAATAGGAGGACCATTAAAATGGTCCGGTAATGATTCAATTATCCGGCAATAGGAGGACCATTAAAATGTACGGGCAAGCTGAGAGCAAGCGGACTGTATAACAAGATTCATAGGACGTAACACTTCTTGAAATTGAGACTTAAACTATAAATAGATAAGCCAAACTTGCCCAATACATTTTAGATAAATTTCTCTGGTATGTAACAATTTATTGTCACAACAACAATACATACATCAAGCTCAGTTCATAAATTCTTGATTTCTTGGACGTGTATAATATTATTATTCATAAACACTGATGAACTTGTAGATATCACAATGTTTAATACAAATTCCTTTGTTAAAGGTCATAAATATCTTTGAGATGGCTTAATCAGTTTGATCAAAACCACAAATATATTAGTTCAATGATGCAATTACGTCCAAATTGTTCCTCAAATAAATTAGGTAGTAAATGACGTACCTTTGAATTGATTAATACCACCTTTTGATAGTTGATACAGATGTTAGCCTGAGATCTTGCAACGCCAACACCAAATTGAAGAAGACCCGATGAATCACACGATGGGTGATAATAGTCCTTAAATCGTTCGAAGTCTTCAGAATCAATAAGGCATATGAAACCTTAATGTGAATCGAAGAGCTGATTTCTTCAGTTATTGAAAGTAAACCACCAGATCTATCTGATAGGTAAATAATGGCATTGATAAGCCAAGAAGAAAACTCATGTCCTTATGAGTAGTAGTTGAATTGATTACAACGAAGAATAGGCATTAAAGCCTAGAAAAACTAATGTCTTTATGAGACACAGTTAACTTGAATCGATGAAGAAGGAGAATGAAGCTAAAGATAAACCTTGTTGGCTATCAAAACAATATAATAAAAATCTCCAGTCTCTGATTGGATGCAAGACATAAAAAGAATAATTTTGATATTACAATACCCATACATAACAACTGTTTGAAATTCATTTGTTCAATAAATAAAAAACAAGATAGCAAGCAAGGCCTGCTAAAAACGAATTACAGAAGCATGACCTACTAAACTAAAACATAACGGAACATGTGGTATTACTGTTATTTTATTTTCCTGATCTTGTTTCTCTAACGGTCTACCCTAAATCATCAGAAAACGAAACGACAGGTCCCAGAATGGGTATTATAATAATAAGTCACAAATATACATCAATAGAGTGAAATGAATTTAAATTAAAACTGGCCATATAATTCATTTATACTGTACATTCATTAATCAGTCCTCGTCATATTTGAACAGTTGTTAGTAAAATTAATGTGTACATATAGAGACGGATTTATGATGTACATATTCTGCATTTGAAATCCACCTTTACTGATGAATTAGGTGGAGTTTCATTTTTAGGGATTATGTAATTGATTGAATAGGCCTAGCACTAGCATATTGATTAGGCGATGACTGTCTGTCTGTGTATTGTATAACAGAGATTCTACTATGTCCGGCGAAAAAATAATATTTCCGCCTAATTTACTTGCCCCAGTTGTGTGCTAAAGTGAATAAGAACATTTCTTGTTTCATAATTTCTCAAATGCTTCAAAAGATGTCATAAAAGATTGTAGAGAGGGAAAATATATTGGAAAATTTGTTTAATGTTACTCCTACTTTTTGTAATGTATTATAATATTTTCAAACAGTAAATTAACAATAGTTCGCAAGTTTTCATCAAAATAAATCCAGAAGAGGTACCATGAACAGCTTGTTTTGTTCCTGTCTTTCTATTCATAGATTCAAATATTTAAATCTCAAGGAAAATCCTATCGAACATAAGATTTCTCAGTATTGTTCGAATGTTAATTTTAGATCGGTTGTAGTCTTAAAATTTTCAGAAATGGGTATCCATCCTGAATAAAGATTTTTCAAAATTATTGAAATGAAAGAAAAAAATCCGCTCGAAATTGAAGCACACATTTGGCAACATCGGGTAGAAGTAAACTGCATTCAGTTTATTATGAAACTTTCACATTGTATAAAAGTTAATTCATGTGTTTTATTTAATTTTTAACCCATGCAGTATGCACGTAAGATTTCAAAATCATAGGCCCTTGGCTGTGTAGAACAGCCGGTGAGACAATCATAATCTGCCGCTTCGAAGCTATTCCACAAGCTTGAATTACTGAATATCGATATTTTAAAATGAATTATATTGTTCTTCGGATACAATCCCCCTCTTGGATACTTGCTTATGCGTTTTTAAATTTTATTCTTCTTTTGCTCTTTTATTGAATTGCATTTCCGTCGATCTCAGTCCTTTATTTGTATAATTTATTTATAATTGCTCGCACATTAATTTTATTAATTTCTTTGATACATAAATTGCTCCTACGAGTACGCTATGTATGTGGCAATGAGCAGTAGAATTTACATTTAATACAACGGGATGTGGAACGAATTGCAGTAGCTGCGCTGTACATTTTACTATTATCTGAACCTGCAGTAATTTTTTATATTATTTACTAGCGTAAAAGGCCCGGCGTCGCCCGGGTTTTCATTTTATTTGAAATTAACTTATGAAGGACTTTCGATTTTCAAATTCTAGGGTCTTGCATGACATGTACGTAGAACTTGAAATGAGGAAGAACGACTTACCACACTCAAAGTATTCCCTCTGAAAACGCTAGTCATAGCTTTTTTTTTTTTTTTTTTTTTTGGCTCACAGAGGATGTCGAATGTTGCATTCCGTTGCTTCTACACACCATGCCTGGGAGGGGTTGAAATAAGAAGGAACATAAATTCCGATTACATAAGATTGTATTGTCGTTATGGAAATTTTTATTTCTCACTCTTATGTTACCATTGAACCGTTTCGGAGCTGAAATTAAAAAAAAATATATGCAATATCACTTTCATACTTTCCTCCCCCAAAACCTGGGACATAATATACTGCGGGCATAGGACTGAAAATGTTCCACCCTATTTTGTCTTCTTTACAGCTATGAGTGACATATCAGTGGATAGGATTTTTTACAGACTTCTGATGTACGTACTCACTGACACACACTTGAGCTGTCCCTGCAATACGATCGCTTATTCTACATCAAAATGTGAAGTGAGGAAATATTTTCCATGTCGAGGGTAGAGAAAGTTATGTGACTGCTTCACATTGTGCTTTATTTTCTTGGATTTCATTCTTCAAGAATTATTTTCACAAATGTATTAATTACATCGATAGCATCAAAATTTGATACAGCCCAGTTTTATGTAATTCCTAAAGCCCTATGTGAACACTCTAAACAATACACTGTTGTCATTATAATTGAATTGCATTTCATTTTTCAGTATAATATATTCAGAAATTGTATACATTTTAAAGGGAAGGAGTGGTCTGTTTGAATTTTAGTGTTCACCGCGTTACTTCCCGGGCTTAACTGGGTATGTGTGCAAAATGTCGTGCAAATTGGTCAAGAAATGTTATCTAAAACACTATGCGGCTTTATTGGATGAGTTTTCACTAAATCGGAGTCTCTGTATTCACTACCCACTTTCCAGTCACATTCCAGATCGGTGAATTCCAATGTCAATTTTACAATGTCCCCTATTGCAAGTCTGGTATATTTTTTAAGAAATCCACTAAACACATTCAATATTATTTCCTTTTGTCCACTTCGCAAAGACTTACCTCTCTTAATTTTAATTATGCCACTCAGACCGGGTTGAATTTCAGTCATTATGATTAATGCTTCTCGAAGACTGGGTTATAAATTATAAGTGCCACATTTCGCTATCCACTGAAATTTATATGTTTTTGTTTGTTTGTTTTGTTATGAAAACATGTGAAAGTGGAACTCTCAAACTGTGAATGTCACACTTCTTTTGTCACACTTCAATTTTTTTATGTAAACAATTGACAGCAGAACTCTCTATCTTTGTCTAACTTTGCCTCATTTCATCACATTTCCGACTTTCCCCGTGGATTTTCCAAAAAATTTCTTTCATACAAACCTTCTCCTGACAATTACGAACACAACAAAAAAAGATTCAGCCAAATCGGTTCAGCCGTTCTCAAGTGATGCGGCAACAACCCTTTTGAAAATTCTTTTTTATTAATATAGATGGATTAAACTAAATTAGTACAGGTAGCTTATTAATTGCATTTTCTTTATTTTCCTCAATATGTGAATACATTACCGAAAAATGTCCACATCTTGAAATGAATGTCCACACCATAACGCAAGTGTCCACTCCATAAAGCAAGAGGCTACTTCATAACACAATGTCCACCCGTAACGTAAGTGTCCACCCCATAACAATAAGTAAAATGGTAATAATTAGCACTAATTTGTAATGACTTCCTTAAATGAGGAAGCATTTATGCACTCTATTCTTAATATACATAGGAAATGAGAATACATATTTTACCATAAAAAGTCCAACCATAATAACAAAATTTAACATTAAAAATCTCGATTCTATATTCTGAACTAGAAGTTTCAATTTATTTTTGTCCATTATAGTAGATATTTCAGATAGAAGTGATTCAAGCTGAATCACTAGCCTTTGAGCTATAGAAACAATAAATAAAAATGCTGTTAATATTTAAAATTAATATTGGGACTAGGAAATGCTGTGTTACGGAGTTGACTGATATTTGCACCTACTGATATTAAACAAATTTGGTAACTGGCTATAGTACTTACTATTGATGGAGTTAATAATTTTATTAAGAGGATCTTTGAATCGCTTGAAAATGGTGAAATCCAGGGCCGGATTATTTGTTATTAACAATAAATACATAATGTAATGGAGAGAAGCAGCAATAAGTACATGCACAATTTATCACAGATGTGACTGACTTATTACTGTAATTTTGTTGCAAATTTTTCGAAAATTTACAGTTTCTTCAAAAATCTTAAAACGAAACAATTGCATCTTTAAAAAATGTATTAGTTTTGAAGATGTTGGCTGTAAAGGAATTAGAATTCATTTGGAATTTACTTCTAGGTATTATCACAGTATAAGTATTAATACAGTACAGAAACTCAGCCCGTTTTTCTGCCATTCGAGCATGCGTGCACATTTACTAGCGATCGTAGCGGCCATAAAGTAAGACTACAGAAACTACTCCGGGAAGTATGTAAATAAATAGGAGTGTTGTATTTATTAGAACATGCTATATTCGAAAGGACCTTATTATTCTGCTGTAAATTTCAGTAATAATAAAAGACAAAATCCTGAATTGCATTTCTTCACTTTCTTGAAACATCCAGAAAGGTAAGAACGAAAATAAGTAATATTTATTGTAGGTCTACTGGCTTACTCGTGATTATTGTGTGGTTATGTTTCAAGTTACTTTAATGTAATATTTTTATATTTTATTCTGTTGTAATGATTTCTGGTGTATAAAATAGGTCATTAATGGTCGACAAGAAAACCTAGTAACAAAATATGTAAAATATTTGAGTGAAAATTACCGTCTATGCTTGACACACGCCGAAAACAGACAGTTTATGAATTCCTATAAAAACTCGTTAATTAAAACTGCTGTACCGACGGTGTCTTCAATTCCAAATGCTCCTGAATTTTTTGTTTTCTTTAATGAAGTCCATCCTGCAGTAATTGACGCTATATAGACCTACAATAAATTGAAGTCGTATATTGCCATATAAGGCAAAGAATCAAAATACACTGTCAACAATGACGTGCAGGATGAACAACGTGACAGACCTATAATATAATTTACGTAATTAATATGTAGGCTATTTATTATCATAATTTGAATTATAAATTATATTAAAGGGCAATGATTTTAAAGGAAAAATACTAGGCCTAGGTACAGTCCTTAACAGTAGCCTATTTAGGTATTGTTTACCTCTTCTTAACTAGAATGTAATGCATTATCTTTATTATTTTGTTTTATTTTTATTATTTCTTAAATTTAAAATTAGATTTGCATTAAATAAAAATATTCTGTATTTTTCTCTTTTAACATAACATATTTTGCGATGTGTTTATGTATTTTCCCAAGCCATTTAATATGATGAGAATGTAGCTTTACTCAATCTCCGCATGGAGCGCTAGTGTCGTCCAGTCAACATGTTGTCATAGGACTTTTAACATACAGTTTCTTTACTGTATTAATACTTATACTGTGGTATTATTCTATTTTATGACCTATAGCACCATCCATGACAGTGACTGGTTTTCCTGAAGTTTTGGAACATTCCTTTAGAAATACTTTTGATTTGAATTTCCTAAAGTTATAGCTGGAAAATTAAAATAACTAAGAGATAAATTATTTTGTATATAATTTTGTTTTATACACGTTTTGTAATACATAAATTAAATAAATGCTGTTTCTGAGTATGACATTAATAATTCCTACATTTTTCACAAAATTTCTACCAATTTTTATATTATAAATTAGATTTTATATATTTTCACATAATTAAACAAATGAACATAAATAACCTGGCCCTGGTGTTGATGTAGGCTACATGCACATTTTTATAATTCATCTAAACCATTTGATACACTTTCTCTTGATATTCTTAAACAAAAATTGTATATTTACGGTTTTGATGATTCCAGTGTACAAATGTTGAGTTCTTATGTGAATAAATCAATCTGTGTGGTTAAAATGGGACAATATGAATTGAAGCGTCCAGTTTGGTGTTCCTTAGGGTTCTGTTCTTGGACTATGGTAGTTTAATTTTTAATTTATATCAGTTATTAAAGTACTAAGAGGGAAAATAGTTTGGAAATGAAAGCAATGAAGTTTATAAAGTTCTGTTGAAAGAAGATTACATAAAATACCTGTATAATACCTGCCCTGCCCTAGACTGTCCTGCCTCCGTTCATCTATCTATCTATCTATCTAATGTTTCATGCACTTGAATTCTATGATTCTCTTATTTGCATGAATGTTTTCAACGATTATCTTCTCATCATGATCTCGGTACTGCACCACCGTCCCATGAAAATTTTACTAAATACACACTTATTAAATTTGTTACCTTAACTACCCTGGAGAAGTTTGTTTCCACTGGTTCCCTCACTTCTTCACTGGTAGAAAGCTCCTTCACCTCTCTTCTTGTTGAAGCGTTCAGGCTAAATGCAGGGACCCTCCCACAATTCAAAGTATTGTTCACTGCGCCCACCCAAAGGTATTAACAAGGAAGGATACCCCAGGACGGAACGGTGCAATCTGAAACATCTATACTTTTACTTTGATAAATTTAGATGCTTACTTTAAATAAAAAAAAAAAAAAAAAAAAAACAGGAAGCACAGTAAAATAATTATTGAAGCTAAAATTTACAAGTAGTCTGTTCTTCTTCAAGCTTTTGCTTTTGTTACAGTTTTCCTTTCAAACATGTTCCTTATTGAAAATATTGACTGAATGGTAATAATTAAGCATAAATAAATATATATTTCATTTGATTTATCTGAAACCTAATATGACTGTTAACTGAGAAAAATTAAAATTGTAAATAAATTCTTTATAGGTAATAATCAAGATATATCCCTAATACTTAACTTACTGTAGGTGGCACACAAGTTCATTTAGTTTAAAATATAAAATACATTAACATCCCACCACCAGTTTGGGATGTTAACGGATACAGAACTGGTCGCCCAAAACAAATTACATTACAGCAAAGGAATAAATTAGCAGATTCTTGGAAAGAGCTAAAGAACAAAAGGGACAAGGAGGGCACATTATCAAACTGAAGAGAAAATCCCAGATAAAATTTATAGGTTAAACAAGGGAAATGCAAAGCACAGAAAAAGGAAAAGCCCCGAATCAAATTACATCACAAAAGGAGAACGCAAAATTACAAATGGCTGGCAGTCATACTTACGGTAGCGTGCTACATATTATTACAAGAAATTAAAAAAAAAAAAAAAAAAAACATGGAAACTAAAAATAATTTGCTCGAGAAGGCAAGTCGTATTACAGGGGAGAAATAAACTGATAAGAACACCCCAGGCTGGATTACATGACTAAAAGGGGGAGGATACAAGAATCCCAATGACCCGAACCCATGCTATCTTAGTGTCCTACATATTGACTTACAATGTGGGAGCTAATTAGCACAAAATTAAAGGAAAAGTAAACTAAAAATTCAGTATTACTTTCTTCATACGGATTGAAAGAAAATGTTTTTAAGAAATGATATTCACTGTTAGAAATGTTTTATACCTTCACATTTAATCACAAAACGAATATGTTTATTGTAATGCGGTGGGCGCGTGACGTCACGCTTGACGAATGCTTGGCTCAGTCTCGCCCGGTGAAAGAGAGTTCACAGTATTCTGTGTACTGTTCCTATACAGTTTTTTAGTGAGTATCTGTTCAAACAATGGTTTATTGTTGTGTTGTGGGGTGTACATACTCATCGTCGAAGAGTGATAACACACTTAAAATATCTTTCCATCGATTTCCCAACAGAGATAAGTCACCCGAACGTTATAAGCAATGGCCGATAAAAATAAAAAGAGAAAAATTTGTTCCTAGTAAATACAGTATGGTTTGTTCACGACATTTTGAAGGAAATGATATCGAGCTTTCGGTAAAGTTACGAAAACAGTTAACTGGAGAAACCCCGCAATCTGTTTAAAAAAGAAGTACTGTGCCATCACTTCTTTTGCGTGGGAAATCTGAAACACCGCCAATGAAGAAAAGAAAATCGTCGTACTTGAGGAAGAAGGAAATGAGAGAGTTGTTGCAAGATTCGAACAGTAATCCATCAGTATCCGGGAATGGACAAATCATGAATGTGGAATCTAGTATTTATGACGAAAATTCAGTTTCTAACAGTGTAGGCGCTCAGTGTGAACTAGGAAATGAAACTTATGTCAATGTTTGCTCAGATTCATTGAATGTTTCTTCTAGAAATTGTGATTTAGATAGCTCTTTTAGCATTTCAGACATTTCTACTACCGCAAAAGATGATTCTGAATCTGAAAGTGACTCTGTCCGTATCTTGAAAAATATTTTGTTTTTGAACTGTATTAGCTCTAAGTATTAACTGATAACGACTGGCAACTAGTGTATCTTTATTTATGAGGCAGGTTGTGTTATACAGTCCACAACCCCCTTCTGTTCACAAATTACTTCAGAGTCCCAACAACACACACTCTCGTGGCCCTTTTTCATATGTAGGCTATACACAGCCCACATTCCGTATTTTCTTTTCTTCCTTGCAATTCTTTCAATAATTCCTTGTCATTTTCTTTTCGTGTGAAATTAATTTGTGAATACCGAGATTTGTCCTTATAAGGTAACATTGCAGACATCTCTATCAACAACAAACACAAATGAGACTTTGTGGTGTATTAGAAACACAGGCGCGAGCATTACAGTAGCTGTTGTCCTGCCAGCGAGTTAGTCAGGAGTGACGTCACAGGAGCGTTTTACTTCACCCGTACAAGGCATAATATTGGGCACCTGAAGTTCACGAGATCACCATTCGTTTCGTAATTCAAAGCTCCGTGCGATGAGATTAAAATAAGAAAATGGTATTTTTTTAGTTTACCCTTCCTTTAAGCACATATAAGAAGAAGAAGTTCTCACCTCTTTCCAAGATCAAAGGCCTGCATAAAAGTTGAAAAATATCCGATCTTTTCTCGTCAGAGAAAAGTTTCGTGCGGACGACATGGCGACCAGTTGAGACAAAGCATCACCTCGAACCCAAACATACACGTACACAAAGTAAACAATTGGATACTTACATACACACAGCTATGCAACGAGTTTCCAATAATGACACGCTCTCTGCGTTTATATTAGAAAAGTGCTACCGTTTAATAAGTTAAGGATTCAAGTATAAGTAGCAAAACAAAATATATTATTACAAAGTTACAAGAGAGACTTATCATACTTGGCCATAACACCATTAATATAGATGCTATAATTAAGCCAATACAAAATCATCATGAATAACTTCGTAGGAAGACATGCTAAGGAATTCAAGGGCCAGTATAAATTAAAGATTGAAATTCAATTATCCTTAATTTTAATTTCACATTAAATTATGTACAATTTATATAAATATCTACTCTTATACAATTCAACGGCCCTAAATAGCGTGCTTGCTCGCCCGCTTCGTGAGACATTGGGTATACTCGGCGATGTTCGTCTCTCGCAGTCTAAACTTTCATGACGACTACAAAATTAGGAAGGAAAACCGTTTCTTTATTATATAAGGCCTAAGTGAAATGAACACAATGAACAAATATTCTAATTTTATTTTTACTTACAATTTTCATAGCTCTGAACCACAAACATTTTTAATAATCTACCAGTGTAATTTTCTTAGAAATCCTGGAGTCAATGAATAATGGCGGGCGAAGCCGGGGGGCAACAGCTGTAAAATATTGATGGTTTTAGCTCTTGAAATATCGCTGATGATAATAATCCAAACAAACCATTCCTTCCCTTGAAACATTAATTTCTGAAAATTACACTGAATTGATGAAATAAAATTCACATCATATTCATGTCAATAAACAGTTGAAAAACAATATGTATTATGTGTTTACGCATGGCCTCCTTTATTGTACAATAAAGGAGGCCGTGGTTTACGGGTTCCTTTGGAACTGCATAATCGATTCTGATATAGTTTTCCAGGGGCGTTTTAATATCGTGGAATGTACTCTAAAGCAGGAATTTTAGCTGTTTCATTAATTATTAATGGTTTAGTTTATGAATGATTCGCGGGCAATTGTTAATAAATATAATGCTTTAATAGTTATTATACTCTTAATTTTTAATTTTTAAATTAATTATCGTGGGCGAAGCCACGGGCACCTCCTAGTATATTTACAAATCTTGCTAGCTATTTCTTTACTGTGCCATATTAATCATATTGTGCCTTTGCTATGGTGGTATTGTAGAAGTGAAAAGAAGACGAAAGAAAACAGGAAAGAATTAACATTCATGCTTACATATGCTCACGTTACGACGAATTCATGATGCAACGGGTCTCTACTAGCAATTAGGAGTAAACGATATTCAAATTAATAATATCTGTATTATATATCACATCGGATTACTTACAATTGCTAGTAGGACAGTCACGTGCATGAAGACGACGTAATCCCATCCATCAAGAATCACACGAAGAGGCAGGCATCCAGTCGGAGATGAAAGAAGTCCAGAAGAGCAGAGTAGATAGTTGAAGACTGATCATACAGAATTTTCGTAGCCATGAGGAAAACTCCGTTATCCCCACTCCAAACATGTGATCGTGCACGAGCGCCATAGAATAGGAACTACCTTTGATTTCACGTGACGTAATACCAAATATTGTACCTCAAGCGTTTCTAGTAAACAAAGTTAACCTTAAATATTTTGCATCGCAGTTTAGCTTACAAATAATGTTTCTTTTTAGGTACTGTGCGAGTATATATACAGTTTTAGTTTTAAGCACAGTACAGCACCCCCGCCGAAAATTTTCACAGAGTGTCTGGCACTTAACAGTACATGGTCTCAGTGTAAATTGTTGTATGAATGTATAAGATGAGTATTCAATGTTCACAAGTATACATTATCTGGAGGAATGTCCAAATCCCTTAGCAGTAAGTGTGAAAATATAGTGCTACAGAATAGTCCAAACTATATTGATGTTGAATGAGAAATAATTATGTTCAAGCATACGATACATTCATTTAGGTGGTTGTAGAAGATGCGATGTTCACAGTAGGATGTCCGACAATACCGGACCCAACATGCTGCCAGGTCAAAACAAACTGGGATGCGCTGTCCCAATGCAGAGCGGCGATCCTCTTGATTAGTGTAGCAACATCGTAGCGAAGTGAATACTGCACATACAGTGTCTTTCACACCAACAGTAGATACACATCTTGAGACTTCTTGAGACTGGCAGGGTATAAATACTGGAAATGCAAACAAACTGCGAGCAGATTTCTATTCAAATATTGAAAATACTTAACAACTATAAATGTTTCAACTAATGTTTTTAAACTCAAAATTTTATCCTAATTTTAACTTTATGAATAGGCTTGAGATACAAAAGTAATTTTACAATAATTAAATCATTATACAGTTTTTATCTTTACTTTTTCTTTAAGTAAATATCTTTATACATTTTATAGTGGCACAATTTTGAACAGTGTAAGGCACTTTTTATTTGAAAAAGCTATGGCACTTGGTTAATTAATTTACACTCAATGAAAGTTTAAACCTGCTAATATACATTTCTATGAATTTAACCTTACCAAATCCTATTTGAAACAGCTCCTTTTATATCTGTATTTATACCAAGCAATATATAATTTTTTGTTGTTAAACATCTCCCTTATGCGGAAGAAGAAAAAACAGAAGTACTACAACTGGCACACAACTTGAGATTTGAAAATTAATTCTTTTCAAACTAGAAAAATAGCCAGAGGACAAAATAGAATTAATGTAACAGAGAGACTATATGTAAAGAAGAAATTACAATGAAAATAGCTAATACTGAAATTTTAACTTCTTTTTACTGAATAAACACACTTATCATTTAATGAAGAACAAACTATCTCATAATTAGTACAATATATATATAATGAGAAAAACGAAATGTTCTCTAAATAATATGATGATGAAAGATGCAAAACACTGCACAATTTACCATACAATGAGAGTAGAAAGTTCCCCACCGGTGGGTATTATGAACAATATGAACAAGAATTTACCAAAACCTTTTATTTTGAAAATCTATGGAATTAGAATATATGTACCTTACTACTTTAGAAAAGCATCTCATATCATAAAGTAGTACATATTTTCAAATTTGAGAAAAATAATTAATGAGATAATGTGGTGTAGTGAACTCATAGGTAGAGTAGAAGTAGTGAACAGAGCAATAGATATAGGTAGGTATAGAGTGGAAGTTGTGAACAGGGTGCACTTTCCTGATCAAAACCCCGACACTAGACCATAGAAATTTGCATAAAATAACCATCTGCTTTGATTTTAGCTGAATGCAAATATTTGGTTTAAATTTGAAATAAATTAATTTTTGCTGAAGATCTAACATTAAACCAGTTTTACTCAGGAAATCAGCTCCCAATATAAGTGGAGAAACAAGATTACGTATAGATATATAAGCATTCATGAGCCACAGATTATTGTCTCTGTTGGACACTACATGAGAATATTATAGGAGAAAAATTCCTCCGGCACTGGGACTTGAACCCAGGACCTTTGGCTATTCGTGCCAATGCTCTACCAACTGAGCTATATATCTATCTTGAATGTTAACTGTACAATAACAGTGGGAGCCCGGTCACAAAAATCACTACTTAGTGTGCCTCACAGTACTGCATATGACATAACTTGTCTGTCTGTGAGGGAGACCATTAGGGCAATCAGTCATAGGAAAGAAGTTCCATCTGGCGCTGTGAATTGAGCTCCGGCTTAGCTCAGTTGGTAGAGCATTGGCGCGAATAGCCAAAGGTCCTGGGTTCAAGTCCCAGTGCCGGAGGAATTTTTCTCCTATAATATTCTCAAGATTACGTATCACCAAAAAATTAAATTTCCATGAAAAATTACTAATTTTGATTCTAAGTTTAGTTTGACCCAAAACTGATAATGGTTGGCTACCAGCAGATTTCAATTGTAAAGAAGCAGGAGCTAGAGGAGCAGACAAATCGGCAAAACATTGCTCGCTTATTAAAGAAAGACTGCTTCCAGAATCTATAAGTGCAAAAGTGTGAGCAGTATTTACAACAATATCAACATACGGAAGCTGAATACTGGGCATAGCACATAATGTGGGTGAAATGTCTGGTTTATCCACGTCTAGTCAGGAATTTGGTGAATTTTGAAAACGTGGTGTTGTCCTATTACCCCTTGATGCTTTCTGAAAACAATTTTGCTCAATGTGCCCAGTTCTATAACAATACGTGCAAGTAGGTCGTCTCCGTGAATGAAACTGTGAAGAATCTACATTACTAGCATTCTGTGCTAATCTGCTGTTCGAATTTAGCATAGGCCTAGGTCTAGTATTAGAATTTTCCTGTTGAAGCCTGTCCTGTTTCCTGAAACAATTTCTCTCTAAGTGACCAGTTCTAAGGCAAAAATCACATCGGACAACTTGTGTAGCTTGAGATTCTGACTGTGGTTGCAATTGAATATTTAAATTTTGAGTAAGGTTAGAATGCGCCATCAATATATCATTAAGGCCAAGGGCGACTTGATCTAACTGCTGAAATGTAACTGGCGGATGGATACCCAAAAAAAGAGATCTTACTTCTGAATGAATAGAATTTAACCCTATAGTACGTACTATGTACTCTTCTGAATGAGGTAGTAATAATATTTGAGCTTGTAATTTTATGTTATATGTGAATTCTGAAAAATTTTCATTTACTCTTTGAATCCTGTAAAAATATTGTTGCTTCAAAATTCCCATTAAACGCTGTGGCACACAGGAGTGAAGAATAAATTTATGCAAATGAGAAATACTAAACTGCTGCTGTACTGCTTGAGCTAGGTACTGAGTCAAGAGCCCACAAGTATAAGGACTTAAAGCTTGAATTAAACTGACCTCAGGAATATTTAATGAGACATTATTTACTTTAATGTCATGTAATAAATATAGAAATGTCATAATCTCGTCCGGAGAGTTAACTGAAAATTTTTGCCTAGTTTGTATTAGCGTCATAATAGGGTTCGGCAATTTGGCAAACACTGAAAGAACTGAATTAAGTGGCTGACTCAAATTTTGTGACGTAGAAGGAGTACCAACACTCACAGTCATATCAGAAGGTACAGTAACTGACTGATTGTCATTAAGAACTGGAGTTAATTCTTTAGATTTCTGTTTAAGTATGAGCAAAGCATTTTTTAATTCTTGCAAGTTAAGTAAGACCTGTTGAAAAATATCCACTGCTGTGGATATCTTTATATCCACTGCTGTGGATATCTTTATAAGCCCTAATGTAATCAGCAGTTCGATTAAGGTAATGATTAATTTTGGTTAAATATCTGTTATATTTAACTTCGTTGAAAGCAAGCTGAAGTTCAGAAATAGCTTCTTTAACTTGAATAGATACTTGCTCCAGCAAGCGTTGAAATGTAGAAGCTTGTACAGACGGGACAACATATTGGCTGGCTGCATTATCTTGCTCCGATAATTCCCTTACTTTAATAAGGAGAGCATCCACACGAAGATGACTGGCTTCCGGTAACCCCCTTACCATAGCCTCGTAAACCAATTCTTCATGGTTAAGCAGATCGAAGGAAATAGTCTCACGAGCCATTTTATATGAAAATAGAAAAATAATAATATAAGCAATGAAATACAGTCTGCAAAATAATGTACTGATATTAGAAAAATTCAATTGTATGAATTTCAGGCGAAGATTCCCTAAACTGCAGAGAATCTCCCCCTGCGATTTATACTTAGTCCATTGTAGAATGGAATGAATGGCATGGAGACAAAAATAGCTTAGAAGGTCAACGGCTCCAGCACAGCGGGTGCGAACGAAGGTCACAGGCCCATGCATAGACAAGGCAGCACAGATATGAAAAAAACGAAATATTAAATTAGCAATAATCATGAGTAGAATCGGCGAAAAATGGCACAGAAAAACTCGCAACTATCAAAAGCAAGAATATTACAAAAGCTGCACAGTAAGACAATATAAATGGGAATAATGTATGGCCGCCGCCACACGGAAAAGTCAAAATAGAATCGTAAGCTTCTGCTACCAATTGACACGCTCTCTGCGTTTATATTAGTAAAGTGCTACCGTTTAATAAGTTAAGGATTAAAGTATAAGTAGCAAAAAAAATATATTATTACAAAGTTACAAGAGAGACGTATCATACTTGGCCATAACACCATTAATATAGATGCTATAATTAAGCCAATACAAAATCATCATGAATAACTTCGTAGGAAGACATGCTAAGGAATTCAAGGGCCAGTATAAATTAAAGATTGAAATTCAATTATCCTTAATTTTAATGTCACATTAAATTATGTACAATTTATATAAATATATATTTACAAATCTTGCTAGCTATTCCTTTACTGTGCCATATTAATCATATTGTGCCTTTGCTATGGTGGTATTGTAGAAGTGAAAAGAAGACGAAAGAAAACAGGAAAGAATTAACATTCATGCTTACATATGCTCACGTTACGACGAATTCATGATGCAACGGGTCTCTACTAGCAATTAGGAGTAAACGATATTCAAATTAATAATATCTGTATTATATATCACATCGGATTACTTACAATTGCTAGTAGGACAGTCACGTGCATGAAGACGACGTAATCCCATCCATCAAGAATCACACGAAGAGGCAGGCATCCAGTCGGAGATGAAAGAAGTCCAGAAGAGCAGAGTAGATAGTTGAAGAGTGATCATACAGAATTTTCGTAGCCATGAGGAAAACTCTGTTATCCCCACTCCAAACATGTGATCGCGCACGAGCGCCATAGAATAGGAACTACCTTTGATTTCACGTGACGTAATACCAAATATTGTACCTCAAGCTTTTCTAGTAAACAAAGTTAACCTTAAATATTTTGCATTGCAGTTTAGCTTACAAATAATGTTTCTTTTTAGGTACTGTGCGAGTATATATACAGTTTTAGTTTTAAGCACAGTACAATAATAACCTGTCCAAGAATGGGAGAAGGTAATTTGCCAAAAATTACACAGGAGATATTTTTTAACTAATGACGAACGTTAAAACAAATATATGAGTGAGTTTACATGTTGTTACTATGTAAAACCCATGGCGGAGAGCACCAGCTGGCATGAGATGGCAGACTGAGAATAGAAGAAGCCAGCACATGCACACGCAACTACCGCAGGATTCCTTCCTTTGCAACTAGATGGCAGGTTAATACAGTTCTTTGCTTAAAAGGTGGTTAGAGCATCGGTACTAGATGCCAGACCAAGCCAGTTCATGTTTAGATCCAGACACCCAGTTCTTCCTTTAAACTTTTCCTATAAAATGTGATCAGAGCGGATTACCCAGCTCAGTACTCGCTCACAAAGAAACTCTATTCTAAGTATCCCTCGTCATAAAACAACTCATTACTCTTGCTCCTTTGTCGTCTCCATATCTCGATCTTGGAATGCTTTGCCTGAGAACTGTAGGAACTGTCAAACACAAATACAATTCATACATAAGCTGTCCAATGATGCCATAGTTAGGGACTTGGTTTCACATTAATAACAACAATAAATCATCACATATCTAAATACTGTAAGTGTTTCCAATTATCCACAACTTTTCATTTTTCTATCACTTTATATTTCTTAGTAATAGTTAATATTTTAGTAATAGTTTAAATCTTAGTAAGTAGCGAACTATTTAACATATTGTTTTTGTGTATTGTATTATATCTAGAGAACTAGTTCTTAAGCCTTAAATGATAATAGCACAGTATACGTATTAATACAGTAAAGAAACTCAGTCCGTTTTTCTGCCATACGGACATGCGCGCGCAGATTACCTAGCGATCCTACCGGCCATTGAGTAATACTACAATCACTACTGCGGGAAGAATGGAAATAAATAGGAGTCTTGAATTTTTATAGCAATGCGTGTTTGGAAAGGATGTTATTGTTCTGCTATAAATTGCAGTAACAATAAAGGAAGAAAACCTGAATTGCATTTCTTCACTTTCCCAAAAGATCCAGAAAGGTAAGAAGAAAAATACGTAATATTTATTGTATGCCTGCTGGCTTACTCTTGACACATGTTCTGGTGTGGTTATGTTTACATTTACTTTAATGTAATATTTTTATCTTTAATTATGTTGTAATGATGTCAGGTGTAAAAAATGGGTCATCAATAGTCGGCGAGAAGACCTACTAACAAAAAGTGTATTATAAAAAACAGTGTACACATTATATTCTTGTACATTTTTAACCACTGACAATACTCCTTATTAATTTTAATATTGTGACTGTTGGTAGAAGAATACTTTTGTACATAGATTTTAACCTGACGTTTCTTCTTCAACATATGCCTAAGAGATTTTATTGTGTATATGTCAAAAAAAATATATAATATAATATAAGATATTATAATAAAATAAAATTAAAATAAACAGATACAAACAAAAACTGTCTAGAAATTCTCCGTCAGCACCCTATTATTGTAATATCACTATAAAATACTAGTGCTTGAAGGTGGAAAATAATTCATAATTAAAAAACGTATTATCAGCACTAGAAGAAGAAAATGAAATTTATCAATGAAAAAATTGTATTTCGAAGTAAACTTTTGAGGTCCTTATATAACTAAGCTTATATAGAGTTCAAACTAAGGAGGATTATTCCCTTAAACACTCTAAATATAGCTTTTTATCGTACTAGAGGACTTGGGATTTTGCACCCCACTGCTTCTAAAGACCATGTATGACAGAGATTGAGATAAGAGAAATGTTCTCCTTGTTCTATAGGGTCGGTATGTATTGAGATAAGAGAAATGTTCTCCTTGTTCTATAGGGTCGGTATGTAAAGTATGGTAAAATTGGTCAAAGAAGGTAAACTTAAAACTCCATTTAATAGGTGTTTAACATTAAGGATTTTCTTTTTTCAGAAATTAAGTTTGCCTAAATTTTCCTCATGATACTATTGACTGTGTGTGCAAACTATGGCAAAAAATGTAGATTTAAATAAAGATTATGTAATATGGGATGAAACATTAAGGGGTAGTTTCTTCCAGAATTAATTTTGCTTACTTTTTCTCTTGGTCTATTGGCGTTGTATACAAAATCTGGTAAACATTGGTCAAAGAATTCGGTTTATATAAAGTTCATGTTCATGTTGGAACATTTAAGGGATGGTTCCTTCCAAAATTAATTTTGCTTATAATTTTATCCTGATTGAATAGGTTCTATGTGTGAAGTGTGACAAAAATATATTAAAGAATGTATTTAAATATAAATCACATAATAGGGGTTAAAACATTTAAGGGGTGATTTGTCCCAAATTAGTTGTGCTTAAAATATTTTCCTCGTGTAAAAGATTTGTGTATAAAAATTTAATAAAAATTGGACAAAGGATGTAGATTTAAATATAGATCACATAATAGGGGTTAAACCATTTAAGGGGTGGTTTCTTCCAAAATTAATGTTGCTCAAAATTTTCTCCTGGTGTATTAGTTTCTGTGTGTAAAGTCTGGTAAAAATTGCTCGAAAAATGTAGATATAAATAATAACCACAAAATAGGGGCTGAAATATTTAAGGGGTGGTTTGTTCCAAAATTAGTACTGCGTAAAAATGTCTTATGGTTCTACAGGGTCTGTATGTAAAGTCTGTTCAAAATGGATGAGAAAATGTAGATTAAAATATAGTTCATATAACAGGGGTTGAAACAATTAAGGGGTGCTTGCTTCCAAAATTAATTTTTTCCTCTCTTGGTTCTGAGGGGTCTGTGTTTAAAGTTTAGTAAAAATCGGCCAAAAATGTAGAATTGTATAGAGATCACATAATAGGGGTTGAATATTTAATAAGGGGTGTTTTTTAAATATTATTGCATCGTAGAACTTTTATCCGTCCTACAGGGTGCATGTGTTAAATTTTGTACACATTTGTCGAAGAATATAGATATGTAGGCTTTAGGGAAAATACTACTGATCGGAGGTTGATAAGGGAAGGGGTGGTTTGTTTGAATTTTAATGTTGCCTGTCATTCCTTCCAGGTTGTAGAGGGTGAGTGTGAAAAATTTCATTTGAATCTGAAGTATTTTTGTGTGTAGAGAAATACTGATACAAACCTATATTTTTATTTGAATTTTGTATTATATCTTATGTAATATTGTATTATTTTTGTAAAATGATGACATTTCTATTCTAATGTAATATTAGGCTACTTTTAAAAATAAAACTGAGTTATAATTGGTTTTCCAGTAATCATCTTGAAGTTATTAAGTGCCAGTATGGTACTTTATGAGATTGTGTGGGGGACGAAAAATGTCTGTCCGTCTGTCTGTCTGTCCGTCCGTCCGTGTGTCTGTACGCGCTCTAACTCAAATACGCTTTTTCGGATTTTCATGAAACTTGGAAAACACATTTATAATGTCAATGGGAAGAACCCTATTGATATTGAACCAAATCGGTTCACCGGTACCGGAGTAATGCCCAATTTAGTGCCTATTTTAATAGATTATGGCGCCTTTCTAATAGAAAGGCGCCATAATTCAAATACGCTGTATCGGATTTCCATTAAACTTGGTATACGCATTTATGACATCCATGAAAAGTACTCTGTTAAATTTGAACCTAATCTGTTGACCGGTACCGGAGTAAAACCCAATTTAGTGTATATTTTAAAGGCGCAATAGCTCAAATACGCCTTATCGGATATTTATGAAACTTCGTATACACATTTATACTATCCATGGAAAGACGTCTGTTTATGTTCAACCAAATCGGTTGGCCAGTACCGGAATAATGCCCAACTTATTGCCTTTTATGTTAATATATGAGAAGTCGCGATAACTCAAATATGCTTTATTGGATTTTCCTGAAACTTTGTATACCCATTTATAATGTGCATGGGAAGACGTCTACCGATATTGGACCAAATCGGTAGACCGGTACCGGAGTAAAACCCAATTTAGTGCCTATTTTAAAAACGCGGTAACTCAAATACGCTTTACCGGATTTTTATGGAATTTGGTATACACATTTATAGTGTTCATGGGAAGAGGTCTACTGATACTGGATGAAATCGGTTCACCTGTTTCGGAGTAATGCTCAATTTGGTGCCTATTTTATGATAATATACGTATTCGAAAGAATTTATATAAAAAAAAAAAAGCAAATCATTTATCATGACAACATAGTCAATTGTTTTACTGTGATATTTTACGGCTTTGGAAATTAAAATAGAGATAGCTATGACCAAAAACACTATTGTTTTACATGCACTTATAACTTGCACCTAGACCGTTAAACTGACCCAGGTGACCGAGATGGTAACGTTTTGGCCTCACGTTATGGAGTTCCATGGTTCAAATCCCGAAACCAGCCAATTTCACTTTCTTTTTCGTATTTTTATGTGAGTGTGCGATTGTCAAGATTTCAAAAATCTGTACAGTTCAGCTGATTCTGGAAGATTTTAATCTGATTAAAAAGAAAACTAGACCTTTGTTCTTCCCTAAGCCCTGCTTAATGAATAAATCTGGAGCTTAACTTGTAAATCAATTAAAAAAACATATTCTGCATATCATAATTGCAGTCATAACTGATTAAAAAAAAACATACTGGCACTTTTTTACATCAGTTTACCTGATTTTTTAAAACTTGTAATAAGAATAGCCCTAGGAACTGCAGTGCAAGTTAACTATCCGTCACAGGTAAGTGGCATTTAAAAATTGTGCCTGATCTTAACTAAAATATAATATATGCTTCATTGTTTCTTAAATTTAAAATTCAGTTTTGAAAGAAAAATTTTTTCTCTTATTATAACATATTTTGTTATGTGTTTATTTATTTTCCCAAGTTATTTTATATGGTGAGAATGCAGTTTTACTCAACCGCCGCATGGAGCGCTAGTGTCGCCCAGCTAACAAGTCGTCATAGGACTTTTAACACACAGTTTCCTTACTGTATTAATACTTATACTGTGATAATAGTATAATCAAGTTTCTGTGTATCTGTAACTTTGTATTGTACTTTTATCATACGTGTTCTTTTGTAATATTGTAAAGTTCAGTTGTATTAATCCTGGTTGAATGGCCGTAATTCCACCAGGTAAAATAAAACAATTCTAATTCTAATATATCTTGTCTAATGTTTTTTAATTATTTACAGGACTGCAGAGCAAGTTTAACACTTGTATTTGACAGTGTGAAGAAAAACATTGTGGCATCTCATACTACTGGATCCTTTACCCAGACTGTGTACCAAGAAGCTATATTGAAGTGTAGAACTGTTACTAAAAACATATTCAGTTTCTATAGAGAAATGGTCAAGAAATATGCTTCAAGAATTTGAAAGATACAGGTGAGATAGCTGTACAAAAACTGTTTCGATTGTTAGCTTTAACTCAAGTTTTTATTCTTTTAGTTGTGTGATGTATGAAGTATTTAAATGAAGGTAGAAGGCACGATAATTGGGTGGAAAAAATGATAAGGATATTGGAAAAAGTTGGTAATAGAATAGAATTTTGGGGGAAGTAAGAAAAATAGTAGAGGACATTGAAAGACAAGAGATCTGGGCAAGCTTTGAAAACAAAAGTTCTTTGAGATTATACAGAGTAATCAAAACAGAGTGGGGAAAAGGGAAATATGTGGATTGTTGTTGTGATAAGCATGGAAGAGAGGATACGCATGGATGAGAACAGGAATGATATATCTGAAAGGGTTAAGGAAGGACAGAGAGGAAAGTTGTGTACTATGTAGTAAAACTTACATTTTAATTTTTGACTGGCACAGTGTATACTACTAACAGCATTTCCAAATTTTCATTAGTAAAGTTCGTGCTTTCATCTGTCAAAATTATTTTGTATGCTGAAATTGACAAATTTAAATAATGGTATACGAGACAAATTGAGGCTAAATTCTTTGTTTTAAATATTTTCACTGCAAATTACTTTTTAAGGGAACACTTTAATTCATAATGAGAATTTCTATTAATAACTTTGTCCAGTACCACATACCCGCATCTTAAATGCAACTTGAAATGCATTATTTGACATTTAGGTCTAATATAAAATCTGCACTTAAATTAGAAATATAAATATAATATGCAAGGCAAACTTCAAAATATGCATTATCAAACCTAAAGCTTTATAAACATGCATTAAATTATCCATAACAAGCCCAAAGCATGCAAATATACACTTAAAAGCATATTTACTTGTAGTCAGTAAGCCATTTCAGCAAGATAAATAATTGTAATAACCTTACATGGAATATGTAAAATAGAACATATCAATCATGTAAACAACGGAGAAAAAACATTTTACTGGTTTCATGGACACACATCAGAACTGTGCAAAATTATGACAAAGCTAAATAGAAATGCAAATTGCTCTGAAGTTAACATCTATACTGATGTGAAATTATACACAAGACATTTACATTTGATGATGAAAATCATTGCTCTACATTTCACAATCATAGAGCTTATTCGTACAAACATTTACTGTCACGGACACAACACACTCTTCATGGTGGTGCCAAGAACATGGAAATCTAAACAGTAGGAAGTGTATGCCAATATAACTGAAAATAGAGGAATGTTTTTATTTTTCATGCATTTGGTTGATGTTTTTGTGGAATGCCGCTTGAGCAAATAAGACTTTCACACTTATATTAATTGTGATTAGGTTAGGAGTTTCATTTTCTTACAATAAAACTGCCGATTTTGGAGTTAACTTGCTTCAGTTTGGAAGTTTAGTTTGTGTCGAAAGATAAAATACAATTAATTAACAATAGACCAAGTCTTGTGTATGATTCTTGGAATTTTTGGATTGAAACTGGAATTATTCCACCCTTTTCGATTTGTTTATAAAACAATAGGTAATTAATATTTATTCAAATTATCAAAATTATTATTATTATTATTATCCGAATCAAATATTCTCGTTTCGATTATTATTATTATTTTATAATTCCAAATTCGAAATATTAACTGTAAAAGAAACGTTTGTATTTAAAATACAATGTACTAAATTCATAATTCCAAACCGCGAATTGGCTTAACCAATAAAAATGATTTACGTAACGAATAATGTAGCCAATGGGAGAAAAGCATTCTCAAGCGCGAAAGATAGTTTCAGTAGGACAACACTCCATCATTACTCTTCGAACAGCACGGATCGTTGCATCGTGCGCTTCCGTGGAAAAGTTCACGGAAATCTAACCTAGCTATGGCGATTCTCACAGCCACCGTCACATATGAAACACAACGCATTCAGAATATATAAGCGTGTGAGTTACCTTTCACTCGTGATAAATAAGAAGAATATAAAATCACGTAAGTAAATGATAAGTGAAACAAAAGTGGTGACGACGCACAAACAGTTACACAAATTACCAGTTTATCTGAATAAATTCCGATAGTCAAAAGTTTATAGTGTGGTTATCATTTCAAAAGGTATAACTAGCTATAAAACTATACCCGAGATGATTCATGCAATACCCCTGGGCAAGGAAGCCGTGGAAGCTGAGGTGCGTAACCAAATGGACTCTGACGGAGGATCGAAGTAAGTACTGTTCCCAAAGAAACCCCCTTCACACAACCCGTCCTCCTCAACATCGCTGACCACCTCAGGATAATTATATCTGTGATATTTCGATTTTCATTTTAACCTAAGGTCTGTTGTTGGTTTTACTCTGTCAATGAATGTGGCAGCCTCATATGAGGGAAGTTCTTGTATTCAAAAAATAGTCTTGAATTTTGTCCATTTGAAGCGATGTCAGCTAATATTCCATTTCAGTAAAGTTTAAACTAAAGTTCTTATAATTAATAGACATTTGCAAATAGAATTTCCTTGATTCAGGGTAGGGCAAGGCAAAATAATAATTTGTTTATAATAAAGATGATTCAATTTGATTAGCAGGGCAGGACAGGACAGGGCAGGGCAGAATAATAATTTATTTATAATAAAGGTAATTAAATTTATTGATTGACAGGACATAACAGGGCAGGGCAGAGCAAAACAATAATTTATTTATAATAAAGATGATATAATTTGATTGGCAGGGCAGGACTGGGTGGGGTGGAGAGGGGCAAGGCAATAAAGAAATTGCAAAACAAAATTTTAAATTTAAATAGTGTACTTTTTCTTAAATTTCATCCTGCGTGGGGGTACTAAGGCATTTATATTGGAAGAGAGAATTTAAGTAGCCTACCAAACAGTATCCCTGAATTATTTCAATTTTGTTCTTCCCACTTAGTATTTTTTTCTGTTCTCTCTTTTTCTAGGTACAGAGATACCTCGAGATACGAGTTTAATTCGTTCCGTAACCTTGCTCGTATCTCGAAGCAATTTTCCCCATTGAAATTAATTGAAATGCCATTAATCCGTTCCAGCCCCAAAAATGTTTTTGTTACGTGTTTTTGAATAAGAAAAATGTATTTATAAATGACAAATATTGTATAAAAACATAATAAAAGAGAATGTAAAGCAAAAAAACTGGTTTTATAAAGTGTACAAACATATTTGTTACACTTTCTTCGGACCCATGATTATAAAAAGAAATGTGATAAAGTATGTAAATGCACAAAAAGTGCAAAGCCCTAGAAAACTTAGCAAAGATGCTTCGACAGCAAAGTAAACAAGCACACTGGGGGAATACGTGGGATAATGCGCGAGATGCATGAGGCGCAGGCGCAGTAAACTGGTGGGCCGTGTGCAGCGTCGGAATTCTGGGCGCATTTTTCGAAATTTTCAAAGGGGTTAGCCTTCTCGGAATTCTGGGCGCATTTTTCGAAATTTTCAAAGGGGTTAGCCTTCTCGGAATTCTGGGCGCATTTTTCGAAATTTTCAAAGGGGTTAGCCTTCTCGGAATTCTGGACGCATTTTTCGAAATTTTCAAAGGGGTTAGCCTTCTCGGAATTCTGGGCGCATTTTTCAAAATTTTCAAAGGGGTTAGCCTTCTCGGAATTCTGGGCGCATTTTTCGAAATTTTCAAAGGTGGTTAGCCTTCTCGGAATTCTGGGCGCATTTTTCGAAATTTTCAAAGGGGTTAGCCTTCTCGGAACTCTGGGCGCATTTTCCAAATTTTCATATGGGTTAGCCTTCTCGGAACTCGGGGCGCATTTTTCGAAATTTTCAAAGGGGTTAGCCTTCTCGGAATTCTGGGCGCATTTTTCGAAATTTTCAAAGGGGTTAGCCTTCTTGGAATTCTGGGCGCATTTTTCGAATTTTTCAAAGGGGTTAGCCTTCTCGGAATTCTGGGCGCATTTTTCGAAATTTTCAAAAGGGTTAGCCTTCTCGGAATTCTGGGCGCATTTTTCGAAATTTTCAAACGGGTTAGCCTTCTCGGAAATCTGGGCGCATTTTTCGAAATTTTCAAAGGGGTTAGCCTTCTCGGAATTCTGGGCGCATTTTTCGAAATTTTCAAAGGGGTTAGCCTTCTCGGAATTCTGGGCGCATTTTTCGAAATTTTCAAAGGGGTTAGCCTTCTCGGAATTCTGGGCGCATTTTTCGAAATTTACAAAGGGGTTAGCCTTCTCGGAATTCTGGGCGGGTTTTTCGAAATTTTCAAAGGGGCTAGCCTTCTCGGTATTCTGGGCGGATTTTTCGAAATTTTCAAAGGGGTTAGCCTTCTCGGAATTCTGGGCGTCTTTTTCGAAATTTTCAAAGGGGTTAGCCTTCTCGGATTTCTGGGCGCATTTTTCGAAATTTTCAAAGGGGTTTGCTTCTCGAAATTCTGGGCGCATTTTTCGAAATTTTCAAAGGTGTTAGCCTTCTCAGAATTCTGGGCGCATTTTTCGAAATTTTCAAAGGGGTTAGCCTTCTCGGAATTCTGGACGCATTTTTCGAAATTTTCAAAGGGGTTAGCCTTGTCGGAATTCTGGGCGCATTTTTCGAAATTTTCAAAGGGGTTAGCCTTCTCGGAATTCTGGGCGCATTTTTCGAAATTTTCAAAGGGGTTATCCTTCTCGGAACTCGGGGCGCATTTTTCGAAATTTTCAAAGGGGTTAGCCTCGGAACTCGGGGCGCATTTTTCGAAATTTTCAAAGG